>CANDYQ010000084.1:0-344328 GCA_947425015.1 Pterostichus niger
TTGAAACACGATTTCTACGTTATTAGAGTCTGAAATAAACATTTTTCGTTTACAAGGCGTATTTCAACTTGAAAGACGATTTCTACGTTTTTAGAGTCTGAAATGAACATTTTTCGTTTACAAGGCGTATTTCAACTTGAAACACGATTTCTGCGGTTTTAGAGTCTGAGACGAACATTTTTCGTTTACTCGCCTAAATATAGTGATATTTTCAAATTGTTTAAACTTTTTAACTTTACCCTAGGTACAAACATTACGTTTGGTTAAAGTTTGATTCTACCATTTACTTTAGGTGAGATATGGTCCCAAGGCGTATTTCAACTTGAAACACGATTTCTACGTTATTAGAGTCTGAAATAAACATTTTTCGTTTACAAGGCGTATTTCAACTTGAAAGACGATTTCTACGTTTTTAGAGTCTGAAATGAACATTTTTCGTTTACAAGGCGTATTTCAACTTGAAACACGATTTCTGCGGTTTTAGAGTCTGAGACGAACATTTTTCGTTTACTCGCCTAAATATAGTGATATTTTCAAATTGTTTAAACTTTTTAACTTTACCCTAGGTACAAACATTACGTTTGGTTAAAGTTTGATTCTACCATTTACTTTAGGTGAGATATGGTCCCAAGGCGTATTTCAACTTGAAACACGATTTCTACGTTATTAGAGTCTGAAATAAACATTTTTCGTTTACAAGGCGTATTTCAACTTGAAACACGATTTCTACGTTTTTAGAGTCTGAAATGAACATTTTTCGTTTACTCGCCTAAATATAGTGATATTTTAAAATTGTTTAAACTTTTTAACTTTATACTAGGTACAAACATTACGTTTGGTTAAAGTTTGATTCTACCATTTACTTTAGGTGAGATATGGTCCCAAGGCGTATTTCAACTTGAAACACGATTTCTACGTTATTAGAGTCTGAAATAAACATTTTTCGTTTACAAGGCGTATTTCAACTTGAAAGACGATTTCTACGTTTTTAGAGTCTGAAATGAACATTTTTCGTTTACAAGGCGTATTTCAACTTGAAACACGATTTCTGCGGTTTTAGAGTCTGAGACGAACATTTTTCGTTTACTCGCCTAAATATAGTGATATTTTCAAATTGTTTAAACTTTTTAACTTTACCCTAGGTACAAACATTACGTTTGGTTAAAGTTTGATTCTACCATTTACTTTAGGTGAGATATGGTCCCAAGGCGTATTTCAACTTGAAACACGATTTCTACGTTATTAGAGTCTGAAATAAACATTTTTCGTTTACAAGGCGTATTTCAACTTGAAAGACGATTTCTACGTTTTTAGAGTCTGAAATGAACATTTTTCGTTTACAAGGCGTATTTCAACTTGAAACACGATTTCTGCGGTTTTAGAGTCTGAGACGAACATTTTTCGTTTACTCGCCTAAATATAGTGATATTTTCAAATTGTTTAAACTTTTTAACTTTACCCTAGGTACAAACATTACGTTTGGTTAAAGTTTGATTCTACCATTTACTTTAGGTGAGATATGGTCCCAAGGCGTATTTCAACTTGAAACACGATTTCTACGTTATTAGAGTCTGAAATAAACATTTTTCGTTTACAAGGCGTATTTCAACTTGAAACACGATTTCTACGTTTTTAGAGTCTGAAATGAACATTTTTCGTTTACTCGCCTAAATATAGTGATATTTTAAAATTGTTTAAACTTTTTAACTTTACCCTAAGTACAAACATTACGTTTGGTTAAAGTTTGATTCTACCATTTACTTTAGGTGAGATATGGTCCCAAGGCGTATTTCAACTTGAAACACGATTTCTACGTTATTAGAGTCTGAAATAAACATTTTTCGTTTACAAGGCGTATTTCAACTTGAAAGACGATTTCTACGTTTTTAGAGTCTGAAATGAACATTTTTCGTTTACAAGGCGTATTTCAACTTGAAACACGATTTCTGCGGTTTTAGAGTCTGAGACGAACATTTTTCGTTTACTCGCCTAAATATAGTGATATTTTCAAATTGTTTAAACTTTTTAACTTTACCCTAGGTACAAACATTACGTTTGGTTAAAGTTTGATTCTACCATTTACTTTAGGTGAGATATGGTCCCAAGGCGTATTTCAACTTGAAACACGATTTCTACGTTATTAGAGTCTGAAATAAACATTTTTCGTTTACAAGGCGTATTTCAACTTGAAAGACGATTTCTACGTTTTTAGAGTCTGAAATGAACATTTTTCGTTTACAAGGCGTATTTCAACTTGAAACACGATTTCTGCGGTTTTAGAGTCTGAGACGAACATTTTTCGTTTACTCGCCTAAATATAGTGATATTTTCAAATTGTTTAAACTTTTTAACTTTACCCTAGGTACAAACATTACGTTTGGTTAAAGTTTGATTCTACCATTTACTTTAGGTGAGATATGGTCCCAAGGCGTATTTCAACTTGAAACACGATTTCTACGTTATTAGAGTCTGAAATAAACATTTTTCGTTTACAAGGCGTATTTCAACTTGAAAGACGATTTCTACGTTTTTAGAGTCTGAAATGAACATTTTTCGTTTACTCGCCTAAATATAGTGATATTTTAAAATTGTTTAAACTTTTTAACTTTATACTAGGTACAAACATTACGTTTGGTTAAAGTTTGATTCTACCATTTACTTTAGGTGAGATATGGTACCAAGGCGTATTTCAACTTGAAACACGATTTCTGCGGTTTTAGAGTCTGAGACGAACATTTTTCGTTTACTCGCCTAAATATAGTGATATTTTCAAATTGTTTAAACTTTTTAACTTTACCCTAGGTACAAACATTACGTTTGGTTAAAGTTTGATTCTACCATTTACTTTAGGTGAGATATGGTCCCAAGGCGTATTTCAACTTGAAACACGATTTCTACGTTATTAGAGTCTGAAATAAACATTTTTCGTTTACAAGGCGTATTTCAACTTGAAACACGATTTCTACGTTTTTAGAGTCTGAAATGAACATTTTTCGTTTACTCGCCTAAATATAGTGATATTTTAAAATTGTTTAAACTTTTTAACTTTACCCTAAGTACAAACATTACGTTTGGTTAAAGTTTGATTCTACCATTTACTTTAGGTGAGATATGGTACCAAGGCGTATTTCAACTTGAAACACGATTTCTGCGGTTTTAGAGTCTGAAATAAACATTTTTCGTTTACAAGGCGTATTTCAACTTGAAACACGATTTCTACGTTTTTAGAGTCTGAAATGAACATTTTTCGTTTACTCGCCTAAATATAGTGATATTTTAAAATTGTTTAAACTTTTTAACTTTATACTAGGTACAAACATTACGTTTCGTTAAAGTTTGATTCTACCATTTACTTTAGGTGAGATATGGTCCCAAGGCGTATTTCAACTTGAAACACGATTTCTACGTTATTAGAGTCTGAAATAAACATTTTTCGTTTACAAGGCGTATTTCAACTTGAAAGACGATTTCTACGTTTTTAGAGTCTGAAATGAACATTTTTCGTTTACTCGCCTAAATATAGTGATATTTTAAAATTGTTTAAACTTTTTAACTTTACCCTAAGTACAAACATTACGTTTGGTTAAAGTTTGATTCTACCATTTACTTTAGGTGAGATATGGTCCCAAGGCGTATTTCAACTTGAAACACGATTTCTACGTTATTAGAGTCTGAAATAAACATTTTTCGTTTACAAGGCGTATTTCAACTTGAAAGACGATTTCTACGTTTTTAGAGTCTGAAATGAACATTTTTCGTTTACAAGGCGTATTTCAACTTGAAACACGATTTCTGCGGTTTTAGAGTCTGATACGAACATTTTTCGTTTACTCGCCTAAATATAGTGATATTTTCAAATTGTTTAAACTTTTTAACTTTACCCTAGGTACAAACATTACGTTTGGTTAAAGTTTGATTCTACCATTTACTTTAGGTGAGATATGGTCCCAAGGCGTATTTCAACTTGAAACACGATTTCTACGTTATTAGAGTCTGAAATAAACATTTTTCGTTTACAAGGCGTATTTCAACTTGAAAGACGATTTCTACGTTTTTAGAGTGAAATGAACATTTTTCGTTTACAAGGCGTATTTCAACTTGAAACACGATTTCTGCGGTTTTAGAGTCTGAGACGAACATTTTTCGTTTACTCGCCTAAATATAGTGATATTTTCAAATTGTTTAAACTTTTTAACTTTACCCTAGGTACAAACATTACGTTTGGTTAAAGTTTGATTCTACCATTTACTTTAGGTGAGATATGGTCCCAAGGCGTATTTCAACTTGAAACACGATTTCTGCGGTTTTAGAGTCTGAAATAAACATTTTTCGTTTACAAGGCGTATTTCAACTTGAAAGACGATTTCTACGTTTTTAGAGTCTGAAATGAACATTTTTCGTTTACAAGGCGTATTTCAACTTGAAACACGATTTCTGCGGTTTTAGAGTCTGAGACGAACATTTTTCGTTTACTCGCCTAAATATAGTGATATTTTCAAATTGTTTAAACTTTTTAACTTTACCCTAGGTACAAACATTACGTTTGGTTAAAGTTTGATTCTACCATTTACTTTAGGTGAGATATGGTCCCAAGGCGTATTTCAACTTGAAACACGATTTCTACGTTATTAGAGTCTGAAATAAACATTTTTCGTTTACAAGGCGTATTTCAACTTGAAAGACGATTTCTACGTTTTTAGAGTCTGAAATGAACATTTTTCGTTTACTCGCCTAAATATAGTGATATTTTAAAATTGTTTAAACTTTTTAACTTTATACTAGGTACAAACATTACGTTTGGTTAAAGTTTGATTCTACCATTTACTTTAGGTGAGATATGGTACCAAGGCGTATTTCAACTTGAAACACGATTTCTGCGGTTTTAGAGTCTGAGACGAACATTTTTCGTTTACTCGCCTAAATATAGTGATATTTTCAAATTGTTTAAACTTTTTAACTTTACCCTAGGTACAAACATTACGTTTGGTTAAAGTTTGATTCTACCATTTACTTTAGGTGAGATATGGTCCCAAGGCGTATTTCAACTTGAAACACGATTTCTACGTTATTAGAGTCTGAAATAAACATTTTTCGTTTACAAGGCGTATTTCAACTTGAAACACGATTTCTACGTTTTTAGAGTCTGAAATGAACATTTTTCGTTTACTCGCCTAAATATAGTGATATTTTAAAATTGTTTAAACTTTTTAACTTTACCCTAAGTACAAACATTACGTTTGGTTAAAGTTTGATTCTACCATTTACTTTAGGTGAGATATGGTACCAAGGCGTATTTCAACTTGAAACACGATTTCTGCGGTTTTAGAGTCTGAAATAAACATTTTTCGTTTACAAGGCGTATTTCAACTTGAAACACGATTTCTACGTTTTTAGAGTCTGAAATGAACATTTTTCGTTTACTCGCCTAAATATAGTGATATTTTAAAATTGTTTAAACTTTTTAACTTTATACTAGGTACAAACATTACGTTTCGTTAAAGTTTGATTCTACCATTTACTTTAGGTGAGATATGGTCCCAAGGCGTATTTCAACTTGAAACACGATTTCTACGTTATTAGAGTCTGAAATAAACATTTTTCGTTTACAAGGCGTATTTCAACTTGAAAGACGATTTCTACGTTTTTAGAGTCTGAAATGAACATTTTTCGTTTACTCGCCTAAATATAGTGATATTTTAAAATTGTTTAAACTTTTTAACTTTACCCTAAGTACAAACATTACGTTTGGTTAAAGTTTGATTCTACCATTTACTTTAGGTGAGATATGGTCCCAAGGCGTATTTCAACTTGAAACACGATTTCTACGTTATTAGAGTCTGAAATAAACATTTTTCGTTTACAAGGCGTATTTCAACTTGAAAGACGATTTCTACGTTTTTAGAGTCTGAAATGAACATTTTTCGTTTACAAGGCGTATTTCAACTTGAAACACGATTTCTGCGGTTTTAGAGTCTGAGACGAACATTTTTCGTTTACTCGCCTAAATATAGTGATATTTTCAAATTGTTTAAACTTTTTAACTTTACCCTAGGTACAAACATTACGTTTGGTTAAAGTTTGATTCTACCATTTACTTTAGGTGAGATATGGTCCCAAGGCGTATTTCAACTTGAAACACGATTTCTACGTTATTAGAGTCTGAAATAAACATTTTTCGTTTACAAGGCGTATTTCAACTTGAAAGACGATTTCTACGTTTTTAGAGTCTGAAATGAACATTTTTCGTTTACAAGGCGTATTTCAACTTGAAACACGATTTCTGCGGTTTTAGAGTCTGAGACGAACATTTTTCGTTTACTCGCCTAAATATAGTGATATTTTCAAATTGTTTAAACTTTTTAACTTTACCCTAGGTACAAACATTACGTTTGGTTAAAGTTTGATTCTACCATTTACTTTAGGTGAGATATAGTCCCAAGGCGTATTTCAACTTGAAACACGATTTCTGCGGTTTTAGAGTCTGAAATAAACATTTTTCGTTTACAAGGCGTATTTCAACTTGAAACACGATTTCTACGTTTTTAGAGTCGGAAATGAACATTTTTCGTTTACTCGCCTAAATATAGTGATATTTTAAAATTGTTTAAACTTTTTAACTTTATACTAGGTACAAACATTACGTTTGGTTAAAGTTTGATTCTACCATTTACTTTAGGTGAGATATGGTCCCAAGGCGTATTTCAACTTGAAACACGATTTCTACGTTATTAGAGTCTGAAATAAACATTTTTCGTTTACAAGGCGTATTTCAACTTGAAAGACGATTTCTACGTTTTTAGAGTCTGAAATGAACATTTTTCGTTTACAAGGCGTATTTCAACTTGAAACACGATTTCTGCGGTTTTAGAGTCTGAGACGAACATTTTTCGTTTACTCGCCTAAATATAGTGATATTTTCAAATTGTTTAAACTTTTTAACTTTACCCTAGGTACAAACATTACGTTTGGTTAAAGTTTGATTCTACCATTTACTTTAGGTGAGATATGGTCCCAAGGCGTATTTCAACTTGAAACACGATTTCTACGTTATTAGAGTCTGAAATAAACATTTTTCGTTTACAAGGCGTATTTCAACTTGAAAGACGATTTCTACGTTTTTAGAGTCTGAAATGAACATTTTTCGTTTACAAGGCGTATTTCAACTTGAAACACGATTTCTGCGGTTTTAGAGTCTGAGACGAACATTTTTCGTTTACTCGCCTAAATATAGTGATATTTTCAAATTGTTTAAACTTTTTAACTTTACCCTAGGTACAAACATTACGTTTGGTTAAAGTTTGATTCTACCATTTACTTTAGGTGAGATATGGTCCCAAGGCGTATTTCAACTTGAAACACGATTTCTACGTTATTAGAGTCTGAAATAAACATTTTTCGTTTACAAGGCGTATTTCAACTTGAAACACGATTTCTACGTTTTTAGAGTCTGAAATGAACATTTTTCGTTTACTCGCCTAAATATAGTGATATTTTAAAATTGTTTAAACTTTTTAACTTTACCCTAAGTACAAACATTACGTTTGGTTAAAGTTTGATTCTACCATTTACTTTAGGTGAGATATGGTACCAAGGCGTATTTCAACTTGAAACACGATTTCTGCGGTTTTAGAGTCTGAAATAAACATTTTTCGTTTACAAGGCGTATTTCAACTTGAAACACGATTTCTACGTTTTTAGAGTCTGAAATGAACATTTTTCGTTTACTCGCCTAAATATAGTGATATTTTAAAATTGTTTAAACTTTTTAACTTTATACTAGGTACAAACATTACCTTTCGTTAAAGTTTGATTCTACCATTTACTTTAGGTGAGATATGGTCCCAAGGCGTATTTCAACTTGAAACACGATTTCTACGTTATTAGAGTCTGAAATAAACATTTTTCGTTTACAAGGCGTATTTCAACTTGAAAGACGATTTCTACGTTTTTAGAGTCTGAAATGAACATTTTTCGTTTACTCGCCTAAATATAGTGATATTTTAAAATTGTTTAAACTTTTTAACTTTACCCTAAGTACAAACATTACGTTTGGTTAAAGTTTGATTCTACCATTTACTTTAGGTGAGATATGGTCCCAAGGCGTATTTCAACTTGAAACACGATTTCTACGTTATTAGAGTCTGAAATAAACATTTTTCGTTTACAAGGCGTATTTCAACTTGAAAGACGATTTCTACGTTTTTAGAGTCTGAAATGAACATTTTTCGTTTACTCGCCTAAATATAGTGATATTTTAAAATTGTTTAAACTTTTTAACTTTACCCTAAGTACAAACATTACGTTTGGTTAAAGTTTGATTCTACCATTTACTTTAGGTGAGATATGGTACCAAGGCGTATTTCAACTTGAAACACGATTTCTGCGGTTTTAGAGTCTGAAATAAACATTTTTCGTTTACAAGGCGTATTTCAACTTGAAACACGATTTCTACGTTTTTAGAGTCTGAAATGAACATTTTTCGTTTACTCGCCTAAATATAGTGATATTTTAAAATTGTTTAAACTTTTTAACTTTATACTAGGTACAAACATTACGTTTGGTTAAAGTTTGATTCTACCATTTACTTTAGGTGAGATATGGTCCCAAGGCGTATTTCAACTTGAAACACGATTTCTACGTTATTAGAGTCTGAAATAAACATTTTTCGTTTACAAGGCGTATTTCAACTTGAAAGACGATTTCTACGTTTTTAGAGTCTGAAATGAACATTTTTCGTTTACAAGGCGTATTTCAACTTGAAACACGATTTCTGCGGTTTTAGAGTCTGAGACGAACATTTTTCGTTTACTCGCCTAAATATAGTGATATTTTCAAATTGTTTAAACTTTTTAACTTTACCCTAGGTACAAAAATTACGTTTGGTTAAAGTTTGATTCTACCATTTACTTTAGGTGAGATATGGTCCGAAGGCGTATTTCAACTTGAAACACGATTTCTACGTTATTAGAGTCTGAAATAAACATTTTTCGTTTACAAGGCGTATTTCAACTTGAAAGACGATTTCTACGTTTTTAGAGTCTGAAATGAACATTTTTCGTTTACAAGGCGTATTTCAACTTGAAACACGATTTCTGCGGTTTTAGAGTCTGAGACGAACATTTTTCGTTTACTCGCCTAAATATAGTGATATTTTCAAATTGTTTAAACTTTTTAACTTTACCCTAGGTACAAACATTACGTTTGGTTAAAGTTTGATTCTACCATTTACTTTAGGTGAGATATGGTCCCAAGGCGTATTTCAACTTGAAACACGATTTCTACGTTATTAGAGTCTGAAATAAACATTTTTCGTTTACAAGGCGTATTTCAACTTGAAAGACGATTTCTACGTTTTTAGAGTCTGAAATGAACATTTTTCGTTTACTCGCCTAAATATAGTGATATTTTAAAATTGTTTAAACTTTTTAACTTTATACTAGGTACAAACATTACGTTTGGTTAAAGTTTGATTCTACCATTTACTTTAGGTGAGATATGGTACCAAGGCGTATTTCAACTTGAAACACGATTTCTGCGGTTTTAGAGTCTGAGACGAACATTTTTCGTTTACTCGCCTAAATATAGTGATATTTTCAAATTGTTTAAACTTTTTAACTTTACCCTAGGTACAAACATTACGTTTGGTTAAAGTTTGATTCTACCATTTACTTTAGGTGAGATATGGTCCCAAGGCGTATTTCAACTTGAAACACGATTTCTACGTTATTAGAGTCTGAAATAAACATTTTTCGTTTACAAGGCGTATTTCAACTTGAAACACGATTTCTACGTTTTTAGAGTCTGAAATGAACATTTTTCGTTTACTCGCCTAAATATAGTGATATTTTAAAATTGTTTAAACTTTTTAACTTTACCCTAAGTACAAACATTAGGTTTGGTTAAAGTTTGACTCTACCATTTACTTTAGGTGAGATATGGTACCAAGGCGTATTTCAACTTGAAACACGATTTCTGCGGTTTTAGAGTCTGAAATAAACATTTTTCGTTTACAAGGCGTATTTCAACTTGAAACACGATTTCTACGTTTTTAGAGTCTGAAATGAACATTTTTCGTTTACTCGCCTAAATATAGTGATATTTTAAAATTGTTTAAACTTTTTAACTTTACCCTAAGTACAAACATTACGTTTGGTTAAAGTTTGATTCTACCATTTACTTTAGGTGAGATATGGTACCAAGGCGTATTTCAACTTGAAACACGATTTCTGCGGTTTTAGAGTCTGAAATAAACATTTTTCGTTTACAAGGCGTATTTCAACTTGAAACACGATTTCTACGTTTTTAGAGTCTGAAATGAACATTTTTCGTTTACTCGCCTAAATATAGTGATATTTTAAAATTGTTTAAACTTTTTAACTTTATACTAGGTACAAACATTACGTTTGGTTAAAGTTTGATTCTACCATTTACTTTAGGTGAGATATGGTCCCAAGGCGTATTTCAACTTGAAACACGATTTCTACGTTATTAGAGTCTGAAATAAACATTTTTCGTTTACAAGGCGTATTTCAACTTGAAAGACGATTTCTACGTTTTTAGAGTCTGAAATGAACATTTTTCGTTTACAAGGCGTATTTCAACTTGAAACACGATTTCTGCGGTTTTAGAATCTGAGACGAACATTTTTCGTTTACTCGCCTAAATATAGTGATATTTTCAAATTGTTTAAACTTTTTAACTTTACCCTAGGTACAAACATTACGTTTGGTTAAAGTTTGATTCTACCATTTACTTTAGGTGAGATATGGTCCCAAGGCGTATTTCAACTTGAAACACGATTTCTACGTTATTAGAGTCTGAAATAAACATTTTTCGTTTACAAGGCGTATTTCAACTTGAAAGACGATTTCTACGTTTTTAGAGTCTGAAATGAACATTTTTCGTTTACTCGCCTAAATATAGTGATATTTTAAAATTGTTTAAACTTTTTAACTTTATACTAGGTACAAACATTACGTTTGGTTAAAGTTTGATTCTACCATTTACTTTAGGTGAGATATGGTCCCAAGGCGTATTTCAACTTGAAACACGATTTCTACGTTATTAGAGTCTGAAATAAACATTTTTCGTTTACAAGGCGTATTTCAACTTGAAACACGATTTCTACGTTTTTAGAGTCTGAAATGAACATTTTTCGTTTACTCGCCTAAATATAGTGATATTTTAAAATTGTTTAAACTTTTTAACTTTACCCTAAGTACAAACATTAGGTTTGGTTAAAGTTTGACTCTACCATTTACTTTAGGTGAGATATGGTACCAAGGCGTATTTCAACTTGAAACACGATTTCTGCGGTTTTAGAGTCTGAAATAAACATTTTTCGTTTACAAGGCGTATTTCAACTTGAAACACGATTTCTACGTTTTTAGAGTCTGAAATGAACATTTTTCGTTTACTCGCCTAAATATAGTGATATTTTAAAATTGTTTAAACTTTTTAACTTTACCCTAAGTACAAACATTACGTTTGGTTAAAGTTTGATTCTACCATTTACTTTAGGTGAGATATGGTACCAAGGCGTATTTCAACTTGAAACACGATTTCTGCGGTTTTAGAGTCTGAAATAAACATTTTTCGTTTACAAGGCGTATTTCAACTTGAAACACGATTTCTACGTTTTTAGAGTCTGAAATGAACATTTTTCGTTTACTCGCCTAAATATAGTGATATTTTAAAATTGTTTAAACTTTTTAACTTTACCCTAAGTACAAACATTACGTTTGGTTAAAGTTTGATTCTACCATTTACTTTAGGTGAGATATGGTACCAAGGCGTATTTCAACTTGAAACACGATTTCTGCGGTTTTAGAGTCTGAAATAAACATTTTTCGTTTACAAGGCGTATTTCAACTTGAAACACGATTTCTACGTTTTTAGAGTCTGAAATGAACATTTTTCGTTTACTCGCCTAAATATAGTGATATTTTAAAATTGTTTAAACTTTTTAACTTTACCCTAAGTACAAACATTACGTTTGGTTAAAGTTTGATTCTACCATTTACTTTAGGTGAGATATGGTACCAAGGCGTATTTCAACTTGAAACACGATTTCTGCGGTTTTAGAGTCTGAGACGAACATTTTTCGTTTACTCGCCTAAATATAGTGATATTTTCAAATTGTTTAAACTTTTTAACTTTACCCTAGGTACAAACATTACGTTTGGTTAAAGTTTGATTCTACCATTTACTTTAGGTGAGATATGGTCCCAAGGCGTATTTCAACTTGAAACACGATTTCTACGTTATTAGAGTCTGAAATAAACATTTTTCGTTTACAAGGCGTATTTCAACTTGAAACACGATTTCTACGTTTTTAGAGTCTGAAATGAACATTTTTCGTTTACTCGCCTAAATATAGTGATATTTTAAAATTGTTTAAACTTTTTAACTTTACCCTAAGTACAAACATTAGGTTTGGTTAAAGTTTGACTCTACCATTTACTTTAGGTGAGATATGGTACCAAGGCGTATTTCAACTTGAAACACGATTTCTGCGGTTTTAGAGTCTGAAATAAACATTTTTCGTTTACAAGGCGTATTTCAACTTGAAACACGATTTCTACGTTTTTAGAGTCTGAAATGAACATTTTTCGTTTACTCGCCTAAATATAGTGATATTTTAAAATTGTTTAAACTTTTTAACTTTACCCTAAGTACAAACATTACGTTTGGTTAAAGTTTGATTCTACCATTTACTTTAGGTGAGATATGGTACCAAGGCGTATTTCAACTTGAAACACGATTTCTGCGGTTTTAGAGTCTGAAATAAACATTTTTCGTTTACAAGGCGTATTTCAACTTGAAACACGATTTCTACGTTTTTAGAGTCTGAAATGAACATTTTTCGTTTACTCGCCTAAATATAGTGATATTTTAAAATTGTTTAAACTTTTTAACTTTATACTAGGTACAAACATTACGTTTGGTTAAAGTTTGATTCTACCATTTACTTTAGGTGAGATATGGTCCCAAGGCGTATTTCAACTTGAAACACGATTTCTACGTTATTAGAGTCTGAAATAAACATTTTTCGTTTACAAGGCGTATTTCAACTTGAAAGACGATTTCTACGTTTTTAGAGTCTGAAATGAACATTTTTCGTTTACAAGGCGTATTTCAACTTGAAACACGATTTCTGCGGTTTTAGAATCTGAGACGAACATTTTTCGTTTACTCGCCTAAATATAGTGATATTTTCAAATTGTTTAAACTTTTTAACTTTACCCTAGGTACAAACATTACGTTTGGTTAAAGTTTGATTCTACCATTTACTTTAGGTGAGATATGGTCCCAAGGCGTATTTCAACTTGAAACACGATTTCTACGTTATTAGAGTCTGAAATAAACATTTTTCGTTTACAAGGCGTATTTCAACTTGAAAGACGATTTCTACGTTTTTAGAGTCTGAAATGAACATTTTTCGTTTACTCGCCTAAATATAGTGATATTTTAAAATTGTTTAAACTTTTTAACTTTATACTAGGTACAAACATTACGTTTGGTTAAAGTTTGATTCTACCATTTACTTTAGGTGAGATATGGTACCAAGGCGTATTTCAACTTGAAACACGATTTCTGCGGTTTTAGAGTCTGAGACGAACATTTTTCGTTTACTCGCCTAAATATAGTGATATTTTCAAATTGTTTAAACTTTTTAACTTTACCCTAGGTACAAACATTACGTTTGGTTAAAGTTTGATTCTACCATTTACTTTAGGTGAGATATGGTCCCAAGGCGTATTTCAACTTGAAACACGATTTCTACGTTATTAGAGTCTGAAATAAACATTTTTCGTTTACAAGGCGTATTTCAACTTGAAACACGATTTCTACGTTTTTAGAGTCTGAAATGAACATTTTTCGTTTACTCGCCTAAATATAGTGATATTTTAAAATTGTTTAAACTTTTTAACTTTACCCTAAGTACAAACATTACGTTTGGTTAAAGTTTGATTCTACCATTTACTTTAGGTGAGATATGGTACCAAGGCGTATTTCAACTTGAAACACGATTTCTGCGGTTTTAGAGTCTGAAATAAACATTTTTCGTTTACAAGGCGTATTTCAACTTGAAACACGATTTCTACGTTTTTAGAGTCTGAAATGAACATTTTTCGTTTACTCGCCTAAATATAGTGATATTTTAAAATTGTTTAAACTTTTTAACTTTATACTAGGTACAAACATTACGTTTCGTTAAAGTTTGATTCTACCATTTACTTTAGGTGAGATATGGTCCCAAGGCGTATTTCAACTTGAAACACGATTTCTACGTTATTAGAGTCTGAAATAAACATTTTTCGTTTACAAGGCGTATTTCAACTTGAAAGACGATTTCTACGTTTTTAGAGTCTGAAATGAACATTTTTCGTTTACTCGCCTAAATATAGTGATATTTTAAAATTGTTTAAACTTTTTAACTTTACCCTAAGTACAAACATTACGTTTGGTTAAAGTTTGATTCTACCATTTACTTTAGGTGAGATATGGTCCCAAGGCGTATTTCAACTTGAAACACGATTTCTACGTTATTAGAGTCTGAAATAAACATTTTTCGTTTACAAGGCGTATTTCAACTTGAAAGACGATTTCTACGTTTTTAGAGTCTGAAATGAACATTTTTCGTTTACAAGGCGTATTTCAACTTGAAACACGATTTCTGCGGTTTTAGAGTCTGAGACGAACATTTTTCGTTTACTCGCCTAAATATAGTGATATTTTCAAATTGTTTAAACTTTTTAACTTTACCCTAGGTACAAACATTACGTTTGGTTAAAGTTTGATTCTACCATTTACTTTAGGTGAGATATGGTCCCAAGGCGTATTTCAACTTGAAACACGATTTCTACGTTATTAGAGTCTGAAATAAACATTTTTCGTTTACAAGGCGTATTTCAACTTGAAAGACGATTTCTACGTTTTTAGAGTCTGAAATGAACATTTTTCGTTTACAAGGCGTATTTCAACTTGAAACACGATTTCTGCGGTTTTAGAGTCTGAGACGAACATTTTTCGTTTACTCGCCTAAATATAGTGATATTTTCAAATTGTTTAAACTTTTTAACTTTACCCTAGGTACAAACATTACGTTTGGTTAAAGTTTGATTCTACCATTTACTTTAGGTGAGATATGGTCCCAAGGCGTATTTCAACTTGAAACACGATTTCTGCGGTTTTAGAGTCTGAAATAAACATTTTTCGTTTACAAGGCGTATTTCAACTTGAAACACGATTTCTACGTTTTTAGAGTCTGAAATGAACATTTTTCGTTTACTCGCCTAAATATAGTGATATTTTAAAATTGTTTAAACTTTTTAACTTTACCCTAAGTACAAACATTACGTTTGGTTAAAGTTTGATTCTACCATTTACTTTAGGTGAGATATGGTACCAAGGCGTATTTCAACTTGAAACACGATTTCTGCGGTTTTAGAGTCTGAAATAAACATTTTTCGTTTACAAGGCGTATTTCAACTTGAAACACGATTTCTACGTTTTTAGAGTCTGAAATGAACATTTTTCGTTTACTCGCCTAAATATAGTGATATTTTAAAATTGTTTAAACTTTTTAACTTTATACTAGGTACAAACATTACGTTTGGTTAAAGTTTGATTCTACCATTTACTTTAGGTGAGATATGGTCCCAAGGCGTATTTCAACTTGAAACACGATTTCTACGTTATTAGAGTCTGAAATAAACATTTTTCGTTTACAAGGCGTATTTCAACTTGAAAGACGATTTCTACGTTTTTAGAGTCTGAAATGAACATTTTTCGTTTACAAGGCGTATTTCAACTTGAAACACGATTTCTGCGGTTTTAGAATCTGAGACGAACATTTTTCGTTTACTCGCCTAAATATAGTGATATTTTCAAATTGTTTAAACTTTTTAACTTTACCCTAGGTACAAACATTACGTTTGGTTAAAGTTTGATTCTACCATTTACTTTAGGTGAGATATGGTCCCAAGGCGTATTTCAACTTGAAACACGATTTCTACGTTATTAGAGTCTGAAATAAACATTTTTCGTTTACAAGGCGTATTTCAACTTGAAAGACGATTTCTACGTTTTTAGAGTCTGAAATGAACATTTTTCGTTTACTCGCCTAAATATAGTGATATTTTAAAATTGTTTAAACTTTTTAACTTTATACTAGGTACAAACATTACGTTTGGTTAAAGTTTGATTCTACCATTTACTTTAGGTGAGATATGGTACCAAGGCGTATTTCAACTTGAAACACGATTTCTGCGGTTTTAGAGTCTGAGACGAACATTTTTCGTTTACTCGCCTAAATATAGTGATATTTTCAAATTGTTTAAACTTTTTAACTTTACCCTAGGTACAAACATTACGTTTGGTTAAAGTTTGATTCTACCATTTACTTTAGGTGAGATATGGTCCCAAGGCGTATTTCAACTTGAAACACGATTTCTACGTTATTAGAGTCTGAAATAAACATTTTTCGTTTACAAGGCGTATTTCAACTTGAAACACGATTTCTACGTTTTTAGAGTCTGAAATGAACATTTTTCGTTTACTCGCCTAAATATAGTGATATTTTAAAATTGTTTAAACTTTTTAACTTTACCCTAAGTACAAACATTACGTTTGGTTAAAGTTTGATTCTACCATTTACTTTAGGTGAGATATGGTACCAAGGCGTATTTCAACTTGAAACACGATTTCTGCGGTTTTAGAGTCTGAAATAAACATTTTTCGTTTACAAGGCGTATTTCAACTTGAAACACGATTTCTACGTTTTTAGAGTCTGAAATGAACATTTTTCGTTTACTCGCCTAAATATAGTGATATTTTAAAATTGTTTAAACTTTTTAACTTTATACTAGGTACAAACATTACGTTTCGTTAAAGTTTGATTCTACCATTTACTTTAGGTGAGATATGGTCCCAAGGCGTATTTCAACTTGAAACACGATTTCTACGTTATTAGAGTCTGAAATAAACATTTTTCGTTTACAAGGCGTATTTCAACTTGAAAGACGATTTCTACGTTTTTAGAGTCTGAAATGAACATTTTTCGTTTACTCGCCTAAATATAGTGATATTTTAAAATTGTTTAAACTTTTTAACTTTACCCTAAGTACAAACATTACGTTTGGTTAAAGTTTGATTCTACCATTTACTTTAGGTGAGATATGGTCCCAAGGCGTATTTCAACTTGAAACACGATTTCTACGTTATTAGAGTCTGAAATAAACATTTTTCGTTTACAAGGCGTATTTCAACTTGAAAGACGATTTCTACGTTTTTAGAGTCTGAAATGAACATTTTTCGTTTACTCGCCTAAATATAGTGATATTTTAAAATTGTTTAAACTTTTTAACTTTATACTAGGTACAAACATTACGTTTGGTTAAAGTTTGATTCTACCATTTACTTTAGGTGAGATATGGTACCAAGGCGTATTTCAACTTGAAACACGATTTCTGCGGTTTTAGAGTCTGAGACGAACATTTTTCGTTTACTCGCCTAAATATAGTGATATTTTCAAATTGTTTAAACTTTTTAACTTTACCCTAGGTACAAACATTACGTTTGGTTAAAGTTTGATTCTACCATTTACTTTAGGTGAGATATGGTCCCAAGGCGTATTTCAACTTGAAACACGATTTCTACGTTATTAGAGTCTGAAATAAACATTTTTCGTTTACAAGGCGTATTTCAACTTGAAAGACGATTTCTACGTTTTTAGAGTCTGAAATGAACATTTTTCGTTTACTCGCCTAAATATAGTGATATTTTAAAATTGTTTAAACTTTTTAACTTTATACTAGGTACAAACATTACGTTTGGTTAAAGTTTGATTCTACCATTTACTTTAGGTGAGATATGGTACCAAGGCGTATTTCAACTTGAAACACGATTTCTGCGGTTTTAGAGTCTGAGACGAACATTTTTCGTTTACTCGCCTAAATATAGTGATATTTTCAAATTGTTTAAACTTTTTAACTTTACCCTAGGTACAAACATTACGTTTGGTTAAAGTTTGATTCTACCATTTACTTTAGGTGAGATATGGTCCCAAGGCGTATTTCAACTTGAAACACGATTTCTACGTTATTAGAGTCTGAAATAAACATTTTTCGTTTACAAGGCGTATTTCAACTTGAAACACGATTTCTACGTTTTTAGAGTCTGAAATGAACATTTTTCGTTTACTCGCCTAAATATAGTGATATTTTAAAATTGTTTAAACTTTTTAACTTTACCCTAAGTACAAACATTAGGTTTGGTTAAAGTTTGACTCTACCATTTACTTTAGGTGAGATATGGTACCAAGGCGTATTTCAACTTGAAACACGATTTCTGCGGTTTTAGAGTCTGAAATAAACATTTTTCGTTTACAAGGCGTATTTCAACTTGAAACACGATTTCTACGTTTTTAGAGTCTGAAATGAACATTTTTCGTTTACTCGCCTAAATATAGTGATATTTTAAAATTGTTTAAACTTTTTAACTTTACCCTAAGTACAAACATTACGTTTGGTTAAAGTTTGATTCTACCATTTACTTTAGGTGAGATATGGTACCAAGGCGTATTTCAACTTGAAACACGATTTCTGCGGTTTTAGAGTCTGAAATAAACATTTTTCGTTTACAAGGCGTATTTCAACTTGAAACACGATTTCTACGTTTTTAGAGTCTGAAATGAACATTTTTCGTTTACTCGCCTAAATATAGTGATATTTTAAAATTGTTTAAACTTTTTAACTTTATACTAGGTACAAACATTACGTTTGGTTAAAGTTTGATTCTACCATTTACTTTAGGTGAGATATGGTCCCAAGGCGTATTTCAACTTGAAACACGATTTCTACGTTATTAGAGTCTGAAATAAACATTTTTCGTTTACAAGGCGTATTTCAACTTGAAAGACGATTTCTACGTTTTTAGAGTCTGAAATGAACATTTTTCGTTTACAAGGCGTATTTCAACTTGAAACACGATTTCTGCGGTTTTAGAATCTGAGACGAACATTTTTCGTTTACTCGCCTAAATATAGTGATATTTTCAAATTGTTTAAACTTTTTAACTTTACCCTAGGTACAAACATTACGTTTGGTTAAAGTTTGATTCTACCATTTACTTTAGGTGAGATATGGTCCCAAGGCGTATTTCAACTTGAAACACGATTTCTACGTTATTAGAGTCTGAAATAAACATTTTTCGTTTACAAGGCGTATTTCAACTTGAAAGACGATTTCTACGTTTTTAGAGTCTGAAATGAACATTTTTCGTTTACTCGCCTAAATATAGTGATATTTTAAAATTGTTTAAACTTTTTAACTTTATACTAGGTACAAACATTACGTTTGGTTAAAGTTTGATTCTACCATTTACTTTAGGTGAGATATGGTACCAAGGCGTATTTCAACTTGAAACACGATTTCTGCGGTTTTAGAGTCTGAGACGAACATTTTTCGTTTACTCGCCTAAATATAGTGATATTTTCAAATTGTTTAAACTTTTTAACTTTACCCTAGGTACAAACATTACGTTTGGTTAAAGTTTGATTCTACCATTTACTTTAGGTGAGATATGGTCCCAAGGCGTATTTCAACTTGAAACACGATTTCTACGTTATTAGAGTCTGAAATAAACATTTTTCGTTTACAAGGCGTATTTCAACTTGAAACACGATTTCTACGTTTTTAGAGTCTGAAATGAACATTTTTCGTTTACTCGCCTAAATATAGTGATATTTTAAAATTGTTTAAACTTTTTAACTTTACCCTAAGTACAAACATTACGTTTGGTTAAAGTTTGATTCTACCATTTACTTTAGGTGAGATATGGTACCAAGGCGTATTTCAACTTGAAACACGATTTCTGCGGTTTTAGAGTCTGAAATAAACATTTTTCGTTTACAAGGCGTATTTCAACTTGAAACACGATTTCTACGTTTTTAGAGTCTGAAATGAACATTTTTCGTTTACTCGCCTAAATATAGTGATATTTTAAAATTGTTTAAACTTTTTAACTTTATACTAGGTACAAACATTACGTTTCGTTAAAGTTTGATTCTACCATTTACTTTAGGTGAGATATGGTCCCAAGGCGTATTTCAACTTGAAACACGATTTCTACGTTATTAGAGTCTGAAATAAACATTTTTCGTTTACAAGGCGTATTTCAACTTGAAAGACGATTTCTACGTTTTTAGAGTCTGAAATGAACATTTTTCGTTTACTCGCCTAAATATAGTGATATTTTAAAATTGTTTAAACTTTTTAACTTTACCCTAAGTACAAACATTACGTTTGGTTAAAGTTTGATTCTACCATTTACTTTAGGTGAGATATGGTCCCAAGGCGTATTTCAACTTGAAACACGATTTCTACGTTATTAGAGTCTGAAATAAACATTTTTCGTTTACAAGGCGTATTTCAACTTGAAAGACGATTTCTACGTTTTTAGAGTCTGAAATGAACATTTTTCGTTTACAAGGCGTATTTCAACTTGAAACACGATTTCTGCGGTTTTAGAGTCTGAGACGAACATTTTTCGTTTACTCGCCTAAATATAGTGATATTTTCAAATTGTTTAAACTTTTTAACTTTACCCTAGGTACAAACATTACGTTTGGTTAAAGTTTGATTCTACCATTTACTTTAGGTGAGATATGGTCCCAAGGCGTATTTCAACTTGAAACACGATTTCTACGTTATTAGAGTCTGAAATAAACATTTTTCGTTTACAAGGCGTATTTCAACTTGAAAGACGATTTCTACGTTTTTAGAGTCTGAAATGAACATTTTTCGTTTACAAGGCGTATTTCAACTTGAAACACGATTTCTGCGGTTTTAGAGTCTGAGACGAACATTTTTCGTTTACTCGCCTAAATATAGTGATATTTTCAAATTGTTTAAACTTTTTAACTTTACCCTAGGTACAAACATTACGTTTGGTTAAAGTTTGATTCTACCATTTACTTTAGGTGAGATATGGTCCCAAGGCGTATTTCAACTTGAAACACGATTTCTGCGGTTTTAGAGTCTGAAATAAACATTTTTCGTTTACAAGGCGTATTTCAACTTGAAACACGATTTCTACGTTTTTAGAGTCTGAAATGAACATTTTTCGTTTACTCGCCTAAATATAGTGATATTTTAAAATTGTTTAAACTTTTTAACTTTACCCTAAGTACAAACATTACGTTTGGTTAAAGTTTGATTCTACCATTTACTTTAGGTGAGATATGGTACCAAGGCGTATTTCAACTTGAAACACGATTTCTGCGGTTTTAGAGTCTGAGACGAACATTTTTCGTTTACTCGCCTAAATATAGTGATATTTTCAAATTGTTTAAACTTTTTAACTTTACCCTAGGTACAAACATTACGTTTGGTTAAAGTTTGATTCTACCATTTACTTTAGGTGAGATATGGTCCCAAGGCGTATTTCAACTTGAAACACGATTTCTACGTTATTAGAGTCTGAAATAAACATTTTTCGTTTACAAGGCGTATTTCAACTTGAAAGACGATTTCTACGTTTTTAGAGTCTGAAATGAACATTTTTCGTTTACTCGCCTAAATATAGTGATATTTTAAAATTGTTTAAACTTTTTAACTTTATACTAGGTACAAACATTACGTTTGGTTAAAGTTTGATTCTACCATTTACTTTAGGTGAGATATGGTACCAAGGCGTATTTCAACTTGAAACACGATTTCTGCGGTTTTAGAGTCTGAGACGAACATTTTTCGTTTACTCGCCTAAATATAGTGATATTTTCAAATTGTTTAAACTTTTTAACTTTACCCTAGGTACAAACATTACGTTTGGTTAAAGTTTGATTCTACCATTTACTTTAGGTGAGATATGGTCCCAAGGCGTATTTCAACTTGAAACACGATTTCTACGTTATTAGAGTCTGAAATAAACATTTTTCGTTTACAAGGCGTATTTCAACTTGAAACACGATTTCTACGTTTTTAGAGTCTGAAATGAACATTTTTCGTTTACTCGCCTAAATATAGTGATATTTTAAAATTGTTTAAACTTTTTAACTTTACCCTAAGTACAAACATTAGGTTTGGTTAAAGTTTGACTCTACCATTTACTTTAGGTGAGATATGGTACCAAGGCGTATTTCAACTTGAAACACGATTTCTGCGGTTTTAGAGTCTGAAATAAACATTTTTCGTTTACAAGGCGTATTTCAACTTGAAACACGATTTCTACGTTTTTAGAGTCTGAAATGAACATTTTTCGTTTACTCGCCTAAATATAGTGATATTTTAAAATTGTTTAAACTTTTTAACTTTACCCTAAGTACAAACATTACGTTTGGTTAAAGTTTGATTCTACCATTTACTTTAGGTGAGATATGGTACCAAGGCGTATTTCAACTTGAAACACGATTTCTGCGGTTTTAGAGTCTGAAATAAACATTTTTCGTTTACAAGGCGTATTTCAACTTGAAACACGATTTCTACGTTTTTAGAGTCTGAAATGAACATTTTTCGTTTACTCGCCTAAATATAGTGATATTTTAAAATTGTTTAAACTTTTTAACTTTATACTAGGTACAAACATTACGTTTGGTTAAAGTTTGATTCTACCATTTACTTTAGGTGAGATATGGTCCCAAGGCGTATTTCAACTTGAAACACGATTTCTACGTTATTAGAGTCTGAAATAAACATTTTTCGTTTACAAGGCGTATTTCAACTTGAAAGACGATTTCTACGTTTTTAGAGTCTGAAATGAACATTTTTCGTTTACAAGGCGTATTTCAACTTGAAACACGATTTCTGCGGTTTTAGAATCTGAGACGAACATTTTTCGTTTACTCGCCTAAATATAGTGATATTTTCAAATTGTTTAAACTTTTTAACTTTACCCTAGGTACAAACATTACGTTTGGTTAAAGTTTGATTCTACCATTTACTTTAGGTGAGATATGGTCCCAAGGCGTATTTCAACTTGAAACACGATTTCTACGTTATTAGAGTCTGAAATAAACATTTTTCGTTTACAAGGCGTATTTCAACTTGAAAGACGATTTCTACGTTTTTAGAGTCTGAAATGAACATTTTTCGTTTACTCGCCTAAATATAGTGATATTTTAAAATTGTTTAAACTTTTTAACTTTATACTAGGTACAAACATTACGTTTGGTTAAAGTTTGATTCTACCATTTACTTTAGGTGAGATATGGTACCAAGGCGTATTTCAACTTGAAACACGATTTCTGCGGTTTTAGAGTCTGAGACGAACATTTTTCGTTTACTCGCCTAAATATAGTGATATTTTCAAATTGTTTAAACTTTTTAACTTTACCCTAGGTACAAACATTACGTTTGGTTAAAGTTTGATTCTACCATTTACTTTAGGTGAGATATGGTCCCAAGGCGTATTTCAACTTGAAACACGATTTCTACGTTATTAGAGTCTGAAATAAACATTTTTCGTTTACAAGGCGTATTTCAACTTGAAACACGATTTCTACGTTTTTAGAGTCTGAAATGAACATTTTTCGTTTACTCGCCTAAATATAGTGATATTTTAAAATTGTTTAAACTTTTTAACTTTACCCTAAGTACAAACATTACGTTTGGTTAAAGTTTGATTCTACCATTTACTTTAGGTGAGATATGGTACCAAGGCGTATTTCAACTTGAAACACGATTTCTGCGGTTTTAGAGTCTGAAATAAACATTTTTCGTTTACAAGGCGTATTTCAACTTGAAACACGATTTCTACGTTTTTAGAGTCTGAAATGAACATTTTTCGTTTACTCGCCTAAATATAGTGATATTTTAAAATTGTTTAAACTTTTTAACTTTATACTAGGTACAAACATTACGTTTCGTTAAAGTTTGATTCTACCATTTACTTTAGGTGAGATATGGTCCCAAGGCGTATTTCAACTTGAAACACGATTTCTACGTTATTAGAGTCTGAAATAAACATTTTTCGTTTACAAGGCGTATTTCAACTTGAAAGACGATTTCTACGTTTTTAGAGTCTGAAATGAACATTTTTCGTTTACTCGCCTAAATATAGTGATATTTTAAAATTGTTTAAACTTTTTAACTTTACCCTAAGTACAAACATTACGTTTGGTTAAAGTTTGATTCTACCATTTACTTTAGGTGAGATATGGTCCCAAGGCGTATTTCAACTTGAAACACGATTTCTACGTTATTAGAGTCTGAAATAAACATTTTTCGTTTACAAGGCGTATTTCAACTTGAAAGACGATTTCTACGTTTTTAGAGTCTGAAATGAACATTTTTCGTTTACAAGGCGTATTTCAACTTGAAACACGATTTCTGCGGTTTTAGAGTCTGAGACGAACATTTTTCGTTTACTCGCCTAAATATAGTGATATTTTCAAATTGTTTAAACTTTTTAACTTTACCCTAGGTACAAACATTACGTTTGGTTAAAGTTTGATTCTACCATTTACTTTAGGTGAGATATGGTCCCAAGGCGTATTTCAACTTGAAACACGATTTCTACGTTATTAGAGTCTGAAATAAACATTTTTCGTTTACAAGGCGTATTTCAACTTGAAAGACGATTTCTACGTTTTTAGAGTCTGAAATGAACATTTTTCGTTTACAAGGCGTATTTCAACTTGAAACACGATTTCTGCGGTTTTAGAGTCTGAGACGAACATTTTTCGTTTACTCGCCTAAATATAGTGATATTTTCAAATTGTTTAAACTTTTTAACTTTACCCTAGGTACAAACATTACGTTTGGTTAAAGTTTGATTCTACCATTTACTTTAGGTGAGATATGGTCCCAAGGCGTATTTCAACTTGAAACACGATTTCTGCGGTTTTAGAGTCTGAAATAAACATTTTTCGTTTACAAGGCGTATTTCAACTTGAAACACGATTTCTACGTTTTTAGAGTCTGAAATGAACATTTTTCGTTTACTCGCCTAAATATAGTGATATTTTAAAATTGTTTAAACTTTTTAACTTTACCCTAAGTACAAACATTACGTTTGGTTAAAGTTTGATTCTACCATTTACTTTAGGTGAGATATGGTACCAAGGCGTATTTCAACTTGAAACACGATTTCTGCGGTTTTAGAGTCTGAAATAAACATTTTTCGTTTACAAGGCGTATTTCAACTTGAAACACGATTTCTACGTTTTTAGAGTCTGAAATGAACATTTTTCGTTTACTCGCCTAAATATAGTGATATTTTAAAATTGTTTAAACTTTTTAACTTTATACTAGGTACAAACATTACGTTTGGTTAAAGTTTGATTCTACCATTTACTTTAGGTGAGATATGGTCCCAAGGCGTATTTCAACTTGAAACACGATTTCTACGTTATTAGAGTCTGAAATAAACATTTTTCGTTTACAAGGCGTATTTCAACTTGAAAGACGATTTCTACGTTTTTAGAGTCTGAAATGAACATTTTTCGTTTACAAGGCGTATTTCAACTTGAAACACGATTTCTGCGGTTTTAGAATCTGAGACGAACATTTTTCGTTTACTCGCCTAAATATAGTGATATTTTCAAATTGTTTAAACTTTTTAACTTTACCCTAGGTACAAACATTACGTTTGGTTAAAGTTTGATTCTACCATTTACTTTAGGTGAGATATGGTCCCAAGGCGTATTTCAACTTGAAACACGATTTCTACGTTATTAGAGTCTGAAATAAACATTTTTCGTTTACAAGGCGTATTTCAACTTGAAAGACGATTTCTACGTTTTTAGAGTCTGAAATGAACATTTTTCGTTTACTCGCCTAAATATAGTGATATTTTAAAATTGTTTAAACTTTTTAACTTTATACTAGGTACAAACATTACGTTTGGTTAAAGTTTGATTCTACCATTTACTTTAGGTGAGATATGGTACCAAGGCGTATTTCAACTTGAAACACGATTTCTGCGGTTTTAGAGTCTGAGACGAACATTTTTCGTTTACTCGCCTAAATATAGTGATATTTTCAAATTGTTTAAACTTTTTAACTTTACCCTAGGTACAAACATTACGTTTGGTTAAAGTTTGATTCTACCATTTACTTTAGGTGAGATATGGTCCCAAGGCGTATTTCAACTTGAAACACGATTTCTACGTTATTAGAGTCTGAAATAAACATTTTTCGTTTACAAGGCGTATTTCAACTTGAAACACGATTTCTACGTTTTTAGAGTCTGAAATGAACATTTTTCGTTTACTCGCCTAAATATAGTGATATTTTAAAATTGTTTAAACTTTTTAACTTTACCCTAAGTACAAACATTACGTTTGGTTAAAGTTTGATTCTACCATTTACTTTAGGTGAGATATGGTACCAAGGCGTATTTCAACTTGAAACACGATTTCTGCGGTTTTAGAGTCTGAAATAAACATTTTTCGTTTACAAGGCGTATTTCAACTTGAAACACGATTTCTACGTTTTTAGAGTCTGAAATGAACATTTTTCGTTTACTCGCCTAAATATAGTGATATTTTAAAATTGTTTAAACTTTTTAACTTTATACTAGGTACAAACATTACGTTTCGTTAAAGTTTGATTCTACCATTTACTTTAGGTGAGATATGGTCCCAAGGCGTATTTCAACTTGAAACACGATTTCTACGTTATTAGAGTCTGAAATAAACATTTTTCGTTTACAAGGCGTATTTCAACTTGAAAGACGATTTCTACGTTTTTAGAGTCTGAAATGAACATTTTTCGTTTACAAGGCGTATTTCAACTTGAAACACGATTTCTGCGGTTTTAGAATCTGAGACGAACATTTTTCGTTTACTCGCCTAAATATAGTGATATTTTCAAATTGTTTAAACTTTTTAACTTTACCCTAGGTACAAACATTACGTTTGGTTAAAGTTTGATTCTACCATTTACTTTAGGTGAGATATGGTCCCAAGGCGTATTTCAACTTGAAACACGATTTCTACGTTATTAGAGTCTGAAATAAACATTTTTCGTTTACAAGGCGTATTTCAACTTGAAAGACGATTTCTACGTTTTTAGAGTCTGAAATGAACATTTTTCGTTTACTCGCCTAAATATAGTGATATTTTAAAATTGTTTAAACTTTTTAACTTTATACTAGGTACAAACATTACGTTTGGTTAAAGTTTGATTCTACCATTTACTTTAGGTGAGATATGGTACCAAGGCGTATTTCAACTTGAAACACGATTTCTGCGGTTTTAGAGTCTGAGACGAACATTTTTCGTTTACTCGCCTAAATATAGTGATATTTTCAAATTGTTTAAACTTTTTAACTTTACCCTAGGTACAAACATTACGTTTGGTTAAAGTTTGATTCTACCATTTACTTTAGGTGAGATATGGTCCCAAGGCGTATTTCAACTTGAAACACGATTTCTACGTTATTAGAGTCTGAAATAAACATTTTTCGTTTACAAGGCGTATTTCAACTTGAAACACGATTTCTACGTTTTTAGAGTCTGAAATGAACATTTTTCGTTTACTCGCCTAAATATAGTGATATTTTAAAATTGTTTAAACTTTTTAACTTTACCCTAAGTACAAACATTACGTTTGGTTAAAGTTTGATTCTACCATTTACTTTAGGTGAGATATGGTACCAAGGCGTATTTCAACTTGAAACACGATTTCTGCGGTTTTAGAGTCTGAAATAAACATTTTTCGTTTACAAGGCGTATTTCAACTTGAAACACGATTTCTACGTTTTTAGAGTCTGAAATGAACATTTTTCGTTTACTCGCCTAAATATAGTGATATTTTAAAATTGTTTAAACTTTTTAACTTTATACTAGGTACAAACATTACGTTTCGTTAAAGTTTGATTCTACCATTTACTTTAGGTGAGATATGGTCCCAAGGCGTATTTCAACTTGAAACACGATTTCTACGTTATTAGAGTCTGAAATAAACATTTTTCGTTTACAAGGCGTATTTCAACTTGAAAGACGATTTCTACGTTTTTAGAGTCTGAAATGAACATTTTTCGTTTACTCGCCTAAATATAGTGATATTTTAAAATTGTTTAAACTTTTTAACTTTACCCTAAGTACAAACATTACGTTTGGTTAAAGTTTGATTCTACCATTTACTTTAGGTGAGATATGGTCCCAAGGCGTATTTCAACTTGAAACACGATTTCTACGTTATTAGAGTCTGAAATAAACATTTTTCGTTTACAAGGCGTATTTCAACTTGAAAGACGATTTCTACGTTTTTAGAGTCTGAAATGAACATTTTTCGTTTACAAGGCGTATTTCAACTTGAAACACGATTTCTGCGGTTTTAGAGTCTGAGACGAACATTTTTCGTTTACTCGCCTAAATATAGTGATATTTTCAAATTGTTTAAACTTTTTAACTTTACCCTAGGTACAAACATTACGTTTGGTTAAAGTTTGATTCTACCATTTACTTTAGGTGAGATATGGTCCCAAGGCGTATTTCAACTTGAAACACGATTTCTACGTTATTAGAGTCTGAAATAAACATTTTTCGTTTACAAGGCGTATTTCAACTTGAAAGACGATTTCTACGTTTTTAGAGTCTGAAATGAACATTTTTCGTTTACAAGGCGTATTTCAACTTGAAACACGATTTCTGCGGTTTTAGAGTCTGAGACGAACATTTTTCGTTTACTCGCCTAAATATAGTGATATTTTCAAATTGTTTAAACTTTTTAACTTTACCCTAGGTACAAACATTACGTTTGGTTAAAGTTTGATTCTACCATTTACTTTAGGTGAGATATGGTCCCAAGGCGTATTTCAACTTGAAACACGATTTCTGCGGTTTTAGAGTCTGAAATAAACATTTTTCGTTTACAAGGCGTATTTCAACTTGAAACACGATTTCTACGTTTTTAGAGTCTGAAATGAACATTTTTCGTTTACTCGCCTAAATATAGTGATATTTTAAAATTGTTTAAACTTTTTAACTTTACCCTAAGTACAAACATTACGTTTGGTTAAAGTTTGATTCTACCATTTACTTTAGGTGAGATATGGTACCAAGGCGTATTTCAACTTGAAACACGATTTCTGCGGTTTTAGAGTCTGAAATAAACATTTTTCGTTTACAAGGCGTATTTCAACTTGAAACACGATTTCTACGTTTTTAGAGTCTGAAATGAACATTTTTCGTTTACTCGCCTAAATATAGTGATATTTTAAAATTGTTTAAACTTTTTAACTTTATACTAGGTACAAACATTACGTTTGGTTAAAGTTTGATTCTACCATTTACTTTAGGTGAGATATGGTCCCAAGGCGTATTTCAACTTGAAACACGATTTCTACGTTATTAGAGTCTGAAATAAACATTTTTCGTTTACAAGGCGTATTTCAACTTGAAAGACGATTTCTACGTTTTTAGAGTCTGAAATGAACATTTTTCGTTTACAAGGCGTATTTCAACTTGAAACACGATTTCTGCGGTTTTAGAATCTGAGACGAACATTTTTCGTTTACTCGCCTAAATATAGTGATATTTTCAAATTGTTTAAACTTTTTAACTTTACCCTAGGTACAAACATTACGTTTGGTTAAAGTTTGATTCTACCATTTACTTTAGGTGAGATATGGTCCCAAGGCGTATTTCAACTTGAAACACGATTTCTACGTTATTAGAGTCTGAAATAAACATTTTTCGTTTACAAGGCGTATTTCAACTTGAAAGACGATTTCTACGTTTTTAGAGTCTGAAATGAACATTTTTCGTTTACTCGCCTAAATATAGTGATATTTTAAAATTGTTTAAACTTTTTAACTTTATACTAGGTACAAACATTACGTTTGGTTAAAGTTTGATTCTACCATTTACTTTAGGTGAGATATGGTACCAAGGCGTATTTCAACTTGAAACACGATTTCTGCGGTTTTAGAGTCTGAGACGAACATTTTTCGTTTACTCGCCTAAATATAGTGATATTTTCAAATTGTTTAAACTTTTTAACTTTACCCTAGGTACAAACATTACGTTTGGTTAAAGTTTGATTCTACCATTTACTTTAGGTGAGATATGGTCCCAAGGCGTATTTCAACTTGAAACACGATTTCTACGTTATTAGAGTCTGAAATAAACATTTTTCGTTTACAAGGCGTATTTCAACTTGAAACACGATTTCTACGTTTTTAGAGTCTGAAATGAACATTTTTCGTTTACTCGCCTAAATATAGTGATATTTTAAAATTGTTTAAACTTTTTAACTTTACCCTAAGTACAAACATTACGTTTGGTTAAAGTTTGATTCTACCATTTACTTTAGGTGAGATATGGTACCAAGGCGTATTTCAACTTGAAACACGATTTCTGCGGTTTTAGAGTCTGAAATAAACATTTTTCGTTTACAAGGCGTATTTCAACTTGAAACACGATTTCTACGTTTTTAGAGTCTGAAATGAACATTTTTCGTTTACTCGCCTAAATATAGTGATATTTTAAAATTGTTTAAACTTTTTAACTTTATACTAGGTACAAACATTACGTTTCGTTAAAGTTTGATTCTACCATTTACTTTAGGTGAGATATGGTCCCAAGGCGTATTTCAACTTGAAACACGATTTCTACGTTATTAGAGTCTGAAATAAACATTTTTCGTTTACAAGGCGTATTTCAACTTGAAAGACGATTTACTACGTTTTTAGAGTCTGAAATGAACATTTTTCGTTTACTCGCCTAAATATAGTGATATTTTAAAATTGTTTAAACTTTTTAACTTTACCCTAAGTACAAACATTACGTTTGGTTAAAGTTTGATTCTACCATTTACTTTAGGTGAGATATGGTCCCAAGGCGTATTTCAACTTGAAACACGATTTCTACGTTATTAGAGTCTGAAATAAACATTTTTCGTTTACAAGGCGTATTTCAACTTGAAAGACGATTTCTACGTTTTTAGAGTCTGAAATGAACATTTTTCGTTTACAAGGCGTATTTCAACTTGAAACACGATTTCTGCGGTTTTAGAGTCTGAGACGAACATTTTTCGTTTACTCGCCTAAATATAGTGATATTTTCAAATTGTTTAAACTTTTTAACTTTACCCTAGGTACAAACATTACGTTTGGTTAAAGTTTGATTCTACCATTTACTTTAGGTGAGATATGGTCCCAAGGCGTATTTCAACTTGAAACACGATTTCTACGTTATTAGAGTCTGAAATGAACATTTTTCGTTTACAAGGCGTATTTCAACTTGAAACACGATTTCTGCGGTTTTAGAGTCTGAGACGAACATTTTTCGTTTACTCGCCTAAATATAGTGATATTTTCAAATTGTTTAAACTTTTTAACTTTACCCTAGGTACAAACATTACGTTTGGTTAAAGTTTGATTCTACCATTTACTTTAGGTGAGATATGGTCCCAAGGCGTATTTCAACTTGAAACACGATTTCTACGTTATTAGAGTCTGAAATAAACATTTTTCGTTTACAAGGCGTATTTCAACTTGAAAGACGATTTCTACGTTTTTAGAGTCTGAAATGAACATTTTTCGTTTACAAGGCGTATTTCAACTTGAAACACGATTTCTGCGGTTTTAGAGTCTGAGACGAACATTTTTCGTTTACTCGCCTAAATATAGTGATATTTTCAAATTGTTTAAACTTTTTAACTTTACCCTAGGTACAAACATTACGTTTGGTTAAAGTTTGATTCTACCATTTACTTTAGGTGAGATATAGTCCCAAGGCGTATTTCAACTTGAAACACGATTTCTGCGGTTTTAGAGTCTGAAATAAACATTTTTCGTTTACAAGGCGTATTTCAACTTGAAACACGATTTCTACGTTTTTAGAGTCGGAAATGAACATTTTTCGTTTACTCGCCTAAATATAGTGATATTTTAAAATTGTTTAAACTTTTTAACTTTATACTAGGTACAAACATTACGTTTGGTTAAAGTTTGATTCTACCATTTACTTTAGGTGAGATATGGTCCCAAGGCGTATTTCAACTTGAAACACGATTTCAACGTTATTAGAGTCTGAAATAAACATTTTTCGTTTACAAGGCGTATTTCAACTTGAAAGACGATTTCTACGTTTTTAGAGTCTGAAATGAACATTTTTCGTTTACAAGGCGTATTTCAACTTGAAACACGATTTCTGCGGTTTTAGAGTCTGAGACGAACATTTTTCGTTTACTCGCCTAAATATAGTGATATTTTCAAATTGTTTAAACTTTTTAACTTTACCCTAGGTACAAACATTACGTTTGGTTAAAGTTTGATTCTACCATTTACTTTAGGTGAGATATGGTCCCAAGGCGTATTTCAACTTGAAACACGATTTCTACGTTATTAGAGTCTGAAATAAACATTTTTCGTTTACAAGGCGTATTTCAACTTGAAAGACGATTTCTACGTTTTTAGAGTCTGAAATGAACATTTTTCGTTTACAAGGCGTATTTCAACTTGAAACACGATTTCTGCGGTTTTAGAGTCTGAGACGAACATTTTTCGTTTACTCGCCTAAATATAGTGATATTTTCAAATTGTTTAAACTTTTTAACTTTACCCTAGGTACAAACATTACGTTTGGTTAAAGTTTGATTCTACCATTTACTTTAGGTGAGATATGGTCCCAAGGCGTATTTCAACTTGAAACACGATTTCTACGTTATTAGAGTCTGAAATAAACATTTTTCGTTTACAAGGCGTATTTCAACTTGAAACACGATTTCTACGTTTTTAGAGTCTGAAATGAACATTTTTCGTTTACTCGCCTAAATATAGTGATATTTTAAAATTGTTTAAACTTTTTAACTTTACCCTAAGTACAAACATTACGTTTGGTTAAAGTTTGATTCTACCATTTACTTTAGGTGAGATATGGTACCAAGGCGTATTTCAACTTGAAACACGATTTCTGCGGTTTTAGAGTCTGAAATAAACATTTTTCGTTTACAAGGCGTATTTCAACTTGAAACACGATTTCTACGTTTTTAGAGTCTGAAATGAACATTTTTCGTTTACTCGCCTAAATATAGTGATATTTTAAAATTGTTTAAACTTTTTAACTTTATACTAGGTACAAACATTACCTTTCGTTAAAGTTTGATTCTACCATTTACTTTAGGTGAGATATGGTCCCAAGGCGTATTTCAACTTGAAACACGATTTCTACGTTATTAGAGTCTGAAATAAACATTTTTCGTTTACAAGGCGTATTTCAACTTGAAAGACGATTTCTACGTTTTTAGAGTCTGAAATGAACATTTTTCGTTTACTCGCCTAAATATAGTGATATTTTAAAATTGTTTAAACTTTTTAACTTTACCCTAAGTACAAACATTACGTTTGGTTAAAGTTTGATTCTACCATTTACTTTAGGTGAGATATGGTCCCAAGGCGTATTTCAACTTGAAACACGATTTCTACGTTATTAGAGTCTGAAATAAACATTTTTCGTTTACAAGGCGTATTTCAACTTGAAAGACGATTTCTACGTTTTTAGAGTCTGAAATGAACATTTTTCGTTTACTCGCCTAAATATAGTGATATTTTAAAATTGTTTAAACTTTTTAACTTTACCCTAAGTACAAACATTACGTTTGGTTAAAGTTTGATTCTACCATTTACTTTAGGTGAGATATGGTACCAAGGCGTATTTCAACTTGAAACACGATTTCTGCGGTTTTAGAGTCTGAAATAAACATTTTTCGTTTACAAGGCGTATTTCAACTTGAAACACGATTTCTACGTTTTTAGAGTCTGAAATGAACATTTTTCGTTTACTCGCCTAAATATAGTGATATTTTAAAATTGTTTAAACTTTTTAACTTTATACTAGGTACAAACATTACGTTTGGTTAAAGTTTGATTCTACCATTTACTTTAGGTGAGATATGGTCCCAAGGCGTATTTCAACTTGAAACACGATTTCTACGTTATTAGAGTCTGAAATAAACATTTTTCGTTTACAAGGCGTATTTCAACTTGAAAGACGATTTCTACGTTTTTAGAGTCTGAAATGAACATTTTTCGTTTACAAGGCGTATTTCAACTTGAAACACGATTTCTGCGGTTTTAGAGTCTGAGACGAACATTTTTCGTTTACTCGCCTAAATATAGTGATATTTTCAAATTGTTTAAACTTTTTAACTTTACCCTAGGTACAAAAATTACGTTTGGTTAAAGTTTGATTCTACCATTTACTTTAGGTGAGATATGGTCCGAAGGCGTATTTCAACTTGAAACACGATTTCTACGTTATTAGAGTCTGAAATAAACATTTTTCGTTTACAAGGCGTATTTCAACTTGAAAGACGATTTCTACGTTTTTAGAGTCTGAAATGAACATTTTTCGTTTACAAGGCGTATTTCAACTTGAAACACGATTTCTGCGGTTTTAGAGTCTGAGACGAACATTTTTCGTTTACTCGCCTAAATATAGTGATATTTTCAAATTGTTTAAACTTTTTAACTTTACCCTAGGTACAAACATTACGTTTGGTTAAAGTTTGATTCTACCATTTACTTTAGGTGAGATATGGTCCCAAGGCGTATTTCAACTTGAAACACGATTTCTACGTTATTAGAGTCTGAAATAAACATTTTTCGTTTACAAGGCGTATTTCAACTTGAAAGACGATTTCTACGTTTTTAGAGTCTGAAATGAACATTTTTCGTTTACTCGCCTAAATATAGTGATATTTTAAAATTGTTTAAACTTTTTAACTTTATACTAGGTACAAACATTACGTTTGGTTAAAGTTTGATTCTACCATTTACTTTAGGTGAGATATGGTACCAAGGCGTATTTCAACTTGAAACACGATTTCTGCGGTTTTAGAGTCTGAGACGAACATTTTTCGTTTACTCGCCTAAATATAGTGATATTTTCAAATTGTTTAAACTTTTTAACTTTACCCTAGGTACAAACATTACGTTTGGTTAAAGTTTGATTCTACCATTTACTTTAGGTGAGATATGGTCCCAAGGCGTATTTCAACTTGAAACACGATTTCTACGTTATTAGAGTCTGAAATAAACATTTTTCGTTTACAAGGCGTATTTCAACTTGAAACACGATTTCTACGTTTTTAGAGTCTGAAATGAACATTTTTCGTTTACTCGCCTAAATATAGTGATATTTTAAAATTGTTTAAACTTTTTAACTTTACCCTAAGTACAAACATTAGGTTTGGTTAAAGTTTGACTCTACCATTTACTTTAGGTGAGATATGGTACCAAGGCGTATTTCAACTTGAAACACGATTTCTGCGGTTTTAGAGTCTGAAATAAACATTTTTCGTTTACAAGGCGTATTTCAACTTGAAACACGATTTCTACGTTTTTAGAGTCTGAAATGAACATTTTTCGTTTACTCGCCTAAATATAGTGATATTTTAAAATTGTTTAAACTTTTTAACTTTACCCTAAGTACAAACATTACGTTTGGTTAAAGTTTGATTCTACCATTTACTTTAGGTGAGATATGGTACCAAGGCGTATTTCAACTTGAAACACGATTTCTGCGGTTTTAGAGTCTGAAATAAACATTTTTCGTTTACAAGGCGTATTTCAACTTGAAACACGATTTCTACGTTTTTAGAGTCTGAAATGAACATTTTTCGTTTACTCGCCTAAATATAGTGATATTTTAAAATTGTTTAAACTTTTTAACTTTATACTAGGTACAAACATTACGTATGGTTAAAGTTTGATTCTACCATTTACTTTAGGTGAGATATGGTCCCAAGGCGTATTTCAACTTGAAACACGATTTCTACGTTATTAGAGTCTGAAATAAACATTTTTCGTTTACAAGGCGTATTTCAACTTGAAAGACGATTTCTACGTTTTTAGAGTCTGAAATGAACATTTTTCGTTTACAAGGCGTATTTCAACTTGAAACACGATTTCTGCGGTTTTAGAATCTGAGACGAACATTTTTCGTTTACTCGCCTAAATATAGTGATATTTTCAAATTGTTTAAACTTTTTAACTTTACCCTAGGTACAAACATTACGTTTGGTTAAAGTTTGATTCTACCATTTACTTTAGGTGAGATATGGTCCCAAGGCGTATTTCAACTTGAAACACGATTTCTACGTTATTAGAGTCTGAAATAAACATTTTTCGTTTACAAGGCGTATTTCAACTTGAAAGACGATTTCTACGTTTTTAGAGTCTGAAATGAACATTTTTCGTTTACTCGCCTAAATATAGTGATATTTTAAAATTGTTTAAACTTTTTAACTTTATACTAGGTACAAACATTACGTTTGGTTAAAGTTTGATTCTACCATTTACTTTAGGTGAGATATGGTACCAAGGCGTATTTCAACTTGAAACACGATTTCTGCGGTTTTAGAGTCTGAGACGAACATTTTTCGTTTACTCGCCTAAATATAGTGATATTTTCAAATTGTTTAAACTTTTTAACTTTACCCTAGGTACAAACATTACGTTTGGTTAAAGTTTGATTCTACCATTTACTTTAGGTGAGATATGGTCCCAAGGCGTATTTCAACTTGAAACACGATTTCTACGTTATTAGAGTCTGAAATAAACATTTTTCGTTTACAAGGCGTATTTCAACTTGAAACACGATTTCTACGTTTTTAGAGTCTGAAATGAACATTTTTCGTTTACTCGCCTAAATATAGTGATATTTTAAAATTGTTTAAACTTTTTAACTTTACCCTAAGTACAAACATTACGTTTGGTTAAAGTTTGATTCTACCATTTACTTTAGGTGAGATATGGTACCAAGGCGTATTTCAACTTGAAACACGATTTCTGCGGTTTTAGAGTCTGAAATAAACATTTTTCGTTTACAAGGCGTATTTCAACTTGAAACACGATTTCTACGTTTTTAGAGTCTGAAATGAACATTTTTCGTTTACTCGCCTAAATATAGTGATATTTTAAAATTGTTTAAACTTTTTAACTTTATACTAGGTACAAACATTACGTTTCGTTAAAGTTTGATTCTACCATTTACTTTAGGTGAGATATGGTCCCAAGGCGTATTTCAACTTGAAACACGATTTCTACGTTATTAGAGTCTGAAATAAACATTTTTCGTTTACAAGGCGTATTTCAACTTGAAAGACGATTTCTACGTTTTTAGAGTCTGAAATGAACATTTTTCGTTTACTCGCCTAAATATAGTGATATTTTAAAATTGTTTAAACTTTTTAACTTTACCCTAAGTACAAACATTACGTTTGGTTAAAGTTTGATTCTACCATTTACTTTAGGTGAGATATGGTCCCAAGGCGTATTTCAACTTGAAACACGATTTCTACGTTATTAGAGTCTGAAATAAACATTTTTCGTTTACAAGGCGTATTTCAACTTGAAAGACGATTTCTACGTTTTTAGAGTCTGAAATGAACATTTTTCGTTTACAAGGCGTATTTCAACTTGAAACACGATTTCTGCGGTTTTAGAGTCTGAGACGAACATTTTTCGTTTACTCGCCTAAATATAGTGATATTTTCAAATTGTTTAAACTTTTTAACTTTACCCTAGGTACAAACATTACGTTTGGTTAAAGTTTGATTCTACCATTTACTTTAGGTGAGATATGGTCCCAAGGCGTATTTCAACTTGAAACACGATTTCTACGTTATTAGAGTCTGAAATAAACATTTTTCGTTTACAAGGCGTATTTCAACTTGAAAGACGATTTCTACGTTTTTAGAGTCTGAAATGAACATTTTTCGTTTACAAGGCGTATTTCAACTTGAAACACGATTTCTGCGGTTTTAGAGTCTGAGACGAACATTTTTCGTTTACTCGCCTAAATATAGTGATATTTTCAAATTGTTTAAACTTTTTAACTTTACCCTAGGTACAAACATTACGTTTGGTTAAAGTTTGATTCTACCATTTACTTTAGGTGAGATATGGTCCCAAGGCGTATTTCAACTTGAAACACGATTTCTGCGGTTTTAGAGTCTGAAATAAACATTTTTCGTTTACAAGGCGTATTTCAACTTGAAACACGATTTCTACGTTTTTAGAGTCTGAAATGAACATTTTTCGTTTACTCGCCTAAATATAGTGATATTTTAAAATTGTTTAAACTTTTTAACTTTACCCTAAGTACAAACATTACGTTTGGTTAAAGTTTGATTCTACCATTTACTTTAGGTGAGATATGGTACCAAGGCGTATTTCAACTTGAAACACGATTTCTGCGGTTTTAGAGTCTGAAATAAACATTTTTCGTTTACAAGGCGTATTTCAACTTGAAACACGATTTCTACGTTTTTAGAGTCTGAAATGAACATTTTTCGTTTACTCGCCTAAATATAGTGATATTTTAAAATTGTTTAAACTTTTTAACTTTATACTAGGTACAAACATTACGTTTGGTTAAAGTTTGATTCTACCATTTACTTTAGGTGAGATATGGTCCCAAGGCGTATTTCAACTTGAAACACGATTTCTACGTTATTAGAGTCTGAAATAAACATTTTTCGTTTACAAGGCGTATTTCAACTTGAAAGACGATTTCTACGTTTTTAGAGTCTGAAATGAACATTTTTCGTTTACAAGGCGTATTTCAACTTGAAACACGATTTCTGCGGTTTTAGAATCTGAGACGAACATTTTTCGTTTACTCGCCTAAATATAGTGATATTTTCAAATTGTTTAAACTTTTTAACTTTACCCTAGGTACAAACATTACGTTTGGTTAAAGTTTGATTCTACCATTTACTTTAGGTGAGATATGGTCCCAAGGCGTATTTCAACTTGAAACACGATTTCTACGTTATTAGAGTCTGAAATAAACATTTTTCGTTTACAAGGCGTATTTCAACTTGAAAGACGATTTCTACGTTTTTAGAGTCTGAAATGAACATTTTTCGTTTACTCGCCTAAATATAGTGATATTTTAAAATTGTTTAAACTTTTTAACTTTATACTAGGTACAAACATTACGTTTGGTTAAAGTTTGATTCTACCATTTACTTTAGGTGAGATATGGTACCAAGGCGTATTTCAACTTGAAACACGATTTCTGCGGTTTTAGAGTCTGAGACGAACATTTTTCGTTTACTCGCCTAAATATAGTGATATTTTCAAATTGTTTAAACTTTTTAACTTTACCCTAGGTACAAACATTACGTTTGGTTAAAGTTTGATTCTACCATTTACTTTAGGTGAGATATGGTCCCAAGGCGTATTTCAACTTGAAACACGATTTCTACGTTATTAGAGTCTGAAATAAACATTTTTCGTTTACAAGGCGTATTTCAACTTGAAACACGATTTCTACGTTTTTAGAGTCTGAAATGAACATTTTTCGTTTACTCGCCTAAATATAGTGATATTTTAAAATTGTTTAAACTTTTTAACTTTACCCTAAGTACAAACATTACGTTTGGTTAAAGTTTGATTCTACCATTTACTTTAGGTGAGATATGGTACCAAGGCGTATTTCAACTTGAAACACGATTTCTGCGGTTTTAGAGTCTGAAATAAACATTTTTCGTTTACAAGGCGTATTTCAACTTGAAACACGATTTCTACGTTTTTAGAGTCTGAAATGAACATTTTTCGTTTACTCGCCTAAATATAGTGATATTTTAAAATTGTTTAAACTTTTTAACTTTATACTAGGTACAAACATTACGTTTCGTTAAAGTTTGATTCTACCATTTACTTTAGGTGAGATATGGTCCCAAGGCGTATTTCAACTTGAAACACGATTTCTACGTTATTAGAGTCTGAAATAAACATTTTTCGTTTACAAGGCGTATTTCAACTTGAAAGACGATTTCTACGTTTTTAGAGTCTGAAATGAACATTTTTCGTTTACTCGCCTAAATATAGTGATATTTTAAAATTGTTTAAACTTTTTAACTTTACCCTAAGTACAAACATTACGTTTGGTTAAAGTTTGATTCTACCATTTACTTTAGGTGAGATATGGTCCCAAGGCGTATTTCAACTTGAAACACGATTTCTACGTTATTAGAGTCTGAAATAAACATTTTTCGTTTACAAGGCGTATTTCAACTTGAAAGACGATTTCTACGTTTTTAGAGTCTGAAATGAACATTTTTCGTTTACAAGGCGTATTTCAACTTGAAACACGATTTCTGCGGTTTTAGAGTCTGAGACGAACATTTTTCGTTTACTCGCCTAAATATAGTGATATTTTCAAATTGTTTAAACTTTTTAACTTTACCCTAGGTACAAACATTACGTTTGGTTAAAGTTTGATTCTACCATTTACTTTAGGTGAGATATGGTCCCAAGGCGTATTTCAACTTGAAACACGATTTCTACGTTATTAGAGTCTGAAATAAACATTTTTCGTTTACAAGGCGTATTTCAACTTGAAAGACGATTTCTACGTTTTTAGAGTCTGAAATGAACATTTTTCGTTTACAAGGCGTATTTCAACTTGAAACACGATTTCTGCGGTTTTAGAGTCTGAGACGAACATTTTTCGTTTACTCGCCTAAATATAGTGATATTTTCAAATTGTTTAAACTTTTTAACTTTACCCTAGGTACAAACATTACGTTTGGTTAAAGTTTGATTCTACCATTTACTTTAGGTGAGATATGGTCCCAAGGCGTATTTCAACTTGAAACACGATTTCTGCGGTTTTAGAGTCTGAAATAAACATTTTTCGTTTACAAGGCGTATTTCAACTTGAAACACGATTTCTACGTTTTTAGAGTCTGAAATGAACATTTTTCGTTTACTCGCCTAAATATAGTGATATTTTAAAATTGTTTAAACTTTTTAACTTTATACTAGGTACAAACATTACGTTTGGTTAAAGTTTGATTCTACCATTTACTTTAGGTGAGATATGGTCCCAAGGCGTATTTCAACTTGAAACACGATTTCTACGTTATTAGAGTCTGAAATAAACATTTTTCGTTTACAAGGCGTATTTCAACTTGAAAGACGATTTCTACGTTTTTAGAGTCTGAAATGAACATTTTTCGTTTACAAGGCGTATTTCAACTTGAAACACGATTTCTGCGGTTTTAGAGTCTGAGACGAACATTTTTCGTTTACTCGCCTAAATATAGTGATATTTTCAAATTGTTTAAACTTTTTAACTTTACCCTAGGTACAAACATTACGTTTGGTTAAAGTTTGATTCTACCATTTACTTTAGGTGAGATATGGTCCCAAGGCGTATTTCAACTTGAAACACGATTTCTACGTTATTAGAGTCTGAAATAAACATTTTTCGTTTACAAGGCGTATTTCAACTTGAAAGACGATTTCTACGTTTTTAGAGTCTGAAATGAACATTTTTCGTTTACAAGGCGTATTTCAACTTGAAACACGATTTCTGCGGTTTTAGAGTCTGAGACGAACATTTTTTGTTTACTCGCCTAAATATAGTGATATTTTCAAATTGTTTAAACTTTTTAACTTTACCCTAGGTACAAACATTACGTTTGGTTAAAGTTTGATTCTACCATTTACTTTAGGTGAGATATGGTCCCAAGGCGTATTTCAACTTGAAACACGATTTCTACGTTATTAGAGTCTGAAATAAACATTTTTCGTTTACAAGGCGTATTTCAACTTGAAACACGATTTCTACGTTTTTAGAGTCTGAAATGAACATTTTTCGTTTACTCGCCTAAATATAGTGATATTTTAAAATTGTTTAAACTTTTTAACTTTACCCTAAGTACAAACATTACGTTTGGTTAAAGTTTGATTCTACCATTTACTTTAGGTGAGATATGGTACCAAGGCGTATTTCAACTTGAAACACGATTTCTGCGGTTTTAGAGTCTGAAATAAACATTTTTCGTTTACAAGGCGTATTTCAACTTGAAACACGATTTCTACGTTTTTAGAGTCTGAAATGAACATTTTTCGTTTACTCGCCTAAATATAGTGATATTTTAAAATTGTTTAAACTTTTTAACTTTATACTAGGTACAAACATTACCTTTCGTTAAAGTTTGATTCTACCATTTACTTTAGGTGAGATATGGTCCCAAGGCGTATTTCAACTTGAAACACGATTTCTACGTTATTAGAGTCTGAAATAAACATTTTTCGTTTACAAGGCGTATTTCAACTTGAAAGACGATTTCTACGTTTTTAGAGTCTGAAATGAACATTTTTCGTTTACTCGCCTAAATATAGTGATATTTTAAAATTGTTTAAACTTTTTAACTTTACCCTAAGTACAAACATTACGTTTGGTTAAAGTTTGATTCTACCATTTACTTTAGGTGAGATATGGTCCCAAGGCGTATTTCAACTTGAAACACGATTTCTACGTTATTAGAGTCTGAAATAAACATTTTTCGTTTACAAGGCGTATTTCAACTTGAAAGACGATTTCTACGTTTTTAGAGTCTGAAATGAACATTTTTCGTTTACTCGCCTAAATATAGTGATATTTTAAAATTGTTTAAACTTTTTAACTTTACCCTAAGTACAAACATTACGTTTGGTTAAAGTTTGATTCTACCATTTACTTTAGGTGAGATATGGTACCAAGGCGTATTTCAACTTGAAACACGATTTCTGCGGTTTTAGAGTCTGAAATAAACATTTTTCGTTTACAAGGCGTATTTCAACTTGAAACACGATTTCTACGTTTTTAGAGTCTGAAATGAACATTTTTCGTTTACTCGCCTAAATATAGTGATATTTTAAAATTGTTTAAACTTTTTAACTTTATACTAGGTACAAACATTACGTTTGGTTAAAGTTTGATTCTACCATTTACTTTAGGTGAGATATGGTCCCAAGGCGTATTTCAACTTGAAACACGATTTCTACGTTATTAGAGTCTGAAATAAACATTTTTCGTTTACAAGGCGTATTTCAACTTGAAAGACGATTTCTACGTTTTTAGAGTCTGAAATGAACATTTTTCGTTTACAAGGCGTATTTCAACTTGAAACACGATTTCTGCGGTTTTAGAGTCTGAGACGAACATTTTTCGTTTACTCGCCTAAATATAGTGATATTTTCAAATTGTTTAAACTTTTTAACTTTACCCTAGGTACAAAAATTACGTTTGGTTAAAGTTTGATTCTACCATTTACTTTAGGTGAGATATGGTCCCAAGGCGTATTTCAACTTGAAACACGATTTCTACGTTATTAGAGTCTGAAATAAACATTTTTCGTTTACAAGGCGTATTTCAACTTGAAAGACGATTTCTACGTTTTTAGAGTCTGAAATGAACATTTTTCGTTTACAAGGCGTATTTCAACTTGAAACACGATTTCTGCGGTTTTAGAGTCTGAGACGAACATTTTTCGTTTACTCGCCTAAATATAGTGATATTTTCAAATTGTTTAAACTTTTTAACTTTACCCTAGGTACAAACATTACGTTTGGTTAAAGTTTGATTCTACCATTTACTTTAGGTGAGATATGGTCCCAAGGCGTATTTCAACTTGAAACACGATTTCTACGTTATTAGAGTCTGAAATAAACATTTTTCGTTTACAAGGCGTATTTCAACTTGAAAGACGATTTCTACGTTTTTAGAGTCTGAAATGGAACATTTTTCGTTTACTCGCCTAAATATAGTGATATTTTAAAATTGTTTAAACTTTTTAACTTTATACTAGGTACAAACATTACGTTTGGTTAAAGTTTGATTCTACCATTTACTTTAGGTGAGATATGGTACCAAGGCGTATTTCAACTTGAAACACGATTTCTGCGGTTTTAGAGTCTGAGACGAACATTTTTCGTTTACTCGCCTAAATATAGTGATATTTTAAAATTGTTTAAACTTTTTAACTTTACCCTAGGTACAAACATTACGTTTGGTTAAAGTTTGATTCTACCATTTACTTTAGGTGAGATATGGTCCCAAGGCGTATTTCAACTTGAAACACGATTTCTACGTTATTAGAGTCTGAAATAAACATTTTTCGTTTACAAGGCGTATTTCAACTTGAAACACGATTTCTACGTTTTTAGAGTCTGAAATGAACATTTTTCGTTTACTCGCCTAAATATAGTGATATTTTAAAATTGTTTAAACTTTTTAACTTTACCCTAAGTACAAACATTAGGTTTGGTTAAAGTTTGACTCTACCATTTACTTTAGGTGAGATATGGTACCAAGGCGTATTTCAACTTGAAACACGATTTCTGCGGTTTTAGAGTCTGAAATAAACATTTTTCGTTTACAAGGCGTATTTCAACTTGAAACACGATTTCTACGTTTTTAGAGTCTGAAATGAACATTTTTCGTTTACTCGCCTAAATATAGTGATATTTTAAAATTGTTTAAACTTTTTAACTTTATACTAGGTACAAACATTACGTTTCGTTAAAGTTTGATTCTACCATTTACTTTAGGTGAGATATGGTCCCAAGGCGTATTTCAACTTGAAACACGATTTCTACGTTATTAGAGTCTGAAATAAACATTTTTCGTTTACAAGGCGTATTTCAACTTGAAAGACGATTTCTACGTTTTTAGAGTCTGAAATGAACATTTTTCGTTTACTCGCCTAAATATAGTGATATTTTAAAATTGTTTAAACTTTTTAACTTTACCCTAAGTACAAACATTACGTTTGGTTAAAGTTTGATTCTACCATTTACTTTAGGTGAGATATGGTCCCAAGGCGTATTTCAACTTGAAACACGATTTCTACGTTATTAGAGTCTGAAATAAACATTTTTCGTTTACAAGGCGTATTTCAACTTGAAAGACGATTTCTACGTTTTTAGAGTCTGAAATGAACATTTTTCGTTTACTCGCCTAAATATAGTGATATTTTAAAATTGTTTAAACTTTTTAACTTTACCCTAAGTACAAACATTACGTTTGGTTAAAGTTTGATTCTACCATTTACTTTAGGTGAGATATGGTACCAAGGCGTATTTCAACTTGAAACACGATTTCTGCGGTTTTAGAGTCTGAAATAAACATTTGTCGTTTACAAGGCGTATTTCAACTTGAAACACGATTTCTACGTTTTTAGAGTCTGAAATGAACATTTTTCGTTTACTCGCCTAAATATAGTGATATTTTAAAATTGTTTAAACTTTTTAACTTTATACTAGGTACAAACATTACGTTTGGTTAAAGTTTGATTCTACCATTTACTTTAGGTGAGATATGGTCCCAAGGCGTATTTCAACTTGAAACACGATTTCTACGTTATTAGAGTCTGAAATAAACATTTTTCGTTTACAAGGCGTATTTCAACTTGAAAGACGATTTCTACGTTTTTAGAGTCTGAAATGAACATTTTTCGTTTACAAGGCGTATTTCAACTTGAAACACGATTTCTGCGGTTTTAGAGTCTGAGACGAACATTTTTCGTTTACTCGCCTAAATATAGTGATATTTTCAAATTGTTTAAACTTTTTAACTTTACCCTAGGTACAAACATTACGTTTGGTTAAAGTTTGATTCTACCATTTACTTTAGGTGAGATATGGTCCCAAGGCGTATTTCAACTTGAAACACGATTTCTACGTTATTAGAGTCTGAAATAAACATTTTTCGTTTACAAGGCGTATTTCAACTTGAAAGACGATTTCTACGTTTTTAGAGTCTGAAATGAACATTTTTCGTTTACAAGGCGTATTTCAACTTGAAACACGATTTCTGCGGTTTTAGAGTCTGAGACGAACATTTTTCGTTTACTCGCCTAAATATAGTGATATTTTCAAATTGTTTAAACTTTTTAACTTTACCCTAGGTACAAACATTACGTTTGGTTAAAGTTTGATTCTACCATTTACTTTAGGTGAGATATGGTCCCAAGGCGTATTTCAACTTGAAACACGATTTCTACGTTATTAGAGTCTGAAATAAACATTTTTCGTTTACAAGGCGTATTTCAACTTGAAAGACGATTTCTACGTTTTTAGAGTCTGAAATGAACATTTTTCGTTTACTCGCCTAAATATAGTGATATTTTAAAATTGTTTAAACTTTTTAACTTTATACTAGGTACAAACATTACGTTTGGTTAAAGTTTGATTCTACCATTTACTTTAGGTGAGATATGGTACCAAGGCGTATTTCAACTTGAAACACGATTTCTGCGGTTTTAGAGTCTGAAATAAACATTTTTCGTTTACAAGGCGTATTTCAACTTGAAACACGATTTCTACGTTTTTAGAGTCTGAAATGAACATTTTTCGTTTACTCGCCTAAATATAGTGATATTTTAAAATTGTTTAAACTTTTTAACTTTATACTAGGTACAAACATTACGCTTCGTTAAAGTTTGATTCTACCATTTACTTTAGGTGAGATATGGTCCCAAGGCGTATTTCAACTTGAAACACGATTTCTACGTTATTAGAGTCTGAAATAAACATTTTTCGTTTACAAGGCGTATTTCAACTTGAAAGACGATTTCTACGTTTTTAGAGTCTGAAATGAACATTTTTCGTTTACTCGCCTAAATATAGTGATATTTTAAAATTGTTTAAACTTTTTAACTTTATACTAGGTACAAACATTACGTTTGGTTAAAGTTTGATTCTACCATTTACTTTAGGTGAGATATGGTACCAAGGCGTATTTCAACTTGAAACACGATTTCTGCGGTTTTAGAGTCTGAGACGAACATTTTTCGTTTACTCGCCTAAATATAGTGATATTTTCAAATTGTTTAAACTTTTTAACTTTACCCTAGGTACAAACATTACGTTTGGTTAAAGTTTGATTCTACCATTTACTTTAGGTGAGATATGGTCCCAAGGCGTATTTCAACTTGAAACACGATTTCTACGTTATTAGAGTCTGAAATAAACATTTTTCGTTTACAAGGCGTATTTCAACTTGAAACACGATTTCTACGTTTTTAGAGTCTGAAATGAACATTTTTCGTTTACTCGCCTAAATATAGTGATATTTTAAAATTGTTTAAACTTTTTAACTTTACCCTAAGTACAAACATTAGGTTTGGTTAAAGTTTGACTCTACCATTTACTTTAGGTGAGATATGGTACCAAGGCGTATTTCAACTTGAAACACGATTTCTGCGGTTTTAGAGTCTGAAATAAACATTTTTCGTTTACAAGGCGTATTTCAACTTGAAACACGATTTCTACGTTTTTAGAGTCTGAAATGAACATTTTTCGTTTACTCGCCTAAATATAGTGATATTTTAAAATTGTTTAAACTTTTTAACTTTATACTAGGTACAAACATTACGTTTCGTTAAAGTTTGATTCTACCATTTACTTTAGGTGAGATATGGTCCCAAGGCGTATTTCAACTTGAAACACGATTTCTACGTTATTAGAGTCTGAAATAAACATTTTTCGTTTACAAGGCGTATTTCAACTTGAAAGACGATTTCTACGTTTTTAGAGTCTGAAATGAACATTTTTCGTTTACTCGCCTAAATATAGTGATATTTTAAAATTGTTTAAACTTTTTAACTTTACCCTAAGTACAAACATTACGTTTGGTTAAAGTTTGATTCTACCATTTACTTTAGGTGAGATATGGTCCCAAGGCGTATTTCAACTTGAAACACGATTTCTGCGGTTTTAGAGTCTGAAATAAACATTTTTCGTTTACAAGGCGTATTTCAACTTGAAACACGATTTCTACGTTTTTAGAGTCTGAAATGAACATTTTTCGTTTACTCGCCTAAATATAGTGATATTTTAAAATTGTTTAAACTTTTTAACTTTATACTAGGTACAAACATTACGTTTGGTTAAAGTTTGATTCTACCATTTACTTTAGGTGAGATATGGTACCAAGGCGTATTTCAACTTGAAACACGATTTCTGCGGTTTTAGAGTCTGAGACGAACATTTTTCGTTTACTCGCCTAAATATAGTGATATTTTCAAATTGTTTAAACTTTTTAACTTTACCCTAGGTACAAACATTACGTTTGGTTAAAGTTTGATTCTACCATTTACTTTAGGTGAGATATGGTCCCAAGGCGTATTTCAACTTGAAACACGATTTCTACGTTATTAGAGTCTGAAATAAACATTTTTCGTTTACAAGGCGTATTTCAACTTGAAACACGATTTCTACGTTTTTAGAGTCTGAAATGAACATTTTTCGTTTACTCGCCTAAATATAGTGATATTTTAAAATTGTTTAAACTTTTTAACTTTACCCTAAGTACAAACATTAGGTTTGGTTAAAGTTTGACTCTACCATTTACTTTAGGTGAGATATGGTACCAAGGCGTATTTCAACTTGAAACACGATTTCTGCGGTTTTAGAGTCTGAAATAAACATTTTTCGTTTACAAGGCGTATTTCAACTTGAAACACGATTTCTACGTTTTTAGAGTCTGAAATGAACATTTTTCGTTTACTCGCCTAAATATAGTGATATTTTAAAATTGTTTAAACTTTTTAACTTTATACTAGGTACAAACATTACGTTTCGTTAAAGTTTGATTCTACCATTTACTTTAGGTGAGATATGGTCCCAAGGCGTATTTCAACTTGAAACACGATTTCTACGTTATTAGAGTCTGAAATAAACATTTTTCGTTTACAAGGCGTATTTCAACTTGAAAGACGATTTCTACGTTTTTAGAGTCTGAAATGAACATTTTTCGTTTACTCGCCTAAATATAGTGATATTTTAAAATTGTTTAAACTTTTTAACTTTACCCTAAGTACAAACATTACGTTTGGTTAAAGTTTGATTCTACCATTTACTTTAGGTGAGATATGGTCCCAAGGCGTATTTCAACTTGAAACACGATTTCTACGTTATTAGAGTCTGAAATAAACATTTTTCGTTTACAAGGCGTATTTCAACTTGAAAGACGATTTCTACGTTTTTAGAGTCTGAAATGAACATTTTTCGTTTACTCGCCTAAATATAGTGATATTTTAAAATTGTTTAAACTTTTTAACTTTACCCTAAGTACAAACATTACGTTTGGTTAAAGTTTGATTCTACCATTTACTTTAGGTGAGATATGGTACCAAGGCGTATTTCAACTTGAAAGACGATTTCTACGTTTTTAGAGTCTGAAATGAACATTTTTCGTTTACAAGGCGTATTTCAACTTGAAACACGATTTCTGCGGTTTTAGAGTCTGAGACGAACATTTTTCGTTTACTCGCCTAAATATAGTGATATTTTCAAATTGTTTAAACTTTTTAACTTTACCCTAGGTACAAACATTACGTTTGGTTAAAGTTTGATTCTACCATTTACTTTAGGTGAGATATGGTCCCAAGGCGTATTTCAACTTGAAACACGATTTCTACGTTATTAGAGTCTGAAATAAACATTTTTCGTTTACAAGGCGTATTTCAACTTGAAAGACGATTTCTACGTTTTTAGAGTCTGAAATGAACATTTTTCGTTTACTCGCCTAAATATAGTGATATTTTAAAATTGTTTAAACTTTTTAACTTTATACTAGGTACAAACATTACGTTTGGTTAAAGTTTGATTCTACCATTTACTTTAGGTGAGATATGGTACCAAGGCGTATTTCAACTTGAAACACGATTTCTGCGGTTTTAGAGTCTGAAATAAACATTTTTCGTTTACAAGGCGTATTTCAACTTGAAACACGATTTCTACGTTTTTAGAGTCTGAAATGAACATTTTTCGTTTACTCGCCTAAATATAGTGATATTTTAAAATTGTTTAAACTTTTTAACTTTATACTAGGTACAAACATTACGTTTCGTTAAAGTTTGATTCTACCATTTACTTTAGGTGAGATATGGTCCCAAGGCGTATTTCAACTTGAAACACGATTTCTACGTTATTAGAGTCTGAAATAAACATTTTTCGTTTACAAGGCGTATTTCAACTTGAAAGACGATTTCTACGTTTTTAGAGTCTGAAATGAACATTTTTCGTTTACTCGCCTAAATATAGTGATATTTTAAAATTGTTTAAACTTTTTAACTTTATACTAGGTACAAACATTACGTTTGGTTAAAGTTTGATTCTACCATTTACTTTAGGTGAGATATGGTACCAAGGCGTATTTCAACTTGAAACACGATTTCTGCGGTTTTAGAGTCTGAGACGAACATTTTTCGTTTACTCGCCTAAATATAGTGATATTTTCAAATTGTTTAAACTTTTTAACTTTACCCTAGGTACAAACATTACGTTTGGTTAAAGTTTGATTCTACCATTTACTTTAGGTGAGATATGGTCCCAAGGCGTATTTCAACTTGAAACACGATTTCTACGTTATTAGAGTCTGAAATAAACATTTTTCGTTTACAAGGCGTATTTCAACTTGAAACACGATTTCTACGTTTTTAGAGTCTGAAATGAACATTTTTCGTTTACTCGCCTAAATATAGTGATATTTTAAAATTGTTTAAACTTTTTAACTTTACCCTAAGTACAAACATTAGGTTTGGTTAAAGTTTGACTCTACCATTTACTTTAGGTGAGATATGGTACCAAGGCGTATTTCAACTTGAAACACGATTTCTGCGGTTTTAGAGTCTGAAATAAACATTTTTCGTTTACAAGGCGTATTTCAACTTGAAACACGATTTCTACGTTTTTAGAGTCTGAAATGAACATTTTTCGTTTACTCGCCTAAATATAGTGATATTTTAAAATTGTTTAAACTTTTTAACTTTATACTAGGTACAAACATTACGTTTCGTTAAAGTTTGATTCTACCATTTACTTTAGGTGAGATATGGTCCCAAGGCGTATTTCAACTTGAAACACGATTTCTACGTTATTAGAGTCTGAAATAAACATTTTTCGTTTACAAGGCGTATTTCAACTTGAAAGACGATTTCTACGTTTTTAGAGTCTGAAATGAACATTTTTCGTTTACTCGCCTAAATATAGTGATATTTTAAAATTGTTTAAACTTTTTAACTTTACCCTAAGTACAAACATTACGTTTGGTTAAAGTTTGATTCTACCATTTACTTTAGGTGAGATATGGTCCCAAGGCGTATTTCAACTTGAAACACGATTTCTACGTTATTAGAGTCTGAAATAAACATTTTTCGTTTACAAGGCGTATTTCAACTTGAAAGACGATTTCTACGTTTTTAGAGTCTGAAATGAACATTTTTCGTTTACTCGCCTAAATATAGTGATATTTTAAAATTGTTTAAACTTTTTAACTTTACCCTAAGTACAAACATTACGTTTGGTTAAAGTTTGATTCTACCATTTACTTTAGGTGAGATATGGTACCAAGGCGTATTTCAACTTGAAAGACGATTTCTACGTTTTTAGAGTCTGAAATGAACATTTTTCGTTTACAAGGCGTATTTCAACTTGAAACACGATTTCTGCGGTTTTAGAGTCTGAGACGAACATTTTTCGTTTACTCGCCTAAATATAGTGATATTTTCAAATTGTTTAAACTTTTTAACTTTACCCTAGGTACAAACATTACGTTTGGTTAAAGTTTGATTCTACCATTTACTTTAGGTGAGATATGGTCCCAAGGCGTATTTCAACTTGAAACACGATTTCTACGTTATTAGAGTCTGAAATAAACATTTTTCGTTTACAAGGCGTATTTCAACTTGAAAGACGATTTCTACGTTTTTAGAGTCTGAAATGAACATTTTTCGTTTACTCGCCTAAATATAGTGATATTTTAAAATTGTTTAAACTTTTTAACTTTATACTAGGTACAAACATTACGTTTGGTTAAAGTTTGATTCTACCATTTACTTTAGGTGAGATATGGTACCAAGGCGTATTTCAACTTGAAACACGATTTCTGCGGTTTTAGAGTCTGAAATAAACATTTTTCGTTTACAAGGCGTATTTCAACTTGAAACACGATTTCTACGTTTTTAGAGTCTGAAATGAACATTTTTCGTTTACTCGCCTAAATATAGTGATATTTTCAAATTGTTTAAACTTTTTAACTTTACCCTAGGTACAAACATTACGTTTGGTTAAAGTTTGATTCTACCATTTACTTTAGGTGAGATATGGTCCCAAGGCGTATTTCAACTTGAAACACGATTTCTACGTTATTAGAGTCTGAAATAAACATTTTTCGTTTACAAGGCGTATTTCAACTTGAAACACGATTTCTACGTTTTTAGAGTCTGAAATGAACATTTTTCGTTTACTCGCCTAAATATAGTGATATTTTAAAATTGTTTAAACTTTTTAACTTTACCCTAAGTACAAACATTAGGTTTGGTTAAAGTTTGACTCTACCATTTACTTTAGGTGAGATATGGTACCAAGGCGTATTTCAACTTGAAACACGATTTCTGCGGTTTTAGAGTCTGAAATAAACATTTTTCGTTTACAAGGCGTATTTCAACTTGAAACACGATTTCTACGTTTTTAGAGTCTGAAATGAACATTTTTCGTTTACTCGCCTAAATATAGTGATATTTTAAAATTGTTTAAACTTTTTAACTTTATACTAGGTACAAACATTACGTTTCGTTAAAGTTTGATTCTACCATTTACTTTAGGTGAGATATGGTCCCAAGGCGTATTTCAACTTGAAACACGATTTCTACGTTATTAGAGTCTGAAATAAACATTTTTCGTTTACAAGGCGTATTTCAACTTGAAAGACGATTTCTACGTTTTTAGAGTCTGAAATGAACATTTTTCGTTTACTCGCCTAAATATAGTGATATTTTAAAATTGTTTAAACTTTTTAACTTTACCCTAAGTACAAACATTACGTTTGGTTAAAGTTTGATTCTACCATTTACTTTAGGTGAGATATGGTCCCAAGGCGTATTTCAACTTGAAACACGATTTCTACGTTATTAGAGTCTGAAATAAACATTTTTCGTTTACAAGGCGTATTTCAACTTGAAAGACGATTTCTACGTTTTTAGAGTCTGAAATGAACATTTTTCGTTTACTCGCCTAAATATAGTGATATTTTAAAATTGTTTAAACTTTTTAACTTTACCCTAAGTACAAACATTACGTTTGGTTAAAGTTTGATTCTACCATTTACTTTAGGTGAGATATGGTACCAAGGCGTATTTCAACTTGAAACACGATTTCTGCGGTTTTAGAGTCTGAAATAAACATTTGTCGTTTACAAGGCGTATTTCAACTTGAAACACGATTTCTACGTTTTTAGAGTCTGAAATGAACATTTTTCGTTTACTCGCCTAAATATAGTGATATTTTAAAATTGTTTAAACTTTTTAACTTTATACTAGGTACAAACATTACGTTTGGTTAAAGTTTGATTCTACCATTTACTTTAGGTGAGATATGGTCCCAAGGCGTATTTCAACTTGAAACACGATTTCTACGTTATTAGAGTCTGAAATAAACATTTTTCGTTTACAAGGCGTATTTCAACTTGAAAGACGATTTCTACGTTTTTAGAGTCTGAAATGAACATTTTTCGTTTACAAGGCGTATTTCAACTTGAAACACGATTTCTGCGGTTTTAGAGTCTGAGACGAACATTTTTCGTTTACTCGCCTAAATATAGTGATATTTTCAAATTGTTTAAACTTTTTAACTTTACCCTAGGTACAAACATTACGTTTGGTTAAAGTTTGATTCTACCATTTACTTTAGGTGAGATATGGTCCCAAGGCGTATTTCAACTTGAAACACGATTTCTACGTTATTAGAGTCTGAAATAAACATTTTTCGTTTACAAGGCGTATTTCAACTTGAAAGACGATTTCTACGTTTTTAGAGTCTGAAATGAACATTTTTCGTTTACAAGGCGTATTTCAACTTGAAACACGATTTCTACGTTTTTAGAGTCTGAAATGAACATTTTTCGTTTACTCGCCTAAATATAGTGATATTTTCAAATTGTTTAAACTTTTTAACTTTACCCTAGGTACAAACATTACGTTTGGTTAAAGTTTGATTCTACCATTTACTTTAGGTGAGATATGGTCCCAAGGCGTATTTCAACTTGAAACACGATTTCTACGTTATTAGAGTCTGAAATAAACATTTTTCGTTTACAAGGCGTATTTCAACTTGAAAGACGATTTCTACGTTTTTAGAGTCTGAAATGAACATTTTTCGTTTACTCGCCTAAATATAATGATATTTTAAAATTGTTTAAACTTTTTAACTTTATACTAGGTACAAACATTACGTTTGGTTAAAGTTTGATTCTACCATTTACTTTAGGTGAGATATGGTACCAAGGCGTATTTCAACTTGAAACACGATTTCTGCGGTTTTAGAGTCTGAGACGAACATTTTTCGTTTACTCGCCTAAATATAGTGATATTTTCAAATTGTTTAAACTTTTTAACTTTACCCTAGGTACAAACATTACGTTTGGTTAAAGTTTGATTCTACCATTTACTTTAGGTGAGATATGGTCCCAAGGCGTATTTCAACTTGAAACACGATTTCTACGTTATTAGAGTCTGAAATAAACATTTTTCGTTTACAAGGCGTATTTCAACTTGAAACACGATTTCTACGTTTTTAGAGTCTGAAATGAACATTTTTCGTTTACTCGCCTAAATATAGTGATATTTTAAAATTGTTTAAACTTTTTAACTTTACCCTAAGTACAAACATTAGGTTTGGTTAAAGTTTGACTCTACCATTTACTTTAGGTGAGATATGGTACCAAGGCGTATTTCAACTTGAAACACGATTTCTGCGGTTTTAGAGTCTGAAATAAACATTTTTCGTTTACAAGGCGTATTTCAACTTGAAACACGATTTCTACGTTTTTAGAGTCTGAAATGAACATTTTTCGTTTACTCGCCTAAATATAGTGATATTTTAAAATTGTTTAAACTTTTTAACTTTATACTAGGTACAAACATTACGTTTCGTTAAAGTTTGATTCTACCATTTACTTTAGGTGAGATATGGTCCCAAGGCGTATTTCAACTTGAAACACGATTTCTACGTTATTAGAGTCTGAAATAAACATTTTTCGTTTACAAGGCGTATTTCAACTTGAAAGACGATTTCTACGTTTTTAGAGTCTGAAATGAACATTTTTCGTTTACTCGCCTAAATATAGTGATATTTTAAAATTGTTTAAACTTTTTAACTTTACCCTAAGTACAAACATTACGTTTGGTTAAAGTTTGATTCTACCATTTACTTTAGGTGAGATATGGTCCCAAGGCGTATTTCAACTTGAAACACGATTTCTACGTTATTAGAGTCTGAAATAAACATTTTTCGTTTACAAAGCGTATTTCAACTTGAAAGACGATTTCTACGTTTTTAGAGTCTGAAATGAACATTTTTCGTTTACTCGCCTAAATATAGTGATATTTTAAAATTGTTTAAACTTTTTAACTTTACCCTAAGTACAAACATTACGTTTGGTTAAAGTTTGATTCTACCATTTACTTTAGGTGAGATATGGTACCAAGGCGTATTTCAACTTGAAACACGATTTCTGCGGTTTTAGAGTCTGAAATAAACATTTTTCGTTTACAAGGCGTATTTCAACTTGAAACACGATTTCTACGTTTTTAGAGTCTGAAATGAACATTTTTCGTTTACTCGCCTAAATATAGTGATATTTTAAAATTGTTTAAACTTTTTAACTTTATACTAGGTACAAACATTACGTTTGGTTAAAGTTTGATTCTACCATTTACTTTAGGTGAGATATGGTCCCAAGGCGTATTTCAACTTGAAACACGATTTCTACGTTATTAGAGTCTGAAATAAACATTTTTCGTTTACAAGGCGTATTTCAACTTGAAAGACGATTTCTACGTTTTTAGAGTCTGAAATGAACATTTTTCGTTTACAAGGCGTATTTCAACTTGAAACACGATTTCTGCGGTTTTAGAGTCTGAGACGAACATTTTTCGTTTACTCGCCTAAATATAGTGATATTTTCAAATTGTTTAAACTTTTTAACTTTACCCTAGGTACAAACATTACGTTTGGTTAAAGTTTGATTCTACCATTTACTTTAGGTGAGATATGGTCCCAAGGCGTATTTCAACTTGAAACACGATTTCTACGTTATTAGAGTCTGAAATAAACATTTTTCGTTTACAAGGCGTATTTCAACTTGAAAGACGATTTCTACGTTTTTAGAGTCTGAAATGAACATTTTTCGTTTACAAGGCGTATTTCAACTTGAAACACGATTTCTGCGGTTTTAGAGTCTGAGACGAACATTTTTCGTTTACTCGCCTAAATATAGTGATATTTTCAAATTGTTTAAACTTTTTAACTTTACCCTAGGTACAAACATTACGTTTGGTTAAAGTTTGATTCTACCATTTACTTTAGGTGAGATATGGTCCCAAGGCGTATTTCAACTTGAAACACGATTTCTACGTTATTAGAGTCTGAAATAAACATTTTTCGTTTACAAGGCGTATTTCAACTTGAAAGACGATTTCTACGTTTTTAGAGTCTGAAATGAACATTTTTCGTTTACTCGCCTAAATATAGTGATATTTTAAAATTATTTAAACTTTTTAACTTTATACTAGGTACAAACATTACGTTTGGTTAAAGTTTGATTCTACCATTTACTTTAGGTGAGATATGGTACCAAGGCGTATTTCAACTTGAAACACGATTTCTGCGGTTTTAGAGTCTGAAATAAACATTTTTCGTTTACAAGGCGTATTTCAACTTGAAACACGATTTCTACGTTTTTAGAGTCTGAAATGAACATTTTTCGTTTACTCGCCTAAATATAGTGATATTTTAAAATTGTTTAAACTTTTTAACTTTATACTAGGTACAAACATTACGTTTGGTTAAAGTTTGATTCTACCATTTACTTTAGGTGAGATATGGTCCCAAGGCGTATTTCAACTTGAAACACGATTTCTACGTTATTAGAGTCTGAAATAAACATTTTTCGTTTACAAGGCGTATTTCAACTTGAAACACGATTTCTACGTTTTTAGAGTCTGAAATGAACATTTTTCGTTTACTCGCCTAAATATAGTGATATTTTAAAATTGTTTAAACTTTTTAACTTTACCCTAGGTACAAACATTACGTTTGGTTAAAGTTTGATTCTACCATTTACTTTAGGTGAGATATGGTACCAAGGCGTATTTCAACTTGAAACACGATTTCTGCGTTTTTAGAGTCTGAAATAAACATTTTTCGTTTACAAGGCGTATTTCAACTTGAAAGACGATTTCTACGTTTTTAGAGTCTGAAATGAACATTTTTCGTTTACTCGCCTAAATATAGTGATATTTTAAAATTGTTTAAACTTTTTAACTTTACCCTAAGTACAAACATTACGTTTGGTTAAAGTTTGATTCTACCATTTACTTTAGGTGAGATATGGTACCAAGGCGTATTTCAACTTGAAACACGATTTCTGCGGTTTTAGAGTCTGAAATAAACATTTTTCGTTTACAAGGCGTATTTCAACTTGAAAGACGATTTCTACGTTTTTAGAGTCTGAAATGAACATTTTTCGTTTACTCGCCTAAATATAGTGATATTTTAAAATTGTTTAAACTTTTTAACTTTACCCTAAGTACAAACATTACGTTTGGTTAAAGTTTGATTCTACCATTTACTTTAGGTGAGATATGGTCCCAAGGCGTATTTCAACTTGAAACACGATTTCTACGTTATTAGAGTCTGAAATAAACATTTTTCGTTTACAAGGCGTATTTCAACTTGAAAGACGATTTCTACGTTTTTAGAGTCTGAAATGAACATTTTTCGTTTACAAGGCGTATTTCAACTTGAAACACGATTTCTGCGGTTTTAGAGTCTGAGACGAACATTTTTCGTTTACTCGCCTAAATATAGTGATATTTTCAAATTGTTTAAACTTTTTAACTTTACCCTAGGTACAAACATTACGTTTGGTTAAAGTTTGATTCTACCATTTACTTTAGGTGAGATATGGTCCCAAGGCGTATTTCAACTTGAAACACGATTTCTACGTTATTAGAGTCTGAAATAAACATTTTTCGTTTACAAGGCGTATTTCAACTTGAAACACGATTTCTACGTTTTTAGAGTCTGAAATGAACATTTTTCGTTTACTCGCCTAAATATAGTGATATTTTAAAATTGTTTAAACTTTTTAACTTTACCCTAAGTACAAACATTACGTTTGGTTAAAGTTTGATTCTACCATTTACTTTAGGTGAGATATGGTACCAAGGCGTATTTCAACTTGAAACACGATTTCTGCGGTTTTAGAGTCTGAAAGAAACATTTTTCGTTTACAAGGCGTATTTCAACTTGAAACACGATTTCTACGTTTTTAGAGTCTGAAATGAACATTTTTCGTTTACTCGCCTAAATATAGTGATATTTTAAAATTGTTTAAACTTTTTAACTTTATACTAGGTACAAACATTACGTTTCGTTAAAGTTTGATTCTACCATTTACTTTAGGTGAGATATGGTCCCAAGGCGTATTTCAACTTGAAACACGATTTCTACGTTATTAGAGTCTGAAATAAACATTTTTCGTTTACAAGGCGTATTTCAACTTGAAAGACGATTTCTACGTTTTTAGAGTCTGAAATGAACATTTTTCGTTTACTCGCCTAAATATAGTGATATTTTAAAATTGTTTAAACTTTTTAACTTTACCCTAAGTACAAACATTACGTTTGGTTAAAGTTTGATTCTACCATTTACTTTAGGTGAGATATGGTACCAAGGCGTATTTCAACTTGAAACACGATTTCTGCGGTTTTAGAGTCTGAAATAAACATTTTTCGTTTACAAGGCGTATTTCAACTTGAAACACGATTTCTACGTTTTTAGAGTCTGAAATGAACATTTTTCGTTTACTCGCCTAAATATAGTGATATTTTCAAATTGTTTAAACTTTTTAACTTTACCCTAGGTACAAACATTACGTTTGGTTAAAGTTTGATTCTACCATTTACTTTAGGTGAGATATGGTCCCAAGGCGTATTTCAACTTGAAACACGATTTCTACGTTATTAGAGTCTGAAATAAACATTTTTCGTTTACAAGGCGTATTTCAACTTGAAAGACGATTTCTACGTTTTTAGAGTCTGAAATGAACATTTTTCGTTTACAAGGCGTATTTCAACTTGAAACACGATTTCTGCGGTTTTAGAGTCTGAGACGAACATTTTTCGTTTACTCGCCTAAATATAGTGATATTTTCAAATTGTTTAAACTTTTTAACTTTACCCTAGGTACAAACATTACGTTTGGTTAAAGTTTGATTCTACCATTTACTTTAGGTGAGATATGGTCCCAAGGCGTATTTCAACTTGAAACACGATTTCTACGTTATTAGAGTCTGAAATAAACATTTTTCGTTTACAAGGCGTATTTCAACTTGAAAGACGATTTCTACGTTTTTAGAGTCTGAAATGAACATTTTTCGTTTACTCGCCTAAATATAGTGATATTTTAAAATTGTTTAAACTTTTTAACTTTATACTAGGTACAAACATTACGTTTGGTTAAAGTTTGATTCTACCATTTACTTTAGGTGAGATATGGTACCAAGGCGTATTTCAACTTGAAACACGATTTCTGCGGTTTTAGAGTCTGAGACGAACATTTTTCGTTTACTCGCCTAAATATAGTGATATTTTCAAATTGTTTAAACTTTTTAACTTTACCCTAGGTACAAACATTACGTTTGGTTAAAGTTTGATTCTACCATTTACTTTAGGTGAGATATGGTCCCAAGGCGTATTTCAACTTGAAACACGATTTCTACGTTATTAGAGTCTGAAATAAACATTTTTCGTTTACAAGGCGTATTTCAACTTGAAACACGATTTCTACGTTTTTAGAGTCTGAAATGAACATTTTTCGTTTACTCGCCTAAATATAGTGATATTTTAAAATTGTTTAAACTTTTTAACTTTACCCTAAGTACAAACATTACGTTTGGTTAAAGTTTGATTCTACCATTTACTTTAGGTGAGATATGGTACCAAGGCGTATTTCAACTTGAAACACGATTTCTGCGGTTTTAGAGTCTGAAATAAACATTTTTCGTTTACAAGGCGTATTTCAACTTGAAACACGATTTCTACGTTTTTAGAGTCTGAAATGAACATTTTTCGTTTACTCGCCTAAATATAGTGATATTTTAAAATTGTTTAAACTTTTTAACTTTATACTAGGTACAAACATTACGTTTCGTTAAAGTTTGATTCTACCATTTACTTTAGGTGAGATATGGTCCCAAGGCGTATTTCAACTTGAAACACGATTTCTACGTTATTAGAGTCTGAAATAAACATTTTTCGTTTACAAGGCGTATTTCAACTTGAAAGACGATTTCTACGTTTTTAGAGTCTGAAATGAACATTTTTCGTTTACTCGCCTAAATATAGTGATATTTTAAAATTGTTTAAACTTTTTAACTTTACCCTAAGTACAAACATTACGTTTGGTTAAAGTTTGATTCTACCATTTACTTTAGGTGAGATATGGTCCCAAGGCGTATTTCAACTTGAAACACGATTTCTACGTTATTAGAGTCTGAAATAAACATTTTTCGTTTACAAGGCGTATTTCAACTTGAAAGACGATTTCTACGTTTTTAGAGTCTGAAATGAACATTTTTCGTTTACTCGCCTAAATATAGTGATATTTTAAAATTGTTTAAACTTTTTAACTTTACCCTAAGTACAAACATTACGTTTGGTTAAAGTTTGATTCTACCATTTACTTTAGGTGAGATATGGTACCAAGGCGTATTTCAACTTGAAACACGATTTCTGCGGTTTTAGAGTCTGAAATAAACATTTTTCGTTTACAAGGCGTATTTCAACTTGAAACACGATTTCTACGTTTTTAGAGTCTGAAATGAACATTTTTCGTTTACTCGCCTAAATATAGTGATATTTTAAAATTGTTTAAACTTTTTAACTTTATACTAGGTACAAACATTACGTTTGGTTAAAGTTTGATTCTACCATTTACTTTAGGTGAGATATGGTCCCAAGGCGTATTTCAACTTGAAACACGATTTCTACGTTATTAGAGTCTGAAATAAACATTTTTCGTTTACAAGGCGTATTTCAACTTGAAAGACGATTTCTACGTTTTTAGAGTCTGAAATGAACATTTTTCGTTTACAAGGCGTATTTCAACTTGAAACACGATTTCTGCGGTTTTAGAGTCTGAGACGAACATTTTTCGTTTACTCGCCTAAATATAGTGATATTTTCAAATTGTTTAAACTTTTTAACTTTACCCTAGGTACAAACATTACGTTTGGTTAAAGTTTGATTCTACCATTTACTTTAGGTGAGATATGGTCCCAAGGCGTATTTCAACTTGAAACACGATTTCTACGTTATTAGAGTCTGAAATAAACATTTTTCGTTTACAAGGCGTATTTCAACTTGAAAGACGATTTCTACGTTTTTAGAGTCTGAAATGAACATTTTTCGTTTACAAGGCGTATTTCAACTTGAAACACGATTTCTGCGGTTTTAGAGTCTGAGACGAACATTTTTCGTTTACTCGCCTAAATATAGTGATATTTTCAAATTGTTTAAACTTTTTAACTTTACCCTAGGTACAAACATTACGTTTGGTTAAAGTTTGATTCTACCATTTACTTTAGGTGAGATATGGTCCCAAGGCGTATTTCAACTTGAAACACGATTTCTACGTTATTAGAGTCTGAAATAAACATTTTTCGTTTACAAGGCGTATTTCACCTTGAAAGACGATTTCTACGTTTTTAGAGTCTGAAATGAACATTTTTCGTTTACTCGCCTAAATATAGTGATATTTTAAAATTGTTTAAACTTTTTAACTTTATACTAGGTACAAACATTACGTTTGGTTAAAGTTTGATTCTACCATTTACTTTAGGTGAGATATGGTACCAAGGCGTATTTCAACTTGAAACACGATTTCTGCGGTTTTAGAGTCTGAGACGAACATTTTTCGTTTACTCGCCTAAATATAGTGATATTTTCAAATTGTTTAAACTTTTTAACTTTACCCTAGGTACAAACATTACGTTTGGTTAAAGTTTGATTCTACCATTTACTTTAGGTGAGATATGGTCCCAAGGCGTATTTCAACTTGAAACACGATTTCTACGTTATTAGAGTCTGAAATAAACATTTTTCGTTTACAAGGCGTATTTCAACTTGAAACACGATTTCTACGTTTTTAGAGTCTGAAATGAACATTTTTCGTTTACTCGCCTAAATATAGTGATATTTTAAAATTGTTTAAACTTTTTAACTTTACCCTAAGTACAAACATTAGGTTTGGTTAAAGTTTGACTCTACCATTTACTTTAGGTGAGATATGGTACCAAGGCGTATTTCAACTTGAAACACGATTTCTGCGGTTTTAGAGTCTGAAATAAACATTTTTCGTTTACAAGGCGTATTTCAACTTGAAACACGATTTCTACGTTTTTAGAGTCTGAAATGAACATTTTTCGTTTACTCGCCTAAATATAGTGATATTTTAAAATTGTTTAAACTTTTTAACTTTATACTAGGTACAAACATTACGTTTCGTTAAAGTTTGATTCTACCATTTACTTTAGGTGAGATATGGTCCCAAGGCGTATTTCAACTTGAAACACGATTTCTACGTTATTAGAGTCTGAAATAAACATTTTTCGTTTACAAGGCGTATTTCAACTTGAAAGACGATTTCTACGTTTTTAGAGTCTGAAATGAACATTTTTCGTTTACTCGCCTAAATATAGTGATATTTTAAAATTGTTTAAACTTTTTAACTTTACCCTAAGTACAAACATTACGTTTGGTTAAAGTTTGATTCTACCATTTACTTTAGGTGAGATATGGTCCCAAGGCGTATTTCAACTTGAAACACGATTTCTACGTTATTAGAGTCTGAAATAAACATTTTTCGTTTACAAAGCGTATTTCAACTTGAAAGACGATTTCTACGTTTTTAGAGTCTGAAATGAACATTTTTCGTTTACTCGCCTAAATATAGTGATATTTTAAAATTGTTTAAACTTTTTAACTTTACCCTAAGTACAAACATTACGTTTGGTTAAAGTTTGATTCTACCATTTACTTTAGGTGAGATATGGTACCAAGGCGTATTTCAACTTGAAACACGATTTCTGCGGTTTTAGAGTCTGAAATAAACATTTTTCGTTTACAAGGCGTATTTCAACTTGAAACACGATTTCTACGTTTTTAGAGTCTGAAATGAACATTTTTCGTTTACTCGCCTAAATATAGTGATATTTTAAAATTGTTTAAACTTTTTAACTTTATACTAGGTACAAACATTACGTTTGGTTAAAGTTTGATTCTACCATTTACTTTAGGTGAGATATGGTCCCAAGGCGTATTTCAACTTGAAACACGATTTCTACGTTATTAGAGTCTGAAATAAACATTTTTCGTTTACAAGGCGTATTTCAACTTGAAAGACGATTTCTACGTTTTTAGAGTCTGAAATGAACATTTTTCGTTTACAAGGCGTATTTCAACTTGAAACACGATTTCTGCGGTTTTAGAGTCTGAGACGAACATTTTTCGTTTACTCGCCTAAATATAGTGATATTTTCAAATTGTTTAAACTTTTTAACTTTACCCTAGGTACAAACATTACGTTTGGTTAAAGTTTGATTCTACCATTTACTTTAGGTGAGATATGGTCCCAAGGCGTATTTCAACTTGAAACACGATTTCTACGTTATTAGAGTCTGAAATAAACATTTTTCGTTTACAAGGCGTATTTCAACTTGAAAGACGATTTCTACGTTTTTAGAGTCTGAAATGAACATTTTTCGTTTACAAGGCGTATTTCAACTTGAAACACGATTTCTGCGGTTTTAGAGTCTGAGACGAACATTTTTCGTTTACTCGCCTAAATATAGTGATATTTTCAAATTGTTTAAACTTTTTAACTTTACCCTAGGTACAAACATTACGTTTGGTTAAAGTTTGATTCTACCATTTACTTTAGGTGAGATATGGTCCCAAGGCGTATATCAACTTGAAACACGATTTCTACGTTATTAGAGTCTGAAATAAACATTTTTCGTTTACAAGGCGTATTTCAACTTGAAAGACGATTTCTACGTTTTTAGAGTCTGAAATGAACATTTTTCGTTTACTCGCCTAAATATAGTGATATTTTAAAATTATTTAAACTTTTTAACTTTATACTAGGTACAAACATTACGTTTGGTTAAAGTTTGATTCTACCATTTACTTTAGGTGAGATATGGTACCAAGGCGTATTTCAACTTGAAACACGATTTCTGCGGTTTTAGAGTCTGAAATAAACATTTTTCGTTTACAAGGCGTATTTCAACTTGAAACACGATTTCTACGTTTTTAGAGTCTGAAATGAACATTTTTCGTTTACTCGCCTAAATATAGTGATATTTTAAAATTGTTTAAACTTTTTAACTTTATACTAGGTACAAACATTACGTTTGGTTAAAGTTTGATTCTACCATTTACTTTAGGTGAGATATGGTCCCAAGGCGTATTTCAACTTGAAACACGATTTCTACGTTATTAGAGTCTGAAATAAACATTTTTCGTTTACAAGGCGTATTTCAACTTGAAACACGATTTCTACGTTTTTAGAGTCTGAAATGAACATTTTTCGTTTACTCGCCTAAATATAGTGATATTTTAAAATTGTTTAAACTTTTTAACTTTACCCTAGGTACAAACATTACGTTTGGTTAAAGTTTGATTCTACCATTTACTTTAGGTGAGATATGGTACCAAGGCGTATTTCAACTTGAAACACGATTTCTGCGTTTTTAGAGTCTGAAATAAACATTTTTCGTTTACAAGGCGTATTTCAACTTGAAAGACGATTTCTACGTTTTTAGAGTCTGAAATGAACATTTTTCGTTTACTCGCCTAAATATAGTGATATTTTAAAATTGTTTAAACTTTTTAACTTTACCCTAAGTACAAACATTACGTTTGGTTAAAGTTTGATTCTACCATTTACTTTAGGTGAGATATGGTACCAAGGCGTATTTCAACTTGAAACACGATTTCTGCGGTTTTAGAGTCTGAAATAAACATTTTTCGTTTACAAGGCGTATTTCAACTTGAAAGACGATTTCTACGTTTTTAGAGTCTGAAATGAACATTTTTCGTTTACTCGCCTAAATATAGTGATATTTTAAAATTGTTTAAACTTTTTAACTTTACCCTAAGTACAAACATTACGTTTGGTTAAAGTTTGATTCTACCATTTACTTTAGGTGAGATATGGTCCCAAGGCGTATTTCAACTTGAAACACGATTTCTACGTTATTAGAGTCTGAAATAAACATTTTTCGTTTACAAGGCGTATTTCAACTTGAAAGACGATTTCTACGTTTTTAGAGTCTGAAATGAACATTTTTCGTTTACAAGGCGTATTTCAACTTGAAACACGATTTCTGCGGTTTTAGAGTCTGAGACGAACATTTTTCGTTTACTCGCCTAAATATAGTGATATTTTCAAATTGTTTAAACTTTTTAACTTTACCCTAGGTACAAACATTACGTTTGGTTAAAGTTTGATTCTACCATTTACTTTAGGTGAGATATGGTCCCAAGGCGTATTTCAACTTGAAACACGATTTCTACGTTATTAGAGTCTGAAATAAACATTTTTCGTTTACAAGGCGTATTTCAACTTGAAACACGATTTCTACGTTTTTAGAGTCTGAAATGAACATTTTTCGTTTACTCGCCTAAATATAGTGATATTTTAAAATTGTTTAAACTTTTTAACTTTACCCTAAGTACAAACATTACGTTTGGTTAAAGTTTGATTCTACCATTTACTTTAGGTGAGATATGGTACCAAGGCGTATTTCAACTTGAAACACGATTTCTGCGGTTTTAGAGTCTGAAATAAACATTTTTCGTTTACAAGGCGTATTTCAACTTGAAACACGATTTCTACGTTTTTAGAGTCTGAAATGAACATTTTTCGTTTACTCGCCTAAATATAGTGATATTTTAAAATTGTTTAAACTTTCTAACTTTATACTAGGTACAAACATTACGTTTCGTTAAAGTTTGATTCTACCATTTACTTTAGGTGAGATATGGTCCCAAGGCGTATTTCAACTTGAAACACGATTTCTACGTTATTAGAGTCTGAAATAAACATTTTTCGTTTACAAGGCGTATTTCAACTTGAAAGACGATTTCTACGTTTTTAGAGTCTGAAATGAACATTTTTCGTTTACTCGCCTAAATATAGTGATATTTTAAAATTGTTTAAACTTTTTAACTTTACCCTAAGTACAAACATTACGTTTGGTTAAAGTTTGATTCTACCATTTACTTTAGGTGAGATATGGTCCCAAGGCGTATTTCAACTTGAAACACGATTTCTACGTTATTAGAGTCTGAAATAAACATTTTTCGTTTACAAGGCGTATTTCAACTTGAAAGACGATTTCTACGTTTTTAGAGTCTGAAATGAACATTTTTCGTTTACTCGCCTAAATATAGTGATATTTTAAAATTGTTTAAACTTTTTAACTTTACCCTAAGTACAAACATTACGTTTGGTTAAAGTTTGATTCTACCATTTACTTTAGGTGAGATATGGTACCAAGGCGTATTTCAACTTGAAACACGATTTCTGCGGTTTTAGAGTCTGAAATAAACATTTTTCGTTTACAAGGCGTATTTCAACTTGAAACACGATTTCTACGTTTTTAGAGTCTGAAATGAACATTTTTCGTTTACTCGCCTAAATATAGTGATATTTTCAAATTGTTTAAACTTTTTAACTTTACCCTAGGTACAAACATTACGTTTGGTTAAAGTTTGATTCTACCATTTACTTTAGGTGAGATATGGTCCCAAGGCGTATTTCAACTTGAAACACGATTTCTACGTTATTAGAGTCTGAAATAAACATTTTTCGTTTACAAGGCGTATTTCAACTTGAAAGACGATTTCTACGTTTTTAGAGTCTGAAATGAACATTTTTCGTTTACAAGGCGTATTTCAACTTGAAACACGATTTCTGCGGTTTTAGAGTCTGAGACGAACATTTTTCGTTTACTCGCCTAAATATAGTGATATTTTCAAATTGTTTAAACTTTTTAACTTTACCCTAGGTACAAACATTACGTTTGGTTAAAGTTTGATTCTACCATTTACTTTAGGTGAGATATGGTCCCAAGGCGTATTTCAACTTGAAACACGATTTCTACGTTATTAGAGTCTGAAATAAACATTTTTCGTTTACAAGGCGTATTTCAACTTGAAAGACGATTTCTACGTTTTTAGAGTCTGAAATGAACATTTTTCGTTTACTCGCCTAAATATAGTGATATTTTAAAATTGTTTAAACTTTTTAACTTTATACTAGGTACAAACATTACGTTTGGTTAAAGTTTGATTCTACCATTTACTTTAGGTGAGATATGGTACCAAGGCGTATTTCAACTTGAAACACGATTTCTGCGGTTTTAGAGTCTGAGACGAACATTTTTCGTTTACTCGCCTAAATATAGTGATATTTTCAAATTGTTTAAACTTTTTAACTTTACCCTAGGTACAAACATTACGTTTGGTTAAAGTTTGATTCTACCATTTACTTTAGGTGAGATATGGTCCCAAGGCGTATTTCAACTTGAAACACGATTTCTACGTTATTAGAGTCTGAAATAAACATTTTTCGTTTACAAGGCGTATTTCAACTTGAAACACGATTTCTACGTTTTTAGAGTCTGAAATGAACATTTTTCGTTTACTCGCCTAAATATAGTGATATTTTAAAATTGTTTAAACTTTTTAACTTTACCCTAAGTACAAACATTACGTTTGGTTAAAGTTTGATTCTACCATTTACTTTAGGTGAGATATGGTACCAAGGCGTATTTCAACTTGAAACACGATTTCTGCGGTTTTAGAGTCTGAAATAAACATTTTTCGTTTACAAGGCGTATTTCAACTTGAAACACGATTTCTACGTTTTTAGAGTCTGAAATGAACATTTTTCGTTTACTCGCCTAAATATAGTGATATTTTAAAATTGTTTAAACTTTTTAACTTTATACTAGGTACAAACATTACGTTTCGTTAAAGTTTGATTCTACCATTTACTTTAGGTGAGATATGGTCCCAAGGCGTATTTCAACTTGAAACACGATTTCTACGTTATTAGAGTCTGAAATAAACATTTTTCGTTTACAAGGCGTATTTCAACTTGAAAGACGATTTCTACGTTTTTAGAGTCTGAAATGAACATTTTTCGTTTACTCGCCTAAATATAGTGATATTTTAAAATTGTTTAAACTTTTTAACTTTACCCTAAGTACAAACATTACGTTTGGTTAAAGTTTGATTCTACCATTTACTTTAGGTGAGATATGGTCCCAAGGCGTATTTCAACTTGAAACACGATTTCTACGTTATTAGAGTCTGAAATAAACATTTTTCGTTTACAAGGCGTATTTCAACTTGAAAGACGATTTCTACGTTTTTAGAGTCTGAAATGAACATTTTTCGTTTACTCGCCTAAATATAGTGATATTTTAAAATTGTTTAAACTTTTTAACTTTACCCTAAGTACAAACATTACGTTTGGTTAAAGTTTGATTCTACCATTTACTTTAGGTGAGATATGGTACCAAGGCGTATTTCAACTTGAAACACGATTTCTGCGGTTTTAGAGTCTGAAATAAACATTTTTCGTTTACAAGGCGTATTTCAACTTGAAACACGATTTCTACGTTTTTAGAGTCTGAAATGAACATTTTTCGTTTACTCGCCTAAATATAGTGATATTTTAAAATTGTTTAAACTTTTTAACTTTATACTAGGTACAAACATTACGTTTGGTTAAAGTTTGATTCTACCATTTACTTTAGGTGAGATATGGTCCCAAGGCGTATTTCAACTTGAAACACGATTTCTACGTTATTAGAGTCTGAAATAAACATTTTTCGTTTACAAGGCGTATTTCAACTTGAAAGACGATTTCTACGTTTTTAGAGTCTGAAATGAACATTTTTCGTTTACAAGGCGTATTTCAACTTGAAACACGATTTCTGCGGTTTTAGAGTCTGAGACGAACATTTTTCGTTTACTCGCCTAAATATAGTGATATTTTCAAATTGTTTAAACTTTTTAACTTTACCCTAGGTACAAACATTACGTTTGGTTAAAGTTTGATTCTACCATTTACTTTAGGTGAGATATGGTCCCAAGGCGTATTTCAACTTGAAACACGATTTCTACGTTATTAGAGTCTGAAATAAACATTTTTCGTTTACAAGGCGTATTTCAACTTGAAAGACGATTTCTACGTTTTTAGAGTCTGAAATGAACATTTTTCGTTTACTCGCCTAAATATAGTGATATTTTAAAATTGTTTAAACTTTTTAACTTTATACTAGGTACAAACATTACGTTTGGTTAAAGTTTGATTCTACCATTTACTTTAGGTGAGATATGGTACCAAGGCGTATTTCAACTTGAAACACGATTTCTGCGGTTTTAGAGTCTGAGACGAACATTTTTCGTTTACTCGCCTAAATATAGTGATATTTTCAAATTGTTTAAACTTTTTAACTTTACCCTAGGTACAAACATTACGTTTGGTTAAAGTTTGATTCTACCATTTACTTTAGGTGAGATATGGTCCCAAGGCGTATTTCAACTTGAAACACGATTTCTACGTTATTAGAGTCTGAAATAAACATTTTTCGTTTACAAGGCGTATTTCAACTTGAAACACGATTTCTACGTTTTTAGAGTCTGAAATGAACATTTTTCGTTTACTCGCCTAAATATAGTGATATTTTAAAATTGTTTAAACTTTTTAACTTTACCCTAAGTACAAACATTACGTTTGGTTAAAGTTTGATTCTACCATTTACTTTAGGTGAGATATGGTACCAAGGCGTATTTCAACTTGAAACACGATTTCTGCGGTTTTAGAGTCTGAAATAAACATTTTTCGTTTACAAGGCGTATTTCAACTTGAAACACGATTTCTACGTTTTTAGAGTCTGAAATGAACATTTTTCGTTTACTCGCCTAAATATAGTGATATTTTAAAATTGTTTAAACTTTTTAACTTTATACTAGGTACAAACATTACGTTTCGTTAAAGTTTGATTCTACCATTTACTTTAGGTGAGATATGGTCCCAAGGCGTATTTCAACTTGAAACACGATTTCTACGTTATTAGAGTCTGAAATAAACATTTTTCGTTTACAAGGCGTATTTCAACTTGAAAGACGATTTCTACGTTTTTAGAGTCTGAAATGAACATTTTTCGTTTACTCGCCTAAATATAGTGATATTTTAAAATTGTTTAAACTTTTTAACTTTACCCTAAGTACAAACATTACGTTTGGTTAAAGTTTGATTCTACCATTTACTTTAGGTGAGATATGGTCCCAAGGCGTATTTCAACTTGAAACACGATTTCTACGTTATTAGAGTCTGAAATAAACATTTTTCGTTTACAAGGCGTATTTCAACTTGAAAGACGATTTCTACGTTTTTAGAGTCTGAAATGAACATTTTTCGTTTACTCGCCTAAATATAGTGATATTTTAAAATTGTTTAAACTTTTTAACTTTACCCTAAGTACAAACATTACGTTTGGTTAAAGTTTGATTCTACCATTTACTTTAGGTGAGATATGGTACCAAGGCGTATTTCAACTTGAAACACGATTTCTGCGGTTTTAGAGTCTGAAATAAACATTTTTCGTTTACAAGGCGTATTTCAACTTGAAACACGATTTCTACGTTTTTAGAGTCTGAAATGAACATTTTTCGTTTACTCGCCTAAATATAGTGATATTTTAAAATTGTTTAAACTTTTTAACTTTATACTAGGTACAAACATTACGTTTGGTTAAAGTTTGATTCTACCATTTACTTTAGGTGAGATATGGTCCCAAGGCGTATTTCAACTTGAAACACGATTTCTACGTTATTAGAGTCTGAAATAAACATTTTTCGTTTACAAGGCGTATTTCAACTTGAAACACGATTTCTACGTTTTTAGAGTCTGAAATGAACATTTTTCGTTTACTCGCCTAAATATAGTGATATTTTAAAATTGTTTAAACTTTTTAACTTTACCCTAAGTACAAACATTACGTTTGGTTAAAGTTTGATTCTACCATTTACTTTAGGTGAGATATGGTACCAAGGCGTATTTCAACTTGAAACACGATTTCTGCGGTTTTAGAGTCTGAAATAAACATTTTTCGTTTACAAGGCGTATTTCAACTTGAAACACGATTTCTACGTTTTTAGAGTCTGAAATGAACATTTTTCGTTTACTCGCCTAAATATAGTGATATTTTAAAATTGTTTAAACTTTTTAACTTTACCCTAAGTACAAACATTACGTTTGGTTAAAGTTTGATTCTACCATTTACTTTAGGTGAGATATGGTACCAAGGCGTATTTCAACTTGAAACACGATTTCTGCGGTTTTAGAGTCTGAAATAAACATTTTTCGTTTACAAGGCGTATTTCAACTTGAAACACGATTTCTACGTTTTTAGAGTCTGAAATGAACATTTTTCGTTTACTCGCCTAAATATAGTGATATTTTAAAATTGTTTAAACTTTTTAACTTTATACTAGGTACAAACATTACGTTTCGTTAAAGTTTGATTCTACCATTTACTTTAGGTGAGATATGGTCCCAAGGCGTATTTCAACTTGAAACACGATTTCTACGTTATTAGAGTCTGATATAAACATTTTTCGTTTACAAGGCGTATTTCAACTTGAAAGACGATTTCTACGTTTTTAGAGTTTGAAATGAACATTTTTCGTTTACTCGCCTAAATATAGTGATATTTTAAAATTGTTTAAACTTTTTAACTTTATACTAGGTACAAACATTACGTTTGGTTAAAGTTTGATTCTACCATTTACTTTAGGTGAGATATGGTACAAGGCGTATTTCAACTTGAAACACGATTTCTGCGGTTTTTGAGTCTGAAATAAACATTTTTCGTTTACAAGGCGTATTTCAACTTGAAACACGATTTCTACGTTTTTAGAGTCTGAAATGAACATTTTTCGTTTACTCGCCTAAATATAGTGATATTTTAAAATTGTTTAAACTTTTTAACTTTATACTAGGTACAAACATTACGTTTGGTTAAAGTTTGATTCAACCATTTACTTTAGGTGAGATATGGTCCCAAGGCGTATTTCAACTTGAAACACGATTTCTACGTTATTAGAGTCTGAAATAAACATTTTTCGTTTACAAGGCGTATTTCAACTTGAAAGACGATTTCTACGTTTTTAGAGTCTGAAATGAACATTTTTCGTTTACTCGCCTAAATATAGTGATATTTTAAAATTGTTTAAACTTTTTAACTTTACCCTAAGTACAAACATTACGTTTGGTTAAAGTTTGATTCTACCATTTACTTTAGGTGAGATATGGTACCAAGGCGTATTTCAACTTGAAACACGATTTCTGCGGTTTTAGAGTCTGAAATAAACATTTTTCGTTTACAAGGCGTATTTCAACTTGAAAGACGATTTCTATGTTTTTAGAGTCTGAAATGAACATTTTTCGTTTACTCGCCTAAATATAGTGATATTTTCAAATTGTTTAAACTTTTTAACTTTACCGTAGGTACAAACATTACGTTTGGTTAAAGTTTGATTCTACCATTTACTTTAGGTGAGATATGGTCCCAAGGCGTATTTCAACTTGAAACACGATTTCTACGTTATTAGAGTCTGAAATAAACATTTTTCGTTTACAAGGCGTATTTCAACTTGAAAGACGATTTCTACGATTTTAGAGTCTGAAATGAACATTTTTCGTTTACAAGGCGTATTTCAACTTGAAACACGATTTCTGCGGTTTTAGAGTCTGAGACGAACATTTTTCGTTTACTCGCCTAAATATAGTGATATTTTCAAATTGTTTAAACTTTTTAACTTTACCCTAGGTACAAACATTACGTTTGGTTAAAGTTTGATTCTACCATTTACTTTAGGTGAGATATGGTCCCAAGGCGTATTTCAACTTGAAACACGATTTCTACGTTATTAGAGTCTGAAATAAACATTTTTCGTTTACAAGGCGTATTTCAACTTGAAAGACGATTTCTACGTTTTTAGAGTCTGAAATGAACATTTTTCGTTTACAAGGCGTATTTCAACTTGAAACACGATTTCTGCGGTTTTAGAGTCTGAGACGAACATTTTTCGTTTACTCGCCTAAATATAGTGATATTTTCAAATTGTTTAAACTTTTTAACTTTACCCTAGGTACAAACATTACGTTTGGTTAAAGTTTGATTCTACCATTTACTTTAGGTGAGATATGGTCCCAAGGCGTATTTCAACTTGAAACACGATTTCTACGTTATTAGAGTCTGAAATAAACATTTTTCGTTTACAAGGCGTATTTCAACTTGAAACACGATTTCTACGTTTTTAGAGTCTGAAATGAACATTTTTCGTTTACTCGCCTAAATATAGTGATATTTTAAAATTGTTTAAACTTTTTAACTTTACCCTAAGTACAAACATTACGTTTGGTTAAAGTTTGATTCTACCATTTACTTTAGGTGAGATATGGTACCAAGGCGTATTTCAACTTGAAACACGATTTCTGCGGTTTTAGAGTCTGAAATAAACATTTTTCGTTTACAAGGCGTATTTCAACTTGAAACACGATTTCTACGTTTTTAGAGTCTGAAATGAACATTTTTCGTTTACTCGCCTAAATATAGTGATATTTTAAAATTGTTTAAACTTTTTAACTTTATACTAGGTACAAACATTACGTTTCGTTAAAGTTTGATTCTACCATTTACTTTAGGTGAGATATGGTCCCAAGGCGTATTTCAACTTGAAACACGATTTCTACGTTATTAGAGTCTGAAATAAACATTTTTCGTTTACAAGGCGTATTTCAACTTGAAAGACGATTTCTACGTTTTTAGAGTCTGAAATGAACATTTTTCGTTTACTCGCCTAAATATAGTGATATTTTAAAATTGTTTAAACTTTTTAACTTTACCCTAAGTACAAACATTACGTTTGGTTAAAGTTTGATTCTACCATTTACTTTAGGTGAGATATGGTCCCAAGGCGTATTTCAACTTGAAACACGATTTCTACGTTATTAGAGTCTGAAATAAACATTTTTCGTTTACAAGGCGTATTTCAACTTGAAAGACGATTTCTACGTTTTTAGAGTCTGAAATGAACATTTTTCGTTTACTCGCCTAAATATAGTGATATTTTAAAATTGTTTAAACTTTTTAACTTTACCCTAAGTACAAACATTACGTTTGGTTAAAGTTTGATTCTACCATTTACTTTAGGTGAGATATGGTACCAAGGCGTATTTCAACTTGAAACACGATTTCTGCGGTTTTAGAGTCTGAAATAAACATTTTTCGTTTACAAGGCGTATTTCAACTTGAAACACGATTTCTACGTTTTTAGAGTCTGAAATGAACATTTTTCGTTTACTCGCCTAAATATAGTGATATTTTAAAATTGTTTAAACTTTTTAACTTTATACTAGGTACAAACATTACGTTTGGTTAAAGTTTGATTCTACCATTTACTTTAGGTGAGATATGGTCCCAAGGCGTATTTCAACTTGAAACACGATTTCTACGTTATTAGAGTCTGAAATAAACATTTTTCGTTTACAAGGCGTATTTCAACTTGAAAGACGATTTCTACGTTTTTAGAGTCTGAAATGAACATTTTTCGTTTACAAGGCGTATTTCAACTTGAAACACGATTTCTGCGGTTTTAGAGTCTGAGACGAACATTTTTCGTTTACTCGCCTAAATATAGTGATATTTTCAAATTGTTTAAACTTTTTAACTTTACCCTAGGTACAAACATTACGTTTGGTTAAAGTTTGATTCTACCATTTACTTTAGGTGAGATATGGTCCCAAGGCGTATTTCAACTTGAAACACGATTTCTACGTTATTAGAGTCTGAAATAAACATTTTTCGTTTACAAGGCGTATTTCAACTTGAAAGACGATTTCTACGTTTTTAGAGTCTGAAATGAACATTTTTCGTTTACAAGGCGTATTTCAACTTGAAACACGATTTCTGCGGTTTTAGAGTCTGAGACGAACATTTTTCGTTTACTCGCCTAAATATAGTGATATTTTCAAATTGTTTAAACTTTTTAACTTTACCCTAGGTACAAACATTACGTTTGGTTAAAGTTTGATTCTACCATTTACTTTAGGTGAGATATGGTCCCAAGGCGTATTTCAACTTGAAACACGATTTCTACGTTATTAGAGTCTGAAATAAACATTTTTCGTTTACAAGGCGTATTTCAACTTGAAACACGATTTCTACGTTTTTAGAGTCTGAAATGAACATTTTTCGTTTACTCGCCTAAATATAGTGATATTTTAAAATTGTTTAAACTTTTTAACTTTACCCTAAGTACAAACATTACGTTTGGTTAAAGTTTGATTCTACCATTTACTTTAGGTGAGATATGGTACCAAGGCGTATTTCAACTTGAAACACGATTTCTGCGGTTTTAGAGTCTGAAATAAACATTTTTCGTTTACAAGGCGTATTTCAACTTGAAACACGATTTCTACGTTTTTAGAGTCTGAAATGAACATTTTTCGTTTACTCGCCTAAATATAGTGATATTTTAAAATTGTTTAAACTTTTTAACTTTATACTAGGTACAAACATTACGTTTCGTTAAAGTTTGATTCTACCATTTACTTTAGGTGAGATATGGTCCCAAGGCGTATTTCAACTTGAAACACGATTTCTACGTTATTAGAGTCTGAAATAAACATTTTTCGTTTACAAGGCGTATTTCAACTTGAAAGACGATTTCTACGTTTTTAGAGTCTGAAATGAACATTTTTCGTTTACTCGCCTAAATATAGTGATATTTTAAAATTGTTTAAACTTTTTAACTTTACCCTAAGTACAAACATTACGTTTGGTTAAAGTTTGATTCTACCATTTACTTTAGGTGAGATATGGTCCCAAGGCGTATTTCAACTTGAAACACGATTTCTACGTTATTAGAGTCTGAAATAAACATTTTTCGTTTACAAGGCGTATTTCAACTTGAAAGACGATTTCTACGTTTTTAGAGTCTGAAATGAACATTTTTCGTTTACTCGCCTAAATATAGTGATATTTTAAAATTGTTTAAACTTTTTAACTTTACCCTAAGTACAAACATTACGTTTGGTTAAAGTTTGATTCTACCATTTACTTTAGGTGAGATATGGTACCAAGGCGTATTTCAACTTGAAACACGATTTCTGCGGTTTTAGAGTCTGAAATAAACATTTTTCGTTTACAAGGCGTATTTCAACTTGAAACACGATTTCTACGTTTTTAGAGTCTGAAATGAACATTTTTCGTTTACTCGCCTAAATATAGTGATATTTTAAAATTGTTTAAACTTTTTAACTTTATACTAGGTACAAACATTACGTTTGGTTAAAGTTTGATTCTACCATTTACTTTAGGTGAGATATGGTCCCAAGGCGTATTTCAACTTGAAACACGATTTCTACGTTATTAGAGTCTGAAATAAACATTTTTCGTTTACAAGGCGTATTTCAACTTGAAAGACGATTTCTACGTTTTTAGAGTCTGAAATGAACATTTTTCGTTTACAAGGCGTATTTCAACTTGAAACACGATTTCTGCGGTTTTAGAGTCTGAGACGAACATTTTTCGTTTACTCGCCTAAATATAGTGATATTTTCAAATTGTTTAAACTTTTTAACTTTACCCTAGGTACAAAAATTACGTTTGGTTAAAGTTTGATTCTACCGTTTACTTTAGGTGAGATATGGTCCCAAGGCGTATTTCAACTTGAAACACGATTTCTACGTTATTAGAGTCTGAAATAAACATTTTTCGTTTACAAGGCGTATTTCAACTTGAAAGACGATTTCTACGTTTTTAGAGTCTGAAATGAACATTTTTCGTTTACAAGGCGTATTTCAACTTGAAACACGATTTCTGCGGTTTTAGAGTCTGAGACGAACATTTTTCGTTTACTCGCCTAAATATAGTGATATTTTCAAATTGTTTAAACTTTTTAACTTTACCCTAGGTACAAACATTACGTTTGGTTAAAGTTTGATTCTACCATTTACTTTAGGTGAGATATGGTCCCAAGGCGTATTTCAACTTGAAACACGATTTCTACGTTATTAGAGTCTGAAATAAACATTTTTCGTTTACAAGGCGTATTTCAACTTGAAAGACGATTTCTACGTTTTTAGAGTCTGAAATGGAACATTTTTCGTTTACTCGCCTAAATATAGTGATATTTTAAAATTGTTTAAATTTTTAACTTTATACTAGGTACAAACATTACGTTTGGTTAAAGTTTGATTCTACCATTTACTTTAGGTGAGATATGGTACCAAGGCGTATTTCAACTTGAAACACGATTTCTGCGGTTTTAGAGTCTGAAATGAACATTTTTCGTTTACTCGCCTAAATATAGTGATATTTTAAAATTGTTTAAACTTTTTAACTTTACCCTAAGTACAAACATTACGTTTGGTTAAAGTTTGATTCTACCATTTACTTTAGGTGAGATATGGTCCCAAGGCGTATTTCAACTTGAAACACGATTTCTGCGGTTTTAGAGTCTGAAATGAACATTTTTCGTTTACTCGCCTAAATATAGTGATATTTTAAAATTGTTTAAACTTTTTAACTTTACCCTAGGTACAAACATTACGTTTGGTTAAAGTTTGATTCTACCATTTACTTTAGGTGAGATATGGTCCCAAGGCGTATTTCAACTTGAAACACGATTTCTACGTTATTAGAGTCTGAAATAAACATTTTTCGTTTACAAGGCGTATTTCAACTTGAAACACGATTTCTACGTTTTTAGAGTCTGAAATGAACATTTTTCGTTTACTCGCCTAAATATAGTGATATTTTAAAATTGTTTAAACTTTTTAACTTTACCCTAAGTACAAACATTACGTTTGGTTAAAGTTTGATTCTACCATTTACTTTAGGTGAGATATGGTACCAAGGCGTATTTCAACTTGAAACACGATTTCTGCGGTTTTAGAGTCTGAAATAAACATTTTTCGTTTACAAGGCGTATTTCAACTTGAAACACGATTTCTACGTTTTTAGAGTCTGAAATGAACATTTTTCGTTTACAAGGCGTATTTCAACTTGAAACACGATTTCTGCGGTTTTAGAGTCTGAGACGAACATTTTTCGTTTACTCGCCTAAATATAGTGATATTTTAAAATTGTTTAAACTTTTTAACTTTATACTAGGTACAAACATTACGTTTGGTTAAAGTTTGATTCTACCATTTACTTTAGGTGAGATATGGTCCCAAGGCGTATTTCAACTTGAAACACGATTTCTACGTTATTAGAGTCTGAAATAAACATTTTTCGTTTACAAGGCGTATTTCAACTTGAAAGACGATTTCTACGTTTTTAGAGTCTGAAATGAACATTTTTCGTTTACTCGCCTAAATATAGTGATATTTTAAAATTGTTTAAACTTTTTAACTTTACCCTAAGGTCAAACATTACGTTTGGTTAAAGTTTGATTCTACCATTTACTTTAGGTGAGATATGGTACCAAGGCGTATTTCAACTTGAAACACGATTTCTGCGGTTTTAGAGTCTGAAATAAACATTTTTCGTTTACAAGGCGTATTTCAACTTGAAACACGATTTCTACGTTTTTAGAGTCTGAAATGAACATTTTTCGTTTACTCGCCTAAATATAGTGATATTTTAAAATTGTTTAAACTTTTTAACTTTATACTAGGTACAAACATTACGTTTGGTTAAAGTTTGATTCTACCATTTACTTTAGGTGAGATATGGTCCCAAGGCGTATTTCAACTTGAAACACGATTTCTACGTTATTAGAGTCTGAAATAAACATTTTTCGTTTACAAGGCGTATTTCAACTTGAAAGACGATTTCTACGTTTTTAGAGTCTGAAATGAACATTTTTCGTTTACAAGGCGTATTTCAACTTGAAACACGATTTCTGCGGTTTTAGAGTCTGAGACGAACATTTTTCGTTTACTCGCCTAAATATAGTGATATTTTCAAATTGTTTAAACTTTTTAACTTTACCCTAGGTACAAAAATTACGTTTGGTTAAAGTTTGATTCTACCGTTTACTTTAGGTGAGATATGGTCCCAAGGCGTATTTCAACTTGAAACACGATTTCTACGTTATTAGAGTCTGAAATAAACATTTTTCGTTTACAAGGCGTATTTCAACTTGAAAGACGATTTCTACGTTTTTAGAATCTGAAATGAACATTTTTCGTTTACAAGGCGTATTTCAACTTGAAACACGATTTCTGCGGTTTTAGAGTCTGAGACGAACATTTTTCGTTTACTCGCCTAAATATAGTGATATTTTCAAATTGTTTAAACTTTTTAACTTTACCCTAGGTACAAACATTACGTTTGGTTAAAGTTTGATTCTACCATTTACTTTAGGTGAGATATGGTCCCAAGGCGTATTTCAACTTGAAACACGATTTCTACGTTATTAGAGTCTGAAATAAACATTTTTCGTTTACAAGGCGTATTTCAACTTGAAAGACGATTTCTACGTTTTTAGAGTCTGAAATGGAACATTTTTCGTTTACTCGCCTAAATATAGTGATATTTTAAAATTGTTTAAACTTTTTAACTTTATACTAGGTACAAACATTACGTTTGGTTAAAGTTTGATTCTACCATTTACTTTAGGTGAGATATGGTACCAAGGCGTATTTCAACTTGAAACACGATTTCTGCGGTTTTAGAGTCTGAGACGAACATTTTTCGTTTACTCGCCTAAATATAGTGATATTTTAAAATTGTTTAAACTTTTTAACTTTACCCTAGGTACAAACATTACGTTTGGTTAAAGTTTGATTCTACCATTTACTTTAGGTGAGATATGGTCCCAAGGCGTATTTCAACTTGAAACACGATTTCTACGTTATTAGAGTCTGAAATAAACATTTTTCGTTTACAAGGCGTATTTCAACTTGAAACACGATTTCTACGTTTTTAGAGTCTGAAATGAACATTTTTCGTTTACTCGCCTAAATATAGTGATATTTTAAAATTGTTTAAACTTTTTAACTTTACCCTAAGTACAAACATTACGTTTGGTTAAAGTTTGATTCTACCATTTACTTTAGGTGAGATATGGTACCAAGGCGTATTTCAACTTGAAACACGATTTCTGCGGTTTTAGAGTCTGAAATAAACATTTTTCGTTTACAAGGCGTATTTCAACTTGAAACACGATTTCTACGTTTTTAGAGTCTGAAATGAACATTTTTCGTTTACAAGGCGTATTTCAACTTGAAACACGATTTCTACGTTTTTAGAGTCTGAAATGAACATTTTTCGTTTACTCGCCTAAATATAGTGATATTTTAAAATTGTTTAAACTTTTTAACTTTATACTAGGTACAAACATTACGTTTGGTTAAAGTTTGATTCTACCATTTACTTTAGGTGAGATATGGTCCCAAGGCGTATTTCAACTTGAAACACGATTTCTACGTTATTAGAGTCTGAAATAAACATTTTTCGTTTACAAGGCGTATTTCAACTTGAAAGACGATTTCTACGTTTTTAGAGTCTGAAATGAACATTTTTCGTTTACAAGGCGTATTTCAACTTGAAACACGATTTCTGCGGTTTTAGAGTCTGAGACGAACATTTTTCGTTTACTCGCCTAAATATAGTGATATTTTCAAATTGTTTAAACTTTTTAACTTTACCCTAGGTACAAAAATTACGTTTGGTTAAAGTTTGATTCTACCGTTTACTTTAGGTGAGATATGGTCCCAAGGCGTATTTCAACTTGAAACACGATTTCTACGTTATTAGAGTCTGAAATAAACATTTTTCGTTTACAAGGCGTATTTCAACTTGAAAGACGATTTCTACGTTTTTAGAGTCTGAAATGAACATTTTTCGTTTACAAGGCGTATTTCAACTTGAAACACGATTTCTGCGGTTTTAGAGTCTGAGACGAACATTTTTCGTTTACTCGCCTAAATATAGTGATATTTTCAAATTGTTTAAACTTTTTAACTTTACCCTAGGTACAAACATTACGTTTGGTTAAAGTTTGATTCTACCATTTACTTTAGGTGAGATATGGTCCCAAGGCGTATTTCAACTTGAAACACGATTTCTACGTTATTAGAGTCTGAAATAAACATTTTTCGTTTACAAGGCGTATTTCAACTTGAAAGACGATTTCTACGTTTTTAGAGTCTGAAATGGAACATTTTTCGTTTACTCGCCTAAATATAGTGATATTTTAAAATTGTTTAAACTTTTTAACTTTATACTAGGTACAAACATTACGTTTGGTTAAAGTTTGATTCTACCATTTACTTTAGGTGAGATATGGTCCCAAGGCGTATTTCAACTTGAAACACGATTTCTACGTTATTAGAGTCTGAAATAAACATTTTTCGTTTACAAGGCGTATTTCAACTTGAAAGACGATTTCTACGTTTTTAGAGTCTGAAATGAACATTTTTCGTTTACTCGCCTAAATATAGTGATATTTTAAAATTGTTTAAACTTTTTAACTTTACCCTAAGTACAAACATTACGTTTGGTTAAAGTTTGATTCTACCATTTACTTTAGGTGAGATATGGTACCAAGGCGTATTTCAACTTGAAACACGATTTCTGCGGTTTTAGAGTCTGAAATAAACATTTTTCGTTTACAAGGCGTATTTCAACTTGAAACACGATTTCTACGTTTTTAGAGTCTGAAATGAACATTTTTCGTTTACTCGCCTAAATATAGTGATATTTTAAAATTGTTTAAACTTTTTAACTTTATACTAGGTACAAACATTACGTTTGGTTAAAGTTTGATTCTACCATTTACTTTAGGTGAGATATGGTCCCAAGGCGTATTTCAACTTGAAACACGATTTCTACGTTATTAGAGTCTGAAATAAACATTTTTCGTTTACAAGGCGTATTTCAACTTGAAAGACGATTTCTACGTTTTTAGAGTCTGAAATGAACATTTTTCGTTTACAAGGCGTATTTCAACTTGAAACACGATTTCTGCGGTTTTAGAGTCTGAGACGAACATTTTTCGTTTACTCGCCTAAATATAGTGATATTTTCAAATTGTTTAAACTTTTTAACTTTACCCTAGGTACAAAAATTACGTTTGGTTAAAGTTTGATTCTACCGTTTACTTTAGGTGAGATATGGTCCCAAGGCGTATTTCAACTTGAAACACGATTTCTACGTTATTAGAGTCTGAAATAAACATTTTTCGTTTACAAGGCGTATTTCAACTTGAAAGACGATTTCTACGTTTTTAGAATCTGAAATGAACATTTTTCGTTTACAAGGCGTATTTCAACTTGAAACACGATTTCTGCGGTTTTAGAGTCTGAGACGAACATTTTTCGTTTACTCGCCTAAATATAGTGATATTTTCAAATTGTTTAAACTTTTTAACTTTACCCTAGGTACAAACATTACGTTTGGTTAAAGTTTGATTCTACCATTTACTTTAGGTGAGATATGGTCCCAAGGCGTATTTCAACTTGAAACACGATTTCTACGTTATTAGAGTCTGAAATAAACATTTTTCGTTTACAAGGCGTATTTCAACTTGAAAGACGATTTCTACGTTTTTAGAGTCTGAAATGGAACATTTTTCGTTTACTCGCCTAAATATAGTGATATTTTAAAATTGTTTAAACTTTTTAACTTTATACTAGGTACAAACATTACGTTTGGTTAAAGTTTGATTCTACCATTTACTTTAGGTGAGATATGGTACCAAGGCGTATTTCAACTTGAAACACGATTTCTGCGGTTTTAGAGTCTGAGACGAACATTTTTCGTTTACTCGCCTAAATATAGTGATATTTTCAAATTGTTTAAACTTTTTAACTTTACCCTAGGTACAAACATTACGTTTGGTTAAAGTTTGATTCTACCATTTACTTTAGGTGAGATATGGTACCAAGGCGTATTTCAACTTGAAACACGATTTCTGCGGTTTTAGAGTCTGAAATAAACATTTTTCGTTTACAAGGCGTATTTCAACTTGAAAAACGATTTCTACGTTTTTAGAGTCTGAAATGAACATTTTTCGTTTACTCGCCTAAATATAGTGATATTTTAAAATTGTTTAAACTTTTTAACTTTATACTAGGTACAAACATTACGTTTGGTTAAAGTTTGATTCTACCATTTACTTTAGGTGAGATATGGTCCCAAGGCGTATTTCAACTTGAAACACGATTTTTACGTTATTAGAGTCTGAAATAAACATTTTTCGTTTACAAGGCGTATTTCAACTTGAAAGACGATTTCTACGTTTTTAGAGTCTGAAATGAACATTTTTCGTTTACAAGGCGTATTTCAACTTGAAACACGATTTCTGCGGTTTTAGAGTCTGAGACGAACATTTTTCGTTTACTCGCCTAAATATAGTGATATTTTCAAATTGTTTAAACTTTTTAACTTTACCCTAGGTACAAACATTACGTTTGGTTAAAGTTTGATTCTACCATTTACTTTAGGTGAGATATGGTCCCAAGGCGTATTTCAACTTGAAACACGATTTCTACGTTATTAGAGTCTGAAATAAACATTTTTCGTTTACAAGGCGTATTTCAACTTGAAAGACGATTTCTACGTTTTTAGAGTCTGAAATGAACATTTTTCGTTTACAAGGCGTATTTCAACTTGAAACACGATTTCTGCGGTTTTAGAGTCTGAGACGAACATTTTTCGTTTACTCGCCTAAATATAGTGATATTTTCAAATTGTTTAAACTTTTTAACTTTACCCTAGGTACAAACATTACGTTTGGTTAAAGTTTGATTCTACCATTTACTTTAGGTGAGATATGGTCCCAAGGCGTATTTCAACTTGAAACACGATTTCTACGTTATTAGAGTCTGAAATAAACATTTTTCGTTTACAAGGCGTATTTCAACTTGAAACACGATTTCTACGTTTTTAGAGTCTGAAATGAACATTTTTCGTTTACTCGCCTAAATATAGTGATATTTTAAAATTGTTTAAACTTTTTAACTTTACCCTAAGTACAAACATTACGTTTGGTTAAAGTTTGATTCTACCATTTACTTTAGGTGAGATATGGTACCAAGGCGTATTTCAACTTGAAACACGATTTCTGCGGTTTTAGAGTCTGAAATAAACATTTTTCGTTTACAAGGCGTATTTCAACTTGAAACACGATTTCTACGTTTTTAGAGTCTGAAATGAACATTTTTCGTTTACTCGCCTAAATATAGTGATATTTTAAAATTGTTTAAACTTTTTAACTTTATACTAGGTACAAACATTACGTTTCGTTAAAGTTTGATTCTACCATTTACTTTAGGTGAGATATGGTCCCAAGGCGTATTTCAACTTGAAACACGATTTCTACGTTATTAGAGTCTGAAATAAACATTTTTCGTTTACAAGGCGTATTTCAACTTGAAAGACGATTTCTACGTTTTTAGAGTCTGAAATGAACATTTTTCGTTTACTCGCCTAAATATAGTGATATTTTAAAATTGTTTAAACTTTTTAACTTTACCCTAAGTACAAACATTACGTTTGGTTAAAGTTTGATTCTACCATTTACTTTAGGTGAGATATGGTCCCAAGGCGTATTTCAACTTGAAACACGATTTCTACGTTATTAGAGTCTGAAATAAACATTTTTCGTTTACAAGGCGTATTTCAACTTGAAAGACGATTTCTACGTTTTTAGAGTCTGAAATGAACATTTTTCGTTTACTCGCCTAAATATAGTGATATTTTAAAATTGTTTAAACTTTTTAACTTTACCCTAAGTACAAACATTACGTTTGGTTAAAGTTTGATTCTACCATTTACTTTAGGTGAGATATGGTACCAAGGCGTATTTCAACTTGAAACACGATTTCTGCGGTTTTAGAGTCTGAAATAAACATTTTTCGTTTACAAGGCGTATTTCAACTTGAAACACGATTTCTACGTTTTTAGAGTCTGAAATGAACATTTTTCGTTTACTCGCCTAAATATAGTGATATTTTAAAATTGTTTAAACTTTTTAACTTTATACTAGGTACAAACATTACGTTTGGTTAAAGTTTGATTCTACCATTTACTTTAGGTGAGATATGGTCCCAAGGCGTATTTCAACTTGAAACACGATTTCTACGTTATTAGAGTCTGAAATAAACATTTTTCGTTTACAAGGCGTATTTCAACTTGAAAGACGATTTCTACGTTTTTAGAGTCTGAAATGAACATTTTTCGTTTACAAGGCGTATTTCAACTTGAAACACGATTTCTGCGGTTTTAGAGTCTGAGACGAACATTTTTCGTTTACTCGCCTAAATATAGTGATATTTTCAAATTGTTTAAACTTTTTAACTTTACCCTAGGTACAAACATTACGTTTGGTTAAAGTTTGATTCTACCATTTACTTTAGGTGAGATATGGTCCCAAGGCGTATTTCAACTTGAAACACGATTTCTACGTTATTAGAGTCTGAAATAAACATTTTTCGTTTACAAGGCGTATTTCAACTTGAAAGACGATTTCTACGTTTTTAGAGTCTGAAATGAACATTTTTCGTTTACTCGCCTAAATATAGTGATATTTTAAAATTGTTTAAACTTTTTAACTTTATACTAGGTACAAACATTACGTTTGGTTAAAGTTTGATTCTACCATTTACTTTAGGTGAGATATGGTACCAAGGCGTATTTCAACTTGAAACACGATTTCTGCGGTTTTAGAGTCTGAGACGAACATTTTTCGTTTACTCGCCTAAATATAGTGATATTTTCAAATTGTTTAAACTTTTTAACTTTACCCTAGGTACAAACATTACGTTTGGTTAAAGTTTGATTCTACCATTTACTTTAGGTGAGATATGGTCCCAAGGCGTATTTCAACTTGAAACACGATTTCTACGTTATTAGAGTCTGAAATAAACATTTTTCGTTTACAAGGCGTATTTCAACTTGAAACACGATTTCTACGTTTTTAGAGTCTGAAATGAACATTTTTCGTTTACTCGCCTAAATATAGTGATATTTTAAAATTGTTTAAACTTTTTAACTTTACCCTAAGTACAAACATTACGTTTGGTTAAAGTTTGATTCTACCATTTACTTTAGGTGAGATATGGTACCAAGGCGTATTTCAACTTGAAACACGATTTCTGCGGTTTTAGAGTCTGAAATAAACATTTTTCGTTTACAAGGCGTATTTCAACTTGAAACACGATTTCTACGTTTTTAGAGTCTGAAATGAACATTTTTCGTTTACTCGCCTAAATATAGTGATATTTTAAAATTGTTTAAACTTTTTAACTTTATACTAGGTACAAACATTACGTTTCGTTAAAGTTTGATTCTACCATTTACTTTAGGTGAGATATGGTCCCAAGGCGTATTTCAACTTGAAACACGATTTCTACGTTATTAGAGTCTGAAATAAACATTTTTCGTTTACAAGGCGTATTTCAACTTGAAAGACGATTTCTACGTTTTTAGAGTCTGAAATGAACATTTTTCGTTTACTCGCCTAAATATAGTGATATTTTAAAATTGTTTAAACTTTTTAACTTTACCCTAAGTACAAACATTACGTTTGGTTAAAGTTTGATTCTACCATTTACTTTAGGTGAGATATGGTCCCAAGGCGTATTTCAACTTGAAACACGATTTCTACGTTATTAGAGTCTGAAATAAACATTTTTCGTTTACAAGGCGTATTTCAACTTGAAAGACGATTTCTACGTTTTTAGAGTCTGAAATGAACATTTTTCGTTTACTCGCCTAAATATAGTGATATTTTAAAATTGTTTAAACTTTTTAACTTTACCCTAAGTACAAACATTACGTTTGGTTAAAGTTTGATTCTACCATTTACTTTAGGTGAGATATGGTACCAAGGCGTATTTCAACTTGAAACACGATTTCTGCGGTTTTAGAGTCTGAAATAAACATTTTTCGTTTACAAGGCGTATTTCAACTTGAAACACGATTTCTACGTTTTTAGAGTCTGAAATGAACATTTTTCGTTTACTCGCCTAAATATAGTGATATTTTAAAATTGTTTAAACTTTTTAACTTTATACTAGGTACAAACATTACGTTTGGTTAAAGTTTGATTCTACCATTTACTTTAGGTGAGATATGGTCCCAAGGCGTATTTCAACTTGAAACACGATTTCTACGTTATTAGAGTCTGAAATAAACATTTTTCGTTTACAAGGCGTATTTCAACTTGAAAGACGATTTCTACGTTTTTAGAGTCTGAAATGGAACATTTTTCGTTTACTCGCCTAAATATAGTGATATTTTAAAATTGTTTAAACTTTTTAACTTTATACTAGGTACAAACATTACGTTTGGTTAAAGTTTGATTCTACCATTTACTTTAGGTGAGATATGGTACCAAGGCGTATTTCAACTTGAAACACGATTTCTGCGGTTTTAGAGTCTGAAATGAACATTTTTCGTTTACTCGCCTAAATATAGTGATATTTTAAAATTGTTTAAACTTTTTAACTTTACCCTAAGTACAAACATTACGTTTGGTTAAAGTTTGATTCTACCATTTACTTTAGGTGAGATATGGTCCCAAGGCGTATTTCAACTTGAAACACGATTTCTGCGGTTTTAGAGTCTGAAATGAACATTTTTCGTTTACTCGCCTAAATATAGTGATATTTTAAAATTGTTTAAACTTTTTAACTTTACCCTAGGTACAAACATTACGTTTGGTTAAAGTTTGATTCTACCATTTACTTTAGGTGAGATATGGTCCCAAGGCGTATTTCAACTTGAAACACGATTTCTACGTTATTAGAGTCTGAAATAAACATTTTTCGTTTACAAGGCGTATTTCAACTTGAAACACGATTTCTACGTTTTTAGAGTCTGAAATGAACATTTTTCGTTTACTCGCCTAAATATAGTGATATTTTAAAATTGTTTAAACTTTTTAACTTTACCCTAAGTACAAACATTACGTTTGGTTAAAGTTTGATTCTACCATTTACTTTAGGTGAGATATGGTACCAAGGCGTATTTCAACTTGAAACACGATTTCTGCGGTTTTAGAGTCTGAAATAAACATTTTTCGTTTACAAGGCGTATTTCAACTTGAAACACGATTTCTACGTTTTTAGAGTCTGAAATGAACATTTTTCGTTTACAAGGCGTATTTCAACTTGAAACACGATTTCTGCGGTTTTAGAGTCTGAGACGAACATTTTTCGTTTACTCGCCTAAATATAGTGATATTTTCAAATTGTTTAAACTTTTTAACTTTACCCTAGGTACAAACATTACGTTTGGTTAAAGTTTGATTCTACCATTTACTTTAGGTGAGATATGGTCCCAAGGCGTATTTCAACTTGAAACACGATTTCTACGTTATTAGAGTCTGAAATAAACATTTTTCGTTTACAAGGCGTATTTCAACTTGAAAGACGATTTCTACGTTTTTAGAGTCTGAAATGAACATTTTTCGTTTACAAGGCGTATTTCAACTTGAAACACGATTTCTGCGGTTTTAGAGTCTGAGACGAACATTTTTCGTTTACTCGCCTAAATATAGTGATATTTTCAAATTGTTTAAACTTTTTAACTTTACCCTAGGTACAAAAATTACGTTTGGTTAAAGTTTGATTCTACCGTTTACTTTAGGTGAGATATGGTCCCAAGGCGTATTTCAACTTGAAACACGATTTCTACGTTATTAGAGTCTGAAATAAACATTTTTCGTTTACAAGGCGTATTTCAACTTGAAAGACGATTTCTACGTTTTTAGAGTCTGAAATGAACATTTTTCGTTTACAAGGCGTATTTCAACTTGAAACACGATTTCTGCGGTTTTAGAGTCTGAGACGAACATTTTTCGTTTACTCGCCTAAATATAGTGATATTTTCAAATTGTTTAAACTTTTTAACTTTACCCTAGGTACAAACATTACGTTTGGTTAAAGTTTGATTCTACCATTTACTTTAGGTGAGATATGGTCCCAAGGCGTATTTCAACTTGAAACACGATTTCTACGTTATTAGAGTCTGAAATAAACATTTTTCGTTTACAAGGCGTATTTCAACTTGAAAGACGATTTCTACGTTTTTAGAGTCTGAAATGGAACATTTTTCGTTTACTCGCCTAAATATAGTGATATTTTAAAATTGTTTAAACTTTTTAACTTTATACTAGGTACAAACATTACGTTTGGTTAAAGTTTGATTCTACCATTTACTTTAGGTGAGATATGGTCCCAAGGCGTATTTCAACTTGAAACACGATTTCTACGTTATTAGAGTCTGAAATAAACATTTTTCGTTTACAAGGCGTATTTCAACTTGAAAGACGATTTCTACGTTTTTAGAGTCTGAAATGAACATTTTTCGTTTACTCGCCTAAATATAGTGATATTTTAAAATTGTTTAAACTTTTTAACTTTACCCTAAGTACAAACATTACGTTTGGTTAAAGTTTGATTCTACCATTTACTTTAGGTGAGATATGGTACCAAGGCGTATTTCAACTTGAAACACGATTTCTGCGGTTTTAGAGTCTGAAATAAACATTTTTCGTTTACAAGGCGTATTTCAACTTGAAACACGATTTCTACGTTTTTAGAGTCTGAAATGAACATTTTTCGTTTACTCGCCTAAATATAGTGATATTTTAAAATTGTTTAAACTTTTTAACTTTATACTAGGTACAAACATTACGTTTGGTTAAAGTTTGATTCTACCATTTACTTTAGGTGAGATATGGTCCCAAGGCGTATTTCAACTTGAAACACGATTTCTACGTTATTAGAGTCTGAAATAAACATTTTTCGTTTACAAGGCGTATTTCAACTTGAAAGACGATTTCTACGTTTTTAGAGTCTGAAATGAACATTTTTCGTTTACAAGGCGTATTTCAGCTTGAAACACGATTTCTGCGGTTTTAGAGTCTGAGACGAACATTTTTCGTTTACTCGCCTAAATATAGTGATATTTTCAAATTGTTTAAACTTTTTAACTTTACCCTAGGTACAAAAATTACGTTTGGTTAAAGTTTGATTCTACCGTTTACTTTAGGTGAGATATGGTCCCAAGGCGTATTTCAACTTGAAACACGATTTCTACGTTATTAGAGTCTGAAATAAACATTTTTCGTTTACAAGGCGTATTTCAACTTGAAAGACGATTTCTACGTTTTTAGAATCTGAAATGAACATTTTTCGTTTACAAGGCGTATTTCAACTTGAAACACGATTTCTGCGGTTTTAGAGTCTGAGACGAACATTTTTCGTTTACTCGCCTAAATATAGTGATATTTTCAAATTGTTTAAACTTTTTAACTTTACCCTAGGTACAAACATTACGTTTGGTTAAAGTTTGATTCTACCATTTACTTTAGGTGAGATATGGTCCCAAGGCGTATTTCAACTTGAAACACGATTTCTACGTTATTAGAGTCTGAAATAAACATTTTTCGTTTACAAGGCGTATTTCAACTTGAAAGACGATTTCTACGTTTTTAGAGTCTGAAATGGAACATTTTTCGTTTACTCGCCTAAATATAGTGATATTTTAAAATTGTTTAAACTTTTTAACTTTATACTAGGTACAAACATTACGTTTGGTTAAAGTTTGATTCTACCATTTACTTTAGGTGAGATATGGTACCAAGGCGTATTTCAACTTGAAACACGATTTCTGCGGTTTTAGAGTCTGAGACGAACATTTTTCGTTTACTCGCCTAAATATAGTGATATTTTAAAATTGTTTAAACTTTTTAACTTTACCCTAGGTACAAACATTACGTTTGGTTAAAGTTTGATTCTACCATTTACTTTAGGTGAGATATGGTCCCAAGGCGTATTTCAACTTGAAACACGATTTCTACGTTATTAGAGTCTGAAATAAACATTTTTCGTTTACAAGGCGTATTTCAACTTGAAACACGATTTCTACGTTTTTAGAGTCTGAAATGAACATTTTTCGTTTACTCGCCTAAATATAGTGATATTTTAAAATTGTTTAAACTTTTTAACTTTACCCTAAGTACAAACATTACGTTTGGTTAAAGTTTGATTCTACCATTTACTTTAGGTGAGATATGGTACCAAGGCGTATTTCAACTTGAAACACGATTTCTGCGGTTTTAGAGTCTGAAATAAACATTTTTCGTTTACAAGGCGTATTTCAACTTGAAACACGATTTCTACGTTTTTAGAGTCTGAAATGAACATTTTTCGTTTACAAGGCGTATTTCAACTTGAAACACGATTTCTGCGGTTTTAGAGTCTGAGACGAACATTTTTCGTTTACTCGCCTAAATATAGTGATATTTTCAAATTGTTTAAACTTTTTAACTTTACCCTAGGTACAAACATTACGTTTGGTTAAAGTTTGATTCTACCATTTACTTTAGGTGAGATATGGTCCCAAGGCGTATTTCAACTTGAAACACGATTTCTACGTTATTAGAGTCTGAAATAAACATTTTTCGTTTACAAGGCGTATTTCAACTTGAAAGACGATTTCTACGTTTTTAGAGTCTGAAATGAACATTTTTCGTTTACAAGGCGTATTTCAACTTGAAACACGATTTCTGCGGTTTTAGAGTCTGAGACGAACATTTTTCGTTTACTCGCCTAAATATAGTGATATTTTCAAATTGTTTAAACTTTTTAACTTTACCCTAGGTACAAAAATTACGTTTGGTTAAAGTTTGATTCTACCGTTTACTTTAGGTGAGATATGGTCCCAAGGCGTATTTCAACTTGAAACACGATTTCTACGTTATTAGAGTCTGAAATAAACATTTTTCGTTTACAAGGCGTATTTCAACTTGAAAGACGATTTCTACGTTTTTAGAGTCTGAAATGAACATTTTTCGTTTACAAGGCGTATTTCAACTTGAAACACGATTTCTGCGGTTTTAGAGTCTGAGACGAACATTTTTCGTTTACTCGCCTAAATATAGTGATATTTTCAAATTGTTTAAACTTTTTAACTTTACCCTAGGTACAAACATTACGTTTGGTTAAAGTTTGATTCTACCATTTACTTTAGGTGAGATATGGTCCCAAGGCGTATTTCAACTTGAAACACGATTTCTACGTTATTAGAGTCTGAAATAAACATTTTTCGTTTACAAGGCGTATTTCAACTTGAAAGACGATTTCTACGTTTTTAGAGTCTGAAATGGAACATTTTTCGTTTACTCGCCTAAATATAGTGATATTTTAAAATTGTTTAAACTTTTTAACTTTATACTAGGTACAAACATTACGTTTGGTTAAAGTTTGATTCTACCATTTACTTTAGGTGAGATATGGTCCCAAGGCGTATTTCAACTTGAAACACGATTTCTACGTTATTAGAGTCTGAAATAAACATTTTTCGTTTACAAGGCGTATTTCAACTTGAAAGACGATTTCTACGTTTTTAGAGTCTGAAATGAACATTTTTCGTTTACTCGCCTAAATATAGTGATATTTTAAAATTGTTTAAACTTTTTAACTTTACCCTAAGTACAAACATTACGTTTGGTTAAAGTTTGATTCTACCATTTACTTTAGGTGAGATATGGTACCAAGGCGTATTTCAACTTGAAACACGATTTCTGCGGTTTTAGAGTCTGAAATAAACATTTTTCGTTTACAAGGCGTATTTCAACTTGAAACACGATTTCTACGTTTTTAGAGTCTGAAATGAACATTTTTCGTTTACTCGCCTAAATATAGTGATATTTTAAAATTGTTTAAACTTTTTAACTTTATACTAGGTACAAACATTACGTTTGGTTAAAGTTTGATTCTACCATTTACTTTAGGTGAGATATGGTCCCAAGGCGTATTTCAACTTGAAACACGATTTCTACGTTATTAGAGTCTGAAATAAACATTTTTCGTTTACAAGGCGTATTTCAACTTGAAAGACGATTTCTACGTTTTTAGAGTCTGAAATGAACATTTTTCGTTTACAAGGCGTATTTCAACTTGAAACACGATTTCTGCGGTTTTAGAGTCTGAGACGAACATTTTTCGTTTACTCGCCTAAATATAGTGATATTTTCAAATTGTTTAAACTTTTTAACTTTACCCTAGGTACAAAAATTACGTTTGGTTAAAGTTTGATTCTACCGTTTACTTTAGGTGAGATATGGTCCCAAGGCGTATTTCAACTTGAAACACGATTTCTACGTTATTAGAGTCTGAAATAAACATTTTTCGTTTACAAGGCGTATTTCAACTTGAAAGACGATTTCTACGTTTTTAGAGTCTGAAATGGAACATTTTTCGTTTACAAGGCGTATTTCAACTTGAAACACGATTTCTGCGGTTTTAGAGTCTGAGACGAACATTTTTCGTTTACTCGCCTAAATATAGTGATATTTTCAAATTGTTTAAACTTTTTAACTTTACCCTAGGTACAAACATTACGTTTGGTTAAAGTTTGATTCTACCATTTACTTTAGGTGAGATATGGTCCCAAGGCGTATTTCAACTTGAAACACGATTTCTACGTTATTAGAGTCTGAAATAAACATTTTTCGTTTACAAGGCGTATTTCAACTTGAAAGACGATTTCTACGTTTTTAGAGTCTGAAATGGAACATTTTTCGTTTACTCGCCTAAATATAGTGATATTTTAAAATTGTTTAAACTTTTTAACTTTATACTAGGTACAAACATTACGTTTGGTTAAAGTTTGATTCTACCATTTACTTTAGGTGAGATATGGTCCCAAGGCGTATTTCAACTTGAAACACGATTTCTACGTTATTAGAGTCTGAAATAAACATTTTTCGTTTACAAGGCGTATTTCAACTTGAAACACGATTTCTGCGGTTTTAGAGTCTGAGACGAACATTTTTCGTTTACTCGCCTAAATATAGTGATATTTTCAAATTGTTTAAACTTTTTAACTTTACCCTAGGTACAAACATTACGTTTGGTTAAAGTTTGATTCTACCATTTACTTTAGGTGAGATATGGTACCAAGGCGTATTTCAACTTGAAACACGATTTCTGCGGTTTTAGAGTCTGAAATAAACATTTTTCGTTTACAAGGCGTATTTCAACTTGAAAAACGATTTCTACGTTTTTAGAGTCTGAAATGAACATTTTTCGTTTACTCGCCTAAATATAGTGATATTTTAAAATTGTTTAAACTTTTTAACTTTATACTAGGTACAAACATTACGTTTGGTTAAAGTTTGATTCTACCATTTACTTTAGGTGAGATATGGTCCCAAGGCGTATTTCAACTTGAAACACGATTTTTACGTTATTAGAGTCTGAAATAAACATTTTTCGTTTACAAGGCGTATTTCAACTTGAAAGACGATTTCTACGTTTTTAGAGTCTGAAATGAACATTTTTCGTTTACAAGGCGTATTTCAACTTGAAACACGATTTCTGCGGTTTTAGAGTCTGAGACGAACATTTTTCGTTTACTCGCCTAAATATAGTGATATTTTCAAATTGTTTAAACTTTTTAACTTTACCCTAGGTACAAACATTACGTTTGGTTAAAGTTTGATTCTACCATTTACTTTAGGTGAGATATGGTCCCAAGGCGTATTTCAACTTGAAACACGATTTCTACGTTATTAGAGTCTGAAATAAACATTTTTCGTTTACAAGGCGTATTTCAACTTGAAAGACGATTTCTACGTTTTTAGAGTCTGAAATGGAACATTTTTCGTTTACTCGCCTAAATATAGTGATATTTTAAAATTGTTTAAACTTTTTAACTTTATACTAGGTACAAACATTACGTTTGGTTAAAGTTTGATTCTACCATTTACTTTAGGTGAGATATGGTACCAAGGCGTATTTCAACTTGAAACACGATTTCTGCGGTTTTAGAGTCTGAGACGAACATTTTTCGTTTACTCGCCTAAATATAGTGATATTTTCAAATTGTTTAAACTTTTTAACTTTACCCTAGGTACAAACATTACGTTTGGTTAAAGTTTGATTCTACCATTTACTTTAGGTGAGATATGGTACCAAGGCGTATTTCAACTTGAAACACGATTTCTGCGGTTTTAGAGTCTGAAATAAACATTTTTCGTTTACAAGGCGTATTTCAACTTGAAAAACGATTTCTACGTTTTTAGAGTCTGAAATGAACATTTTTCGTTTACTCGCCTAAATATAGTGATATTTTAAAATTGTTTAAACTTTTTAACTTTATACTAGGTACAAACATTACGTTTGGTTAAAGTTTGATTCTACCATTTACTTTAGGTGAGATATGGTCCCAAGGCGTATTTCAACTTGAAACACGATTTTTACGTTATTAGAGTCTGAAATAAACATTTTTCGTTTACAAGGCGTATTTCAACTTGAAAGACGATTTCTACGTTTTTAGAGTCTGAAATGAACATTTTTCGTTTACAAGGCGTATTTCAACTTGAAACACGATTTCTGCGGTTTTAGAGTCTGAGACGAACATTTTTCGTTTACTCGCCTAAATATAGTGATATTTTCAAATTGTTTAAACTTTTTAACTTTACCCTAGGTACAAACATTACGTTTGGTTAAAGTTTGATTCTACCATTTACTTTAGGTGAGATATGGTCCCAAGGCGTATTTCAACTTGAAACACGATTTCTACGTTATTAGAGTCTGAAATAAACATTTTTCGTTTACAAGGCGTATTTCAACTTGAAAGACGATTTCTACGTTTTTAGAGTCTGAAATGAACATTTTTCGTTTACAAGGCGTATTTCAACTTGAAAGACGATTTCTACGTTTTTAGAGTCTGAAATGAACATTTTTCGTTTACAAGGCGTATTTCAACTTGAAACACGATTTCTACGTTTTTAGAGTCTGAAATGAACATTTTTCGTTTACTCGCCTAAATATAGTGATATTTTAAAATTGTTTAAACTTTTTAACTTTACCCTAAGTACAAACATTACGTTTGGTTAAAGTTTGATTCTACCATTTACTTTAGGTGAGATATGGTACCAAGGCGTATTTCAACTTGAAACACGATTTCTGCGGTTTTAGAGTCTGAAATAAACATTTTTCGTTTACAAGGCGTATTTCAACTTGAAACACGATTTCTACGTTTTTAGAGTCTGAAATGAACATTTTTCGTTTACTCGCCTAAATATAGTGATATTTTAAAATTGTTTAAACTTTTTAACTTTATACTAGGTACAAACATTACGTTTCGTTAAAGTTTGATTCTACCATTTACTTTAGGTGAGATATGGTCCCAAGGCGTATTTCAACTTGAAACACGATTTCTACGTTATTAGAGTCTGAAATAAACATTTTTCGTTTACAAGGCGTATTTCAACTTGAAAGACGATTTCTACGTTTTTAGAGTCTGAAATGAACATTTTTCGTTTACTCGCCTAAATATAGTGATATTTTAAAATTGTTTAAACTTTTTAACTTTACCCTAAGTACAAACATTACGTTTGGTTAAAGTTTGATTCTACCATTTACTTTAGGTGAGATATGGTCCCAAGGCGTATTTCAACTTGAAACACGATTTCTACGTTATTAGAGTCTGAAATAAACATTTTTCGTTTACAAGGCGTATTTCAACTTGAAAGACGATTTCTACGTTTTTAGAGTCTGAAATGAACATTTTTCGTTTACTCGCCTAAATATAGTGATATTTTAAAATTGTTTAAACTTTTTAACTTTACCCTAAGTACAAACATTACGTTTGGTTAAAGTTTGATTCTACCATTTACTTTAGGTGAGATATGGTACCAAGGCGTATTTCAACTTGAAACACGATTTCTGCGGTTTTAGAGTCTGAAATAAACATTTTTCGTTTACAAGGCGTATTTCAACTTGAAACACGATTTCTACGTTTTTAGAGTCTGAAATGAACATTTTTCGTTTACTCGCCTAAATATAGTGATATTTTAAAATTGTTTAAACTTTTTAACTTTATACTAGGTACAAACATTACGTTTGGTTAAAGTTTGATTCTACCATTTACTTTAGGTGAGATATGGTCCCAAGGCGTATTTCAACTTGAAACACGATTTCTACGTTATTAGAGTCTGAAATAAACATTTTTCGTTTACAAGGCGTATTTCAACTTGAAAGACGATTTCTACGTTTTTAGAGTCTGAAATGAACATTTTTCGTTTACAAGGCGTATTTCAACTTGAAACACGATTTCTGCGGTTTTAGAGTCTGAGACGAACATTTTTCGTTTACTCGCCTAAATATAGTGATATTTTCAAATTGTTTAAACTTTTTAACTTTACCCTAGGTACAAACATTACGTTTGGTTAAAGTTTGATTCTACCATTTACTTTAGGTGAGATATGGTCCCAAGGCGTATTTCAACTTGAAACACGATTTCTACGTTATTAGAGTCTGAAATAAACATTTTTCGTTTACAAGGCGTATTTCAACTTGAAAGACGATTTCTACGTTTTTAGAGTCTGAAATGAACATTTTTCGTTTACAAGGCGTATTTCAACTTGAAACACGATTTCTGCGGTTTTAGAGTCTGAGACGAACATTTTTCGTTTACTCGCCTAAATATAGTGATATTTTCAAATTGTTTAAACTTTTTAACTTTACCCTAGGTACAAACATTACGTTTGGTTAAAGTTTGATTCTACCATTTACTTTAGGTGAGATATGGTCCCAAGGCGTATTTCAACTTGAAACACGATTTCTACGTTATTAGAGTCTGAAATAAACATTTTTCGTTTACAAGGCGTATTTCAACTTGAAACACGATTTCTACGTTTTTAGAGTCTGAAATGAACATTTTTCGTTTACTCGCCTAAATATAGTGATATTTTAAAATTGTTTAAACTTTTTAACTTTATACTAGGTACAAACATTACGTTTCGTTAAAGTTTGATTCTACCATTTACTTTAGGTGAGATATGGTCCCAAGGCGTATTTCAACTTGAAACACGATTTCTACGTTATTAGAGTCTGAAATAAACATTTTTCGTTTACAAGGCGTATTTCAACTTGAAAGACGATTTCTACGTTTTTAGAGTCTGAAATGAACATTTTTCGTTTACTCGCCTAAATATAGTGATATTTTAAAATTGTTTAAACTTTTTAACTTTACCCTAAGTACAAACATTACGTTTGGTTAAAGTTTGATTCTACCATTTACTTTAGGTGAGATATGGTCCCAAGGCGTATTTCAACTTGAAACACGATTTCTACGTTATTAGAGTCTGAAATAAACATTTTTCGTTTACAAGGCGTATTTCAACTTGAAAGACGATTTCTACGTTTTTAGAGTCTGAAATGAACATTTTTCGTTTACTCGCCTAAATATAGTGATATTTTAAAATTGTTTAAACTTTTTAACTTTACCCTAAGTACAAACATTACGTTTGGTTAAAGTTTGATTCTACCATTTACTTTAGGTGAGATATGGTACCAAGGCGTATTTCAACTTGAAACACGATTTCTGCGGTTTTAGAGTCTGAAATAAACATTTTTCGTTTACAAGGCGTATTTCAACTTGAAACACGATTTCTACGTTTTTAGAGTCTGAAATGAACATTTTTCGTTTACTCGCCTAAATATAGTGATATTTTAAAATTGTTTAAACTTTTTAACTTTATACTAGGTACAAACATTACGTTTGGTTAAAGTTTGATTCTACCATTTACTTTAGGTGAGATATGGTCCCAAGGCGTATTTCAACTTGAAACACGATTTCTACGTTATTAGAGTCTGAAATAAACATTTTTCGTTTACAAGGCGTATTTCAACTTGAAAGACGATTTCTACGTTTTTAGAGTCTGAAATGAACATTTTTCGTTTACAAGGCGTATTTCAACTTGAAACACGATTTCTGCGGTTTTAGAGTCTGAGACGAACATTTTTCGTTTACTCGCCTAAATATAGTGATATTTTCAAATTGTTTAAACTTTTTAACTTTACCCTAGGTACAAACATTACGTTTGGTTAAAGTTTGATTCTACCATTTACTTTAGGTGAGATATGGTCCCAAGGCGTATTTCAACTTGAAACACGATTTCTACGTTATTAGAGTCTGAAATAAACATTTTTCGTTTACAAGGCGTATTTCAACTTGAAAGACGATTTCTACGTTTTTAGAGTCTGAAATGAACATTTTTCGTTTACAAGGCGTATTTCAACTTGAAACACGATTTCTGCGGTTTTAGAGTCTGAGACGAACATTTTTCGTTTACTCGCCTAAATATAGTGATATTTTCAAATTGTTTAAACTTTTTAACTTTACCCTAGGTACAAACATTACGTTTGGTTAAAGTTTGATTCTACCATTTACTTTAGGTGAGATATGGTCCCAAGGCGTATTTCAACTTGAAACACGATTTCTACGTTATTAGAGTCTGAAATAAACATTTTTCGTTTACAAGGCGTATTTCAACTTGAAACACGATTTCTACGTTTTTAGAGTCTGAAATGAACATTTTTCGTTTACTCGCCTAAATATAGTGATATTTTAAAATTGTTTAAACTTTTTAACTTTACCCTAAGTACAAACATTACGTTTGGTTAAAGTTTGATTCTACCATTTACTTTAGGTGAGATATGGTACCAAGGCGTATTTCAACTTGAAACACGATTTCTGCGGTTTTAGAGTCTGAAATAAACATTTTTCGTTTACAAGGCGTATTTCAACTTGAAACACGATTTCTACGTTTTTAGAGTCTGAAATGAACATTTTTCGTTTACTCGCCTAAATATAGTGATATTTTAAAATTGTTTAAACTTTTTAACTTTATACTAGGTACAAACATTACGTTTCGTTAAAGTTTGATTCTACCATTTACTTTAGGTGAGATATGGTCCCAAGGCGTATTTCAACTTGAAACACGATTTCTACGTTATTAGAGTCTGAAATAAACATTTTTCGTTTACAAGGCGTATTTCAACTTGAAAGACGATTTCTACGTTTTTACAGTCTGAAATGAACATTTTTCGTTTACTCGCCTAAATATAGTGATATTTTAAAATTGTTTAAACTTTTTAACTTTACCCTAAGTACAAACATTACGTTTGGTTAAAGTTTGATTCTACCATTTACTTTAGGTGAGATATGGTCCCAAGGCGTATTTCAACTTGAAACACGATTTCTACGTTATTAGAGTCTGAAATAAACATTTTTCGTTTACAAGGCGTATTTCAACTTGAAAGACGATTTCTACGTTTTTAGAGTCTGAAATGAACATTTTTCGTTTACTCGCCTAAATATAGTGATATTTTAAAATTGTTTAAACTTTTTAACTTTACCCTAAGTACAAACATTACGTTTGGTTAAAGTTTGATTCTACCATTTACTTTAGGTGAGATATGGTACCAAGGCGTATTTCAACTTGAAACACGATTTCTGCGGTTTTAGAGTCTGAAATAAACATTTTTCGTTTACAAGGCGTATTTCAACTTGAAACACGATTTCTACGTTTTTAGAGTCTGAAATGAACATTTTTCGTTTACTCGCCTAAATATAGTGATATTTTAAAATTGTTTAAACTTTTTAACTTTATACTAGGTACAAACATTACGTTTGGTTAAAGTTTGATTCTACCATTTACTTTAGGTGAGATATGGTCCCAAGGCGTATTTCAACTTGAAACACGATTTCTACGTTATTAGAGTCTGAAATAAACATTTTTCGTTTACAAGGCGTATTTCAACTTGAAAGACGATTTCTACGTTTTTAGAGTCTGAAATGAACATTTTTCGTTTACAAGGCGTATTTCAACTTGAAACACGATTTCTGCGGTTTTAGAGTCTGAGACGAACATTTTTCGTTTACTCGCCTAAATATAGTGATATTTTCAAATTGTTTAAACTTTTTAACTTTACCCTAGGTACAAAAATTACGTTTGGTTAAAGTTTGATTCTACCGTTTACTTTAGGTGAGATATGGTCCCAAGGCGTATTTCAACTTGAAACACGATTTCTACGTTATTAGAGTCTGAAATAAACATTTTTCGTTTACAAGGCGTATTTCAACTTGAAAGACGATTTCTACGTTTTTAGAGTCTGAAATGAACATTTTTCGTTTACAAGGCGTATTTCAACTTGAAACACGATTTCTGCGGTTTTAGAGTCTGAGACGAACATTTTTCGTTTACTCGCCTAAATATAGTGATATTTTCAAATTGTTTAAACTTTTTAACTTTACCCTAGGTACAAACATTACGTTTGGTTAAAGTTTGATTCTACCATTTACTTTAGGTGAGATATGGTCCCAAGGCGTATTTCAACTTGAAACACGATTTCTACGTTATTAGAGTCTGAAATAAACATTTTTCGTTTACAAGGCGTATTTCAACTTGAAAGACGATTTCTACGTTTTTAGAGTCTGAAATGGAACATTTTTCGTTTACTCGCCTAAATATAGTGATATTTTAAAATTGTTTAAACTTTTTAACTTTATACTAGGTACAAACATTACGTTTGGTTAAAGTTTGATTCTACCATTTACTTTAGGTGAGATATGGTACCAAGGCGTATTTCAACTTGAAACACGATTTCTGCGGTTTTAGAGTCTGAAATGAACATTTTTCGTTTACTCGCCTAAATATAGTGATATTTTAAAATTGTTTAAACTTTTTAACTTTACCCTAAGTACAAACATTACGTTTGGTTAAAGTTTGATTCTACCATTTACTTTAGGTGAGATATGGTCCCAAGGCGTATTTCAACTTGAAACACGATTTCTGCGGTTTTAGAGTCTGAAATGAACATTTTTCGTTTACTCGCCTAAATATAGTGATATTTTAAAATTGTTTAAACTTTTTAACTTTACCCTAGGTACAAACATTACGTTTGGTTAAAGTTTGATTCTACCATTTACTTTAGGTGAGATATGGTCCCAAGGCGTATTTCAACTTGAAACACGATTTCTACGTTATTAGAGTCTGAAATAAACATTTTTCGTTTACAAGGCGTATTTCAACTTGAAACACGATTTCTACGTTTTTAGAGTCTGAAATGAACATTTTTCGTTTACTCGCCTAAATATAGTGATATTTTAAAATTGTTTAAACTTTTTAACTTTACCCTAAGTACAAACATTACGTTTGGTTAAAGTTTGATTCTACCATTTACTTTAGGTGAGATATGGTACCAAGGCGTATTTCAACTTGAAACACGATTTCTGCGGTTTTAGAGTCTGAAATAAACATTTTTCGTTTACAAGGCGTATTTCAACTTGAAACACGATTTCTACGTTTTTAGAGTCTGAAATGAACATTTTTCGTTTACAAGGCGTATTTCAACTTGAAACACGATTTCTGCGGTTTTAGAGTCTGAGACGAACATTTTTCGTTTACTCGCCTAAATATAGTGATATTTTCAAATTGTTTAAACTTTTTAACTTTACCCTAGGTACAAACATTACGTTTGGTTAAAGTTTGATTCTACCATTTACTTTAGGTGAGATATGGTCCCAAGGCGTATTTCAACTTGAAACACGATTTCTACGTTATTAGAGTCTGAAATAAACATTTTTCGTTTACAAGGCGTATTTCAACTTGAAAGACGATTTCTACGTTTTTAGAGTCTGAAATGAACATTTTTCGTTTACAAGGCGTATTTCAACTTGAAACACGATTTCTGCGGTTTTAGAGTCTGAGACGAACATTTTTCGTTTACTCGCCTAAATATAGTGATATTTTCAAATTGTTTAAACTTTTTAACTTTACCCTAGGTACAAAAATTACGTTTGGTTAAAGTTTGATTCTACCGTTTACTTTAGGTGAGATATGGTCCCAAGGCGTAATCCAACTTGAAACACGATTTCTACGTTATTAGAGTCTGAAATAAACATTTTTCGTTTACAAGGCGTATTTCAACTTGAAAGACGATTTCTACGTTTTTAGAGTCTGAAATGAACATTTTTCGTTTACAAGGCGTATTTCAACTTGAAACACGATTTCTGCGGTTTTAGAGTCTGAGACGAACATTTTTCGTTTACTCGCCTAAATATAGTGATATTTTCAAATTGTTTAAACTTTTTAACTTTACCCTAGGTACAAACATTACGTTTGGTTAAAGTTTGATTCTACCATTTACTTTAGGTGAGATATGGTCCCAAGGCGTATTTCAACTTGAAACACGATTTCTACGTTATTAGAGTCTGAAATAAACATTTTTCGTTTACAAGGCGTATTTCAACTTGAAAGACGATTTCTACGTTTTTAGAGTCTGAAATGGAACATTTTTCGTTTACTCGCCTAAATATAGTGATATTTTAAAATTGTTTAAACTTTTTAACTTTATACTAGGTACAAACATTACGTTTGGTTAAAGTTTGATTCTACCATTTACTTTAGGTGAGATATGGTCCCAAGGCGTATTTCAACTTGAAACACGATTTCTACGTTATTAGAGTCTGAAATAAACATTTTTCGTTTACAAGGCGTATTTCAACTTGAAAGACGATTTCTACGTTTTTAGAGTCTGAAATGAACATTTTTCGTTTACTCGCCTAAATATAGTGATATTTTAAAATTGTTTAAACTTTTTAACTTTATACTAGGTACAAACATTACGTTTCGTTAAAGTTTGATTCTACCATTTACTTTAGGTGAGATATGGTCCCAAGGCGTATTTCAACTTGAAACACGATTTCTACGTTATTAGAGTCTGAAATAAACATTTTTCGTTTACAAGGCGTATTTCAACTTGAAAGACGATTTCTACGTTTTTAGAGTCTGAAATGAACATTTTTCGTTTACTCGCCTAAATATAGTGATATTTTAAAATTGTTTAAACTTTTTAACTTTACCCTAAGTACAAACATTACGTTTGGTTAAAGTTTGATTCTACCATTTACTTTAGGTGAGATATGGTCCCAAGGCGTATTTCAACTTGAAACACGATTTCTACGTTATTGGAGTCTGAAATAAACATTTTTCGTTTACAAGGCGTATTTCAACTTGAAAGACGATTTCTACGTTTTTAGAGTCTGAAATGAACATTTTTCGTTTACTCGCCTAAATATAGTGATATTTTAAAATTGTTTAAACTTTTTAACTTTACCCTAAGTACAAACATTACGTTTGGTTAAAGTTTGATTCTACCATTTACTTTAGGTGAGATATGGTACCAAGGCGTATTTCAACTTGAAACACGATTTCTGCGGTTTTAGAGTCTGAAATAAACATTTTTCGTTTACAAGGCGTATTTCAACTTGAAACACGATTTCTACGTTTTTAGAGTCTGAAATGAACATTTTTCGTTTACTCGCCTAAATATAGTGATATTTTAAAATTGTTTAAACTTTTTAACTTTATACTAGGTACAAACATTACGTTTGGTTAAAGTTTGATTCTACCATTTACTTTAGGTGAGATATGGTCCCAAGGCGTATTTCAACTTGAAACACGATTTCTACGTTATTAGAGTCTGAAATAAACATTTTTCGTTTACAAGGCGTATTTCAACTTGAAAGACGATTTCTACGTTTTTAGAGTCTGAAATGAACATTTTTCGTTTACAAGGCGTATTTCAACTTGAATCACGATTTCTGCGGTTTTAGAGTCTGAGACGAACATTTTTCGTTTACTCGCCTAAATATAGTGATATTTTCAAATTGTTTAAACTTTTTAACTTTACCCTAGGTACAAACATTACGTTTGGTTAAAGTTTGATTCTACCATTTACTTTAGGTGAGATATGGTCCCAAGGCGTATTTCAACTTGAAACACGATTTCTACGTTATTAGAGTCTGAAATAAACATTTTTCGTTTACAAGGCGTATTTCAACTTGAAAGACGATTTCTACGTTTTTAGAGTCTGAAATGAACATTTTTCGTTTACAAGGCGTATTTCAACTTGAAACACGATTTCTGCGGTTTTAGAGTCTGAGACGAACATTTTTCGTTTACTCGCCTAAATATAGTGATATTTTCAAATTGTTTAAACTTTTTAACTTTACCCTAGGTACAAACATTACGTTTGGTTAAAGTTTGATTCTACCATTTACTTTAGGTGAGATATGGTCCCAAGGCGTATTTCAACTTGAAACACGATTTCTACGTTATTAGAGTCTGAAATAAACATTTTTCGTTTACAAGGCGTATTTCAACTTGAAACACGATTTCTACGTTTTTAGAGTCTGAAATGAACATTTTTCGTTTACTCGCCTAAATATAGTGATATTTTAAAATTGTTTAAACTTTTTAACTTTACCCTAAGTACAAACATTACGTTTGGTTAAAGTTTGATTCTACCATTTACTTTAGGTGAGATATGGTACCAAGGCGTATTTCAACTTGAAACACGATTTCTGCGGTTTTAGAGTCTGAAATAAACATTTTTCGTTTACAAGGCGTATTTCAACTTGAAACACGATTTCTACGTTTTTAGAGTCTGAAATGAACATTTTTCGTTTACTCGCCTAAATATAGTGATATTTTAAAATTGTTTAAACTTTTTAACTTTATACTAGGTACAAACATTACGTTTCGTTAAAGTTTGATTCTACCATTTACTTTAGGTGAGATATGGTCCCAAGGCGTATTTCAACTTGAAACACGATTTCTACGTTATTAGAGTCTGAAATAAACATTTTTCGTTTACAAGGCGTATTTCAACTTGAAAGACGATTTCTACGTTTTTAGAGTCTGAAATGAACATTTTTCGTTTACTCGCCTAAATATAGTGATATTTTAAAATTGTTTAAACTTTTTAACTTTACCCTAAGTACAAACATTACGTTTGGTTAAAGTTTGATTCTACCATTTACTTTAGGTGAGATATGGTCCCAAGGCGTATTTCAACTTGAAACACGATTTCTACGTTATTAGAGTCTGAAATAAACATTTTTCGTTTACAAGGCGTATTTCAACTTGAAAGACGATTTCTACGTTTTTAGAGTCTGAAATGAACATTTTTCGTTTACTCGCCTAAATATAGTGATATTTTAAAATTGTTTAAACTTTTTAACTTTACCCTAAGTACAAACATTACGTTTGGTTAAAGTTTGATTCTACCATTTACTTTAGGTGAGATATGGTACCAAGGCGTATTTCAACTTGAAACACGATTTCTGCGGTTTTAGAGTCTGAAATAAACATTTTTCGTTTACAAGGCGTATTTCAACTTGAAACACGATTTCTACGTTTTTAGAGTCTGAAATGAACATTTTTCGTTTACTCGCCTAAATATAGTGATATTTTAAAATTGTTTAAACTTTTTAACTTTATACTAGGTACAAACATTACGTTTGGTTAAAGTTTGATTCTACCATTTACTTTAGGTGAGATATGGTCCCAAGGCGTATTTCAACTTGAAACACGATTTCTACGTTATTAGAGTCTGAAATAAACATTTTTCGTTTACAAGGCGTATTTCAACTTGAAAGACGATTTCTACGTTTTTAGAGTCTGAAATGAACATTTTTCGTTTACAAGGCGTATTTCAACTTGAAACACGATTTCTGCGGTTTTAGAGTCTGAGACGAACATTTTTCGTTTACTCGCCTAAATATAGTGATATTTTCAAATTGTTTAAACTTTTTAACTTTACCCTAGGTACAAAAATTACGTTTGGTTAAAGTTTGATTCTACCGTTTACTTTAGGTGAGATATGGTCCCAAGGCGTATTTCAACTTGAAACACGATTTCTACGTTATTAGAGTCTGAAATAAACATTTTTCGTTTACAAGGCGTATTTCAACTTGAAAGACGATTTCTACGTTTTTAGAGTCTGAAATGAACATTTTTCGTTTACAAGGCGTATTTCAACTTGAAACACGATTTCTGCGGTTTTAGAGTCTGAGACGAACATTTTTCGTTTACTCGCCTAAATATAGTGATATTTTCAAATTGTTTAAACTTTTTAACTTTACCCTAGGTACAAACATTACGTTTGGTTAAAGTTTGATTCTACCATTTACTTTAGGTGAGATATGGTCCCAAGGCGTATTTCAACTTGAAACACGATTTCTACGTTATTAGAGTCTGAAATAAACATTTTTCGTTTACAAGGCGTATTTCAACTTGAAAGACGATTTCTACGTTTTTAGAGTCTGAAATGGAACATTTTTCGTTTACTCGCCTAAATATAGTGATATTTTAAAATTGTTTAAACTTTTTAACTTTATACTAGGTACAAACATTACGTTTGGTTAAAGTTTGATTCTACCATTTACTTTAGGTGAGATATGGTACCAAGGCGTATTTCAACTTGAAACACGATTTCTGCGGTTTTAGAGTCTGAAATGAACATTTTTCGTTTACTCGCCTAAATATAGTGATATTTTAAAATTGTTTAAACTTTTTAACTTTACCCTAAGTACAAACATTACGTTTGGTTAAAGTTTGATTCTACCATTTACTTTAGGTGAGATATGGTCCCAAGGCGTATTTCAACTTGAAACACGATTTCTGCGGTTTTAGAGTCTGAAATGAACATTTTTCGTTTACTCGCCTAAATATAGTGATATTTTAAAATTGTTTAAACTTTTTAACTTTACCCTAGGTACAAACATTACGTTTGGTTAAAGTTTGATTCTACCATTTACTTTAGGTGAGATATGGTCCCAAGGCGTATTTCAACTTGAAACACGATTTCTACGTTATTAGAGTCTGAAATAAACATTTTTCGTTTACAAGGCGTATTTCAACTTGAAACACGATTTCTACGTTTTTAGAGTCTGAAATGAACATTTTTCGTTTACTCGCCTAAATATAGTGATATTTTAAAATTGTTTAAACTTTTTAACTTTACCCTAAGTACAAACATTACGTTTGGTTAAAGTTTGATTCTACCATTTACTTTAGGTGAGATATGGTACCAAGGCGTATTTCAACTTGAAACACGATTTCTGCGGTTTTAGAGTCTGAAATAAACATTTTTCGTTTACAAGGCGTATTTCAACTTGAAACACGATTTCTACGTTTTTAGAGTCTGAAATGAACATTTTTCGTTTACAAGGCGTATTTCAACTTGAAACACGATTTCTGCGGTTTTAGAGTCTGAGACGAACATTTTTCGTTTACTCGCCTAAATATAGTGATATTTTCAAATTGTTTAAACTTTTTAACTTTACCCTAGGTACAAACATTACGTTTGGTTAAAGTTTGATTCTACCATTTACTTTAGGTGAGATATGGTCCCAAGGCGTATTTCAACTTGAAACACGATTTCTACGTTATTAGAGTCTGAAATAAACATTTTTCGTTTACAAGGCGTATTTCAACTTGAAAGACGATTTCTACGTTTTTAGAGTCTGAAATGAACATTTTTCGTTTACAAGGCGTATTTCAACTTGAAACACGATTTCTGCGGTTTTAGAGTCTGAGACGAACATTTTTCGTTTACTCGCCTAAATATAGTGATATTTTCAAATTGTTTAAACTTTTTAACTTTACCCTAGGTACAAAAATTACGTTTGGTTAAAGTTTGATTCTACCGTTTACTTTAGGTGAGATATGGTCCCAAGGCGTATTTCAACTTGAAACACGATTTCTACGTTATTAGAGTCTGAAATAAACATTTTTCGTTTACAAGGCGTATTTCAACTTGAAAGACGATTTCTACGTTTTTAGAGTCTGAAATGAACATTTTTCGTTTACAAGGCGTATTTCAACTTGAAACACGATTTCTGCGGTTTTAGAGTCTGAGACGAACATTTTTCGTTTACTCGCCTAAATATAGTGATATTTTCAAATTGTTTAAACTTTTTAACTTTACCCTAGGTACAAACATTACGTTTGGTTAAAGTTTGATTCTACCATTTACTTTAGGTGAGATATGGTCCCAAGGCGTATTTCAACTTGAAACACGATTTCTACGTTATTAGAGTCTGAAATAAACATTTTTCGTTTACAAGGCGTATTTCAACTTGAAAGACGATTTCTACGTTTTTAGAGTCTGAAATGGAACATTTTTCGTTTACTCGCCTAAATATAGTGATATTTTAAAATTGTTTAAACTTTTTAACTTTATACTAGGTACAAACATTACGTTTGGTTAAAGTTTGATTCTACCATTTACTTTAGGTGAGATATGGTCCCAAGGCGTATTTCAACTTGAAACACGATTTCTACGTTATTAGAGTCTGAAATAAACATTTTTCGTTTACAAGGCGTATTTCAACTTGAAAGACGATTTCTACGTTTTTAGAGTCTGAAATGAACATTTTTCGTTTACTCGCCTAAATATAGTGATATTTTAAAATTGTTTAAACTTTTTAACTTTACCCTAAGTACAAACATTACGTTTGGTTAAAGTTTGATTCTACCATTTACTTTAGGTGAGATATGGTACCAAGGCGTATTTCAACTTGAAACACGATTTCTGCGGTTTTAGAGTCTGAAATAAACATTTTTCGTTTACAAGGCGTATTTCAACTTGAAACACGATTTCTACGTTTTTAGAGTCTGAAATGAACATTTTTCGTTTACTCGCCTAAATATAGTGATATTTTAAAATTGTTTAAACTTTTTAACTTTATACTAGGTACAAACATTACGTTTGGTTAAAGTTTGATTCTACCATTTACTTTAGGTGAGATATGGTCCCAAGGCGTATTTCAACTTGAAACACGATTTCTACGTTATTAGAGTCTGAAATAAACATTTTTCGTTTACAAGGCGTATTTCAACTTGAAAGACGATTTCTACGTTTTTAGAGTCTGAAATGAACATTTTTCGTTTACAAGGCGTATTTCAACTTGAAACACGATTTCTGCGGTTTTAGAGTCTGAGACGAACATTTTTCGTTTACTCGCCTAAATATAGTGATATTTTCAAATTGTTTAAACTTTTTAACTTTACCCTAGGTACAAAAATTACGTTTGGTTAAAGTTTGATTCTACCGTTTACTTTAGGTGAGATATGGTCCCAAGGCGTATTTCAACTTGAAACACGATTTCTACGTTATTAGAGTCTGAAATAAACATTTTTCGTTTACAAGGCGTATTTCAACTTGAAAGACGATTTCTACGTTTTTAGAATCTGAAATGAACATTTTTCGTTTACAAGGCGTATTTCAACTTGAAACACGATTTCTGCGGTTTTAGAGTCTGAGACGAACATTTTTCGTTTACTCGCCTAAATATAGTGATATTTTCAAATTGTTTAAACTTTTTAACTTTACCCTAGGTACAAACATTACGTTTGGTTAAAGTTTGATTCTACCATTTACTTTAGGTGAGATATGGTCCCAAGGCGTATTTCAACTTGAAACACGATTTCTACGTTATTAGAGTCTGAAATAAACATTTTTCGTTTACAAGGCGTATTTCAACTTGAAAGACGATTTCTACGTTTTTAGAGTCTGAAATGGAACATTTTTCGTTTACTCGCCTAAATATAGTGATATTTTAAAATTGTTTAAACTTTTTAACTTTATACTAGGTACAAACATTACGTTTGGTTAAAGTTTGATTCTACCATTTACTTTAGGTGAGATATGGTACCAAGGCGTATTTCAACTTGAAACACGATTTCTGCGGTTTTAGAGTCTGAGACGAACATTTTTCGTTTACTCGCCTAAATATAGTGATATTTTCAAATTGTTTAAACTTTTTAACTTTACCCTAGGTACAAACATTACGTTTGGTTAAAGTTTGATTCTACCATTTACTTTAGGTGAGATATGGTACCAAGGCGTATTTCAACTTGAAACACGATTTCTGCGGTTTTAGAGTCTGAGACGAACATTTTTCGTTTACTCGCCTAAATATAGTGATATTTTCAAATTGTTTAAACTTTTTAACTTTACCCTAGGTACAAACATTACGTTTGGTTAAAGTTTGATTCTACCATTTACTTTAGGTGAGATATGGTCCCAAGGCGTATTTCAACTTGAAACACGATTTCTACGTTATTAGAGTCTGAAATAAACATTTTTCGTTTACAAGGCGTATTTCAACTTGAAAGACGATTTCTACGTTTTTAGAGTCTGAAATGGAACATTTTTCGTTTACTCGCCTAAATATAGTGATATTTTAAAATTGTTTAAACTTTTTAACTTTATACTAGGTACAAACATTACGTTTGGTTAAAGTTTGATTCTACTATTTACTTTAGGTGAGATATGGTACCAAGGCGTATTTCAATTTGAAACACGATTTCTGCGGTTTTAGAGTCTGAGACGAACATTTTTCGTTTACTCGCCTAAATATAGTGATATTTTCAAATTGTTTAAACTTTTTAACTTTACCCTAGGTACAAACATTACGTTTGGTTAAAGTTTGATTCTACCATTTACTTTAGGTGAGATATGGTCCCAAGGCGTATTTCAACTTGAAACACGATTTCTACGTTATTAGAGTCTGAAATAAACATTTTTCGTTTACAAGGCGTATTTCAACTTGAAACACGATTTCTACGTTTTTAGAGTCTGAAATGAACATTTTTCGTTTACTCGCCTAAATATAGTGATATTTTAAAATTGTTTAAACTTTTTAACTTTACCCTAAGTACAAACATTAGGTTTGGTTAAAGTTTGACTCTACCATTTACTTTAGGTGAGATATGGTACCAAGGCGTATTTCAACTTGAAACACGATTTCTGCGGTTTTAGAGTCTGAAATAAACATTTTTCGTTTACAAGGCGTATTTCAACTTGAAACACGATTTCTACGTTTTTAGAGTCTGAAATGAACATTTTTCGTTTACTCGCCTAAATATAGTGATATTTTAAAATTGTTTAAACTTTTTAACTTTATACTAGGTACAAACATTACGTTTCGTTAAAGTTTGATTCTACCATTTACTTTAGGTGAGATATGGTCCCAAGGCGTATTTCAACTTGAAACACGATTTCTACGTTATTAGAGTCTGAAATAAACATTTTTCGTTTACAAGGCGTATTTCAACTTGAAAGACGATTTCTACGTTTTTAGAGTCTGAAATGAACATTTTTCGTTTACTCGCCTAAATATAGTGATATTTTAAAATTGTTTAAACTTTTTAACTTTACCCTAAGTACAAACATTACGTTTGGTTAAAGTTTGATTCTACCATTTACTTTAGGTGAGATATGGTCCCAAGGCGTATTTCAACTTGAAACACGATTTCTACGTTATTAGAGTCTGAAATAAACATTTTTCGTTTACAAGGCGTATTTCAACTTGAAAGACGATTTCTACGTTTTTAGAGTCTGAAATGAACATTTTTCGTTTACTCGCCTAAATATAGTGATATTTTAAAATTGTTTAAACTTTTTAACTTTACCCTAAGTACAAACATTACGTTTGGTTAAAGTTTGATTCTACCATTTACTTTAGGTGAGATATGGTACCAAGGCGTATTTCAACTTGAAACACGATTTCTGCGGTTTTAGAGTCTGAAATAAACATTTTTCGTTTACAAGGCGTATTTCAACTTGAAACACGATTTCTACGTTTTTAGAGTCTGAAATGAACATTTTTCGTTTACTCGCCTAAATATAGTGATATTTTAAAATTGTTTAAACTTTTTAACTTTATACTAGGTACAAACATTACGTTTGGTTAAAGTTTGATTCTACCATTTACTTTAGGTGAGATATGGTCCCAAGGCGTATTTCAACTTGAAACACGATTTCTACGTTATTAGAGTCTGAAATAAACATTTTTCGTTTACAAGGCGTATTTCAACTTGAAAGACGATTTCTACGTTTTTAGAGTCTGAAATGAACATTTTTCGTTTACAAGGCGTATTTCAACTTGAAACACGATTTCTGCGGTTTTAGAGTCTGAGACGAACATTTTTCGTTTACTCGCCTAAATATAGTGATATTTTCAAATTGTTTAAACTTTTTAACTTTACCCTAGGTACAAACATTACGTTTGGTTAAAGTTTGATTCTACCATTTACTTTAGGTGAGATATGGTCCCAAGGCGTATTTCAACTTGAAACACGATTTCTACGTTATTAGAGTCTGAAATAAACATTTTTCGTTTACAAGGCGTATTTCAACTTGAAAGACGATTTCTACGTTTTTAGAGTCTGAAATGAACATTTTTCGTTTAAAAGGCGTATTTCAACTTGAAACACGATTTCTGCGGTTTTAGAGTCTGAGACGAACATTTTTCGTTTACTCGCCTAAATATAGTGATATTTTCAAATTGTTTAAACTTTTTAACTTTACCCTAGGTACAAACATTACGTTTGGTTAAAGTTTGATTCTACCATTTACTTTAGGTGAGATATGGTCCCAAGGCGTATTTCAACTTGAAACACGATTTCTACGTTATTAGAGTCTGAAATAAACATTTTTCGTTTACAAGGCGTATTTCAACTTGAAAGACGATTTCTACGTTTTTAGAGTCTGAAATGAACATTTTTCGTTTACTCGCCTAAATATAGTGATATTTTAAAATTGTTTAAACTTTTTAACTTTATACTAGGTACAAACATTACGTTTGGTTAAAGTTTGATTCTACCATTTACTTTAGGTGAGATATGGTACCAAGGCGTATTTCAACTTGAAACACGATTTCTGCGGTTTTAGAGTCTGAGACGAACATTTTTCGTTTACTCGCCTAAATATAGTGATATTTTCAAATTGTTTAAACTTTTTAACTTTACCCTAGGTACAAACATTACGTTTGGTTAAAGTTTGATTCTACCATTTACTTTAGGTGAGATATGGTCCCAAGGCGTATTTCAACTTGAAACACGATTTCTACGTTATTAGAGTCTGAAATAAACATTTTTCGTTTACAAGGCGTATTTCAACTTGAAACACGATTTCTACGTTTTTAGAGTCTGAAATGAACATTTTTCGTTTACTCGCCTAAATATAGTGATATTTTAAAATTGTTTAAACTTTTTAACTTTACCCTAAGTACAAACATTAGGTTTGGTTAAAGTTTGACTCTACCGTTTACTTTAGGTGAGATATGGTACCAAGGCGTATTTCAACTTGAAACACGATTTCTGCGGTTTTAGAGTCTGAAATAAACATTTTTCGTTTACAAGGCGTATTTCAACTTGAAACACGATTTCTACGTTTTTAGAGTCTGAAATGAACATTTTTCGTTTACTCGCCTAAATATAGTGATATTTTAAAATTGTTTAAACTTTTTAACTTTATACTAGGTACAAACATTACGTTTCGTTAAAGTTTGATTCTACCATTTACTTTAGGTGAGATATGGTCCCAAGGCGTATTTCAACTTGAAACACGATTTCTACGTTATTAGAGTCTGAAATAAACATTTTTCGTTTACAAGGCGTATTTCAACTTGAAAGACGATTTCTACGTTTTTAGAGTCTGAAATGAACATTTTTCGTTTACAAGGCGTATTTCAACTTGAAACACGATTTCTGCGGTTTTAGAGTCTGAGACGAACATTTTTCGTTTACTCGCCTAAATATAGTGATATTTTCAAATTGTTTAAACTTTTTAACTTTACCCTAGGTACAAACATTACGTTTGGTTAAAGTTTGATTCTACCATTTACTTTAGGTGAGATATGGTCCCAAGGCGTATTTCAACTTGAAACACGATTTCTACGTTATTAGAGTCTGAAATAAACATTTTTCGTTTACAAGGCGTATTTCAACTTGAAAGACGATTTCTACGTTTTTAGAGTCTGAAATGAACATTTTTCGTTTACAAGGCGTATTTCAACTTGAAACACGATTTCTGCGGTTTTAGAGTCTGAGACGAACATTTTTCGTTTACACGCCTAAATATAGTGATATTTTCAAATTGTTTAAACTTTTTAACTTTACCCTAGGTACAAACATTACGTTTGGTTAAAGTTTGATTCTACCATTTACTTTAGGTGAGATATGGTCCCAAGGCGTATTTCAACTTGAAACACGATTTCTACGTTATTAGAGTCTGAAATAAACATTTTTCGTTTACAAGGCGTATTTCAACTTGAAAGACGATTTCTACGTTTTTAGAGTCTGAAATGAACATTTTTCGTTTACTCGCCTAAATATAGTGATATTTTAAAATTGTTTAAACTTTTTAACTTTATACTAGGTACAAACATTACGTTTGGTTAAAGTTTGATTCTACCATTTACTTTAGGTGAGATATGGTACCAAGGCGTATTTCAACTTGAAACACGATTTCTGCGGTTTTAGAGTCTGAGACGAACATTTTTCGTTTACTCGCCTAAATATAGTGATATTTTCAAATTGTTTAAACTTTTTAACTTTACCCTAGGTACAAACATTACGTTTGGTTAAAGTTTGATTCTACCATTTACTTTAGGTGAGATATGGTCCCAAGGCGTATTTCAACTTGAAACACGATTTCTACGTTATTAGAGTCTGAAATAAACATTTTTCGTTTACAAGGCGTATTTCAACTTGAAACACGATTTCTACGTTTTTAGAGTCTGAAATGAACATTTTTCGTTTACTCGCCTAAATATAGTGATATTTTAAAATTGTTTAAACTTTTTAACTTTACCCTAAGTACAAACATTACGTTTGGTTAAAGTTTGATTCTACCATTTACTTTAGGTGAGATATGGTACCAAGGCGTATTTCAACTTGAAACACGATTTCTGCGGTTTTAGAGTCTGAAATAAACATTTTTCGTTTACAAGGCGTATTTCAACTTGAAACACGATTTCTACGTTTTTAGAGTCTGAAATGAACATTTTTCGTTTACTCGCCTAAATATAGTGATATTTTAAAATTGTTTAAACTTTTTAACTTTATACTAGGTACAAACATTACGTTTGGTTAAAGTTTGATTCTACCATTTACTTTAGGTGAGATATGGTCCCAAGGCGTATTTCAACTTGAAACACGATTTCTACGTTATTAGAGTCTGAAATAAACATTTTTCGTTTACAAGGCGTATTTCAACTTGAAAGACGATTTCTACGTTTTTAGAGTCTGAAATGAACATTTTTCGTTTACAAGGCGTATTTCAACTTGAAACACGATTTCTGCGGTTTTAGAGTCTGAGACGAACATTTTTCGTTTACTCGCCTAAATATAGTGATATTTTCAAATTGTTTAAACTTTTTAACTTTACCCTAGGTACAAACATTACGTTTGGTTAAAGTTTGATTCTACCATTTACTTTAGGTGAGATATGGTCCCAAGGCGTATTTCAACTTGAAACACGATTTCTACGTTATTAGAGTCTGAAATAAACATTTTTCGTTTACAAGGCGTATTTCAACTTGAAAGACGATTTCTACGTTTTTAGAGTCTGAAATGAACATTTTTCGTTTACTCGCCTAAATATAGTGATATTTTAAAATTGTTTAAACTTTTTAACTTTATACTAGGTACAAACATTACGTTTGGTTAAAGTTTGATTCTACCATTTACTTTAGGTGAGATATGGTACCAAGGCGTATTTCAACTTGAAACACGATTTCTGCGGTTTTAGAGTCTGAGACGAACATTTTTCGTTTACTCGCCTAAATATAGTGATATTTTCAAATTGTTTAAACTTTTTAACTTTACCCTAGGTACAAACATTACGTTTGGTTAAAGTTTGATTCTACCATTTACTTTAGGTGAGATATGGTCCCAAGGCGTATTTCAACTTGAAACACGATTTCTACGTTATTAGAGTCTGAAATAAACATTTTTCGTTTACAAGGCGTATTTCAACTTGAAACACGATTTCTACGTTTTTAGAGTCTGAAATGAACATTTTTCGTTTACTCGCCTAAATATAGTGATATTTTAAAATTGTTTAAACTTTTTAACTTTACCCTAAGTACAAACATTACGTTTGGTTAAAGTTTGATTCTACCATTTACTTTAGGTGAGATATGGTACCAAGGCGTATTTCAACTTGAAACACGATTTCTGCGGTTTTAGAGTCTGAAATAAACATTTTTCGTTTACAAGGCGTATTTCAACTTGAAACACGATTTCTACGTTTTTAGAGTCTGAAATGAACATTTTTCGTTTACTCGCCTAAATATAGTGATATTTTAAAATTGTTTAAACTTTTTAACTTTATACTAGGTACAAACATTACGTTTCGTTAAAGTTTGATTCTACCATTTACTTTAGGTGAGATATGGTCCCAAGGCGTATTTCAACTTGAAACACGATTTCTACGTTATTAGAGTCTGAAATAAACATTTTTCGTTTACAAGGCGTATTTCAACTTGAAAGACGATTTCTACGTTTTTAGAGTCTGAAATGAACATTTTTCGTTTACTCGCCTAAATATAGTGATATTTTAAAATTGTTTAAACTTTTTAACTTTACCCTAAGTACAAACATTACGTTTGGTTAAAGTTTGATTCTACCATTTACTTTAGGTGAGATATGGTCCCAAGGCGTATTTCAACTTGAAACACGATTTCTACGTTATTAGAGTCTGAAATAAACATTTTTCGTTTACAAGGCGTATTTCAACTTGAAAGACGATTTCTACGTTTTTAGAGTCTGAAATGAACATTTTTCGTTTACTCGCCTAAATATAGTGATATTTTAAAATTGTTTAAACTTTTTAACTTTACCCTAAGTACAAACATTACGTTTGGTTAAAGTTTGATTCTACCATTTACTTTAGGTGAGATATGGTACCAAGGCGTATTTCAACTTGAAACACGATTTCTGCGGTTTTAGAGTCTGAAATAAACATTTTTCGTTTACAAGGCGTATTTCAACTTGAAACACGATTTCTACGTTTTTAGAGTCTGAAATGAACATTTTTCGTTTACTCGCCTAAATATAGTGATATTTTAAAATTGTTTAAACTTTTTAACTTTATACTAGGTACAAACATTACGTTTGGTTAAAGTTTGATTCTACCATTTACTTTAGGTGAGATATGGTCCCAAGGCGTATTTCAACTTGAAACACGATTTCTACGTTATTAGAGTCTGAAATAAACATTTTTCGTTTACAAGGCGTATTTCAACTTGAAAGACGATTTCTACGTTTTTAGAGTCTGAAATGAACATTTTTCGTTTACAAGGCGTATTTCAACTTGAAACACGATTTCTGCGGTTTTAGAGTCTGAGACGAACATTTTTCGTTTACTCGCCTAAATATAGTGATATTTTCAAATTGTTTAAACTTTTTAACTTTACCCTAGGTACAAACATTACGTTTGGTTAAAGTTTGATTCTACCATTTACTTTAGGTGAGATATGGTCCCAAGGCGTATTTCAACTTGAAACACGATTTCTACGTTATTAGAGTCTGAAATAAACATTTTTCGTTTACAAGGCGTATTTCAACTTGAAAGACGATTTCTACGTTTTTAGAGTCTGAAATGAACATTTTTCGTTTACAAGGCGTATTTCAACTTGAAACACGATTTCTGCGGTTTTAGAGTCTGAGACGAACATTTTTCGTTTACTCGCCTAAATATAGTGATATTTTCAAATTGTTTAAACTTTTTAACTTTACCCTAGGTACAAACATTACGTTTGGTTAAAGTTTGATTCTACCATTTACTTTAGGTGAGATATGGTCCCAAGGCGTATTTCAACTTGAAACACGATTTCTACGTTATTAGAGTCTGAAATAAACATTTTTCGTTTACAAGGCGTATTTCAACTTGAAACACGATTTCTACGTTTTTAGAGTCTGAAATGAACATTTTTCGTTTACTCGCCTAAATATAGTGATATTTTAAAATTGTTTAAACTTTTTAACTTTACCCTAAGTACAAACATTACGTTTGGTTAAAGTTTGATTCTACCATTTACTTTAGGTGAGATATGGTACCAAGGCGTATTTCAACTTGAAACACGATTTCTGCGGTTTTAGAGTCTGAAATAAACATTTTTCGTTTACAAGGCGTATTTCAACTTGAAACACGATTTCTACGTTTTTAGAGTCTGAAATGAACATTTTTCGTTTACTCGCCTAAATATAGTGATATTTTAAAATTGTTTAAACTTTTTAACTTTATACTAGGTACAAACATTACGTTTCGTTAAAGTTTGATTCTACCATTTACTTTAGGTGAGATATGGTCCCAAGGCGTATTTCAACTTGAAACACGATTTCTACGTTATTAGAGTCTGAAATAAACATTTTTCGTTTACAAGGCGTATTTCAACTTGAAAGACGATTTCTACGTTTTTAGAGTCTGAAATGAACATTTTTCGTTTACTCGCCTAAATATAGTGATATTTTAAAATTGTTTAAACTTTTTAACTTTACCCTAAGTACAAACATTACGTTTGGTTAAAGTTTGATTCTACCATTTACTTTAGGTGAGATATGGTCCCAAGGCGTATTTCAACTTGAAACACGATTTCTACGTTATTAGAGTCTGAAATAAACATTTTTCGTTTACAAGGCGTATTTCAACTTGAAAGACGATTTCTACGTTTTTAGAGTCTGAAATGAACATTTTTCGTTTACTCGCCTAAATATAGTGATATTTTAAAATTGTTTAAACTTTTTAACTTTACCCTTAGTACAAACATTACGTTTGGTTAAAGTTTGATTCTACCATTTACTTTAGGTGAGATATGGTACCAAGGCGTATTTCAACTTGAAACACGATTTCTGCGGTTTTAGAGTCTGAAATAAACATTTTTCGTTTACAAGGCGTATTTCAACTTGAAACACGATTTCTACGTTTTTAGAGTCTGAAATGAACATTTTTCGTTTACTCGCCTAAATATAGTGATATTTTAAAATTGTTTAAACTTTTTAACTTTATACTAGGTACAAACATTACGTTTGGTTAAAGTTTGATTCTACCATTTACTTTAGGTGAGATATGGTCCCAAGGCGTATTTCAACTTGAAACACGATTTCTACGTTATTAGAGTCTGAAATAAACATTTTTCGTTTACAAGGCGTATTTCAACTTGAAAGACGATTTCTACGTTTTTAGAGTCTGAAATGAACATTTTTCGTTTACAAGGCGTATTTCAACTTGAAACACGATTTCTGCGGTTTTAGAGTCTGAGACGAACATTTTTCGTTTACTCGCCTAAATATAGTGATATTTTCAAATTGTTTAAACTTTTTAACTTTACCCTAGGTACAAAAATTACGTTTGGTTAAAGTTTGATTCTACCGTTTACTTTAGGTGAGATATGGTCCCAAGGCGTATTTCAACTTGAAACACGATTTCTACGTTATTAGAGTCTGAAATAAACATTTTTCGTTTACAAGGCGTATTTCAACTTGAAAGACGATTTCTACGTTTTTAGAGTCTGAAATGAACATTTTTCGTTTACAAGGCGTATTTCAACTTGAAACACGATTTCTGCGGTTTTAGAGTCTGAGACGAACATTTTTCGTTTACTCGCCTAAATATAGTGATATTTTCAAATTGTTTAAACTTTTTAACTTTACCCTAGGTACAAACATTACGTTTGGTTAAAGTTTGATTCTACCATTTACTTTAGGTGAGATATGGTCCCAAGGCGTATTTCAACTTGAAACACGATTTCTACGTTATTAGAGTCTGAAATAAACATTTTTCGTTTACAAGGCGTATTTCAACTTGAAAGACGATTTCTACGTTTTTAGAGTCTGAAATGGAACATTTTTCGTTTACTCGCCTAAATATAGTGATATTTTAAAATTGTTTAAACTTTTTAACTTTATACTAGGTACAAACATTACGTTTGGTTAAAGTTTGATTCTACCATTTACTTTAGGTGAGATATGGTACCAAGGCGTATTTCAACTTGAAACACGATTTCTGCGGTTTTAGAGTCTGAGACGAACATTTTTCGTTTACTCGCCTAAATATAGTGATATTTTCAAATTGTTTAAACTTTTTAACTTTACCCTAGGTACAAACATTACGTTTGGTTAAAGTTTGATTCTACCATTTACTTTAGGTGAGATATGGTACCAAGGCGTATTTCAACTTGAAACACGATTTCTGCGGTTTTAGAGTCTGAAATAAACATTTTTCGTTTACAAGGCGTATTTCAACTTGAAACACGATTTCTACGTTTTTAGAGTCTGAAATGAACATTTTTCGTTTACTCGCCTAAATATAGTGATATTTTAAAATTGTTTAAACTTTTTAACTTTATACTAGGTACAAACATTACGTTTGGTTAAAGTTTGATTCTACCATTTACTTTAGGTGAGATATGGTCCCAAGGCGTATTTCAACTTGAAACACGATTTCTACGTTATTAGAGTCTGAAATAAACATTTTTCGTTTACAAGGCGTATTTCAACTTGAAAGACGATTTCTACGTTTTTAGAGTCTGAAATGAACATTTTTCGTTTACAAGGCGTATTTCAACTTGAAACACGATTTCTGCGGTTTTAGAGTCTGAGACGAACATTTTTCGTTTACTCGCCTAAATATAGTGATATTTTCAAATTGTTTAAACTTTTTAACTTTACCCTAGGTACAAACATTACGTTTGGTTAAAGTTTGATTCTACCATTTACTTTAGGTGAGATATGGTCCCAAGGCGTATTTCAACTTGAAACACGATTTCTACGTTATTAGAGTCTGAAATAAACATTTTTCGTTTACAAGGCGTATTTCAACTTGAAAGACGATTTCTACGTTTTTAGAGTCTGAAATGAACATTTTTCGTTTACAAGGCGTATTTCAACTTGAAACACGATTTCTGCGGTTTTAGAGTCTGAGACGAACATTTTTCGTTTACTCGCCTAAATATAGTGATATTTTCAAATTGTTTAAACTTTTTAACTTTACCCTAGGTACAAACATTACGTTTGGTTAAAGTTTGATTCTACCATTTACTTTAGGTGAGATATGGTCCCAAGGCGTATTTCAACTTGAAACACGATTTCTACGTTATTAGAGTCTGAAATAAACATTTTTCGTTTACAAGGCGTATTTCAACTTGAAACACGATTTCTACGTTTTTAGAGTCTGAAATGAACATTTTTCGTTTACTCGCCTAAATATAGTGATATTTTAAAATTGTTTAAACTTTTTAACTTTACCCTAAGTACAAACATTACGTTTGGTTAAAGTTTGATTCTACCATTTACTTTAGGTGAGATATGGTACCAAGGCGTATTTCAACTTGAAACACGATTTCTGCGGTTTTAGAGTCTGAAATAAACATTTTTCGTTTACAAGGCGTATTTCAACTTGAAACACGATTTCTACGTTTTTAGAGTCTGAAATGAACATTTTTCGTTTACTCGCCTAAATATAGTGATATTTTAAAATTGTTTAAACTTTTTAACTTTATACTAGGTACAAACATTACGTTTCGTTAAAGTTTGATTCTACCATTTACTTTAGGTGAGATATGGTCCCAAGGCGTATTTCAACTTGAAACACGATTTCTACGTTATTAGAGTCTGAAATAAACATTTTTCGTTTACAAGGCGTATTTCAACTTGAAAGACGATTTCTACGTTTTTAGAGTCTGAAATGAACATTTTTCGTTTACTCGCCTAAATATAGTGATATTTTAAAATTGTTTAAACTTTTTAACTTTACCCTAAGTACAAACATTACGTTTGGTTAAAGTTTGATTCTACCATTTACTTTAGGTGAGATATGGTCCCAAGGCGTATTTCAACTTGAAACACGATTTCTACGTTATTAGAGTCTGAAATAAACATTTTTCGTTTACAAGGCGTATTTCAACTTGAAAGACGATTTCTACGTTTTTAGAGTCTGAAATGAACATTTTTCGTTTACTCGCCTAAATATAGTGATATTTTAAAATTGTTTAAACTTTTTAACTTTACCCTAAGTACAAACATTACGTTTGGTTAAAGTTTGATTCTACCATTTACTTTAGGTGAGATATGGTACCAAGGCGTATTTCAACTTGAAACACGATTTCTGCGGTTTTAGAGTCTGAAATAAACATTTTTCGTTTACAAGGCGTATTTCAACTTGAAACACGATTTCTACGTTTTTAGAGTCTGAAATGAACATTTTTCGTTTACTCGCCTAAATATAGTGATATTTTAAAATTGTTTAAACTTTTTAACTTTATACTAGGTACAAACATTACGTTTGGTTAAAGTTTGATTCTACCATTTACTTTAGGTGAGATATGGTCCCAAGGCGTATTTCAACTTGAAACACGATTTCTACGTTATTAGAGTCTGAAATAAACATTTTTCGTTTACAAGGCGTATTTCAACTTGAAAGACGATTTCTACGTTTTTAGAGTCTGAAATGAACATTTTTCGTTTACAAGGCGTATTTCAACTTGAAACACGATTTCTGCGGTTTTAGAGTCTGAGACGAACATTTTTCGTTTACTCGCCTAAATATAGTGATATTTTCAAATTGTTTAAACTTTTTAACTTTACCCTAGGTACAAAAATTACGTTTGGTTAAAGTTTGATTCTACCGTTTACTTTAGGTGAGATATGGTCCCAAGGCGTATTTCAACTTGAAACACGATTTCTACGTTATTAGAGTCTGAAATAAACATTTTTCGTTTACAAGGCGTATTTCAACTTGAAAGACGATTTCTACGTTTTTAGAGTCTGAAATGAACATTTTTCGTTTACAAGGCGTATTTCAACTTGAAACACGATTTCTGCGGTTTTAGAGTCTGAGACGAACATTTTTCGTTTACTCGCCTAAATATAGTGATATTTTCAAATTGTTTAAACTTTTTAACTTTACCCTAGGTACAAACATTACGTTTGGTTAAAGTTTGATTCTACCATTTACTTTAGGTGAGATATGGTCCCAAGGCGTATTTCAACTTGAAACACGATTTCTACGTTATTAGAGTCTGAAATAAACATTTTTCGTTTACAAGGCGTATTTCAACTTGAAACACGATTTCTACGTTTTTAGAGTCTGAAATGAACATTTTTCGTTTACTCGCCTAAATATAGTGATATTTTAAAATTGTTTAAACTTTTTAACTTTACCCTAAGTACAAACATTAGGTTTGGTTAAAGTTTGACTCTACCATTTACTTTAGGTGAGATATGGTACCAAGGCGTATTTCAACTTGAAACACGATTTCTGCGGTTTTAGAGTCTGAAATAAACATTTTTCGTTTACAAGGCGTATTTCAACTTGAAACACGATTTCTACGTTTTTAGAGTCTGAAATGAACATTTTTCGTTTACTCGCCTAAATATAGTGATATTTTAAAATTGTTTAAACTTTTTAACTTTATACTAGGTACAAACATTACGTTTCGTTAAAGTTTGATTCTACCATTTACTTTAGGTGAGATATGGTCCCAAGGCGTATTTCAACTTGAAACACGATTTCTACGTTATTAGAGTCTGAAATAAACATTTTTCGTTTACAAGGCGTATTTCAACTTGAAAGACGATTTCTACGTTTTTAGAGTCTGAAATGAACATTTTTCGTTTACTCGCCTAAATATAGTGATATTTTAAAATTGTTTAAACTTTTTAACTTTACCCTAAGTACAAACATTACGTTTGGTTAAAGTTTGATTCTACCATTTACTTTAGGTGAGATATGGTCCCAAGGCGTATTTCAACTTGAAACACGATTTCTACGTTATTAGAGTCTGAAATAAACATTTTTCGTTTACAAGGCGTATTTCAACTTGAAAGACGATTTCTACGTTTTTAGAGTCTGAAATGAACATTTTTCGTTTACTCGCCTAAATATAGTGATATTTTAAAATTGTTTAAACTTTTTAACTTTACCCTAAGTACAAACATTACGTTTGGTTAAAGTTTGATTCTACCATTTACTTTAGGTGAGATATGGTACCAAGGCGTATTTCAACTTGAAACACGATTTCTGCGGTTTTAGAGTCTGAAATAAACATTTTTCGTTTACAAGGCGTATTTCAACTTGAAACACGATTTCTACGTTTTTAGAGTCTGAAATGAACATTTTTCGTTTACTCGCCTAAATATAGTGATATTTTAAAATTGTTTAAACTTTTTAACTTTATACTAGGTACAAACATTACGTTTGGTTAAAGTTTGATTCTACCATTTACTTTAGGTGAGATATGGTCCCAAGGCGTATTTCAACTTGAAACACGATTTCTACGTTATTAGAGTCTGAAATAAACATTTTTCGTTTACAAGGCGTATTTCAACTTGAAAGACGATTTCTACGTTTTTAGAGTCTGAAATGAACATTTTTCGTTTACAAGGCGTATTTCAACTTGAAACACGATTTCTGCGGTTTTAGAGTCTGAGACGAACATTTTTCGTTTACTCGCCTAAATATAGTGATATTTTCAAATTGTTTAAACTTTTTAACTTTACCCTAGGTACAAACATTACGTTTGGTTAAAGTTTGATTCTACCATTTACTTTAGGTGAGATATGGTCCCAAGGCGTATTTCAACTTGAAACACGATTTCTACGTTATTAGAGTCTGAAATAAACATTTTTCGTTTACAAGGCGTATTTCAACTTGAAACACGATTTCTACGTTTTTAGAGTCTGAAATGAACATTTTTCGTTTACTCGCCTAAATATAGTGATATTTTAAAATTGTTTAAACTTTTTAACTTTACCCTAAGTACAAACATTAGGTTTGGTTAAAGTTTGACTCTACCATTTACTTTAGGTGAGATATGGTACCAAGGCGTATTTCAACTTGAAACACGATTTCTGCGGTTTTAGAGTCTGAAATAAACATTTTTCGTTTACAAGGCGTATTTCAACTTGAAACACGATTTCTACGTTTTTAGAGTCTGAAATGAACATTTTTCGTTTACTCGCCTAAATATAGTGATATTTTAAAATTGTTTAAACTTTTTAACTTTATACTAGGTACAAACATTACGTTTCGTTAAAGTTTGATTCTACCATTTACTTTAGGTGAGATATGGTCCCAAGGCGTATTTCAACTTGAAACACGATTTCTACGTTATTAGAGTCTGAAATAAACATTTTTCGTTTACAAGGCGTATTTCAACTTGAAAGACGATTTCTACGTTTTTAGAGTCTGAAATGAACATTTTTCGTTTACTCGCCTAAATATAGTGATATTTTAAAATTGTTTAAACTTTTTAACTTTACCCTAAGTACAAACATTACGTTTGGTTAAAGTTTGATTCTACCATTTACTTTAGGTGAGATATGGTCCCAAGGCGTATTTCAACTTGAAACACGATTTCTACGTTATTAGAGTCTGAAATAAACATTTTTCGTTTACAAGGCGTATTTCAACTTGAAAGACGATTTCTACGTTTTTAGAGTCTGAAATGAACATTTTTCGTTTACTCGCCTAAATATAGTGATATTTTAAAATTGTTTAAACTTTTTAACTTTACCCTAAGTACAAACATTACGTTTGGTTAAAGTTTGATTCTACCATTTACTTTAGGTAAGATATGGTACCAAGGCGTATTTCAACTTGAAACACGATTTCTGCGGTTTTAGAGTCTGAAATAAACATTTTTCGTTTACAAGGCGTATTTCAACTTGAAACACGATTTCTACGTTTTTAGAGTCTGAAATGAACATTTTTCGTTTACTCGCCTAAATATAGTGATATTTTAAAATTGTTTAAACTTTTTAACTTTATACTAGGTACAAACATTACGTTTGGTTAAAGTTTGATTCTACCATTTACTTTAGGTGAGATATGGTCCCAAGGCGTATTTCAACTTGAAACACGATTTCTACGTTATTAGAGTCTGAAATAAACATTTTTCGTTTACAAGGCGTATTTCAACTTGAAAGACGATTTCTACGTTTTTAGAGTCTGAAATGAACATTTTTCGTTTACAAGGCGTATTTCAACTTGAAACACGATTTCTGCGGTTTTAGAGTCTGAGACGAACATTTTTCGTTTACTCGCCTAAATATAGTGATATTTTCAAATTGTTTAAACTTTTTAACTTTACCCTAGGTACAAACATTACGTTTGGTTAAAGTTTGATTCTACCATTTACTTTAGGTGAGATATGGTCCCAAGGCGTATTTCAACTTGAAACACGATTTCTACGTTATTAGAGTCTGAAATAAACATTTTTCGTTTACAAGGCGTATTTCAACTTGAAAGACGATTTCTACGTTTTTAGAGTCTGAAATGAACATTTTTCGTTTAAAAGGCGTATTTCAACTTGAAACACGATTTCTGCGGTTTTAGAGTCTGAGACGAACATTTTTCGTTTACTCGCCTAAATATAGTGATATTTTCAAATTGTTTAAACTTTTTAACTTTACCCTAGGTACAAACATTACGTTTGGTTAAAGTTTGATTCTACCATTTACTTTAGGTGAGATATGGTCCCAAGGCGTATTTCAACTTGAAACACGATTTCTACGTTATTAGAGTCTGAAATAAACATTTTTCGTTTACAAGGCGTATTTCAACTTGAAAGACGATTTCTACGTTTTTAGAGTCTGAAATGAACATTTTTCGTTTACTCGCCTAAATATAGTGATATTTTAAAATTGTTTAAACTTTTTAACTTTATACTAGGTACAAACATTACGTTTGGTTAAAGTTTGATTCTACCATTTACTTTAGGTGAGATATGGTACCAAGGCGTATTTCAACTTGAAACACGATTTCTGCGGTTTTAGAGTCTGAGACGAACATTTTTCGTTTACTCGCCTAAATATAGTGATATTTTCAAATTGTTTAAACTTTTTAACTTTACCCTAGGTACAAACATTACGTTTGGTTAAAGTTTGATTCTACCATTTACTTTAGGTGAGATATGGTCCCAAGGCGTATTTCAACTTGAAACACGATTTCTACGTTATTAGAGTCTGAAATAAACATTTTTCGTTTACAAGGCGTATTTCAACTTGAAAGACGATTTCTACGTTTTTAGAGTCTGAAATGAACATTTTTCGTTTACTCGCCTAAATATAGTGATATTTTAAAATTGTTTAAACTTTTTAACTTTATACTAGGTACAAACATTACGTTTCGTTAAAGTTTGATTCTACCATTTACTTTAGGTGAGATATGGTCCCAAGGCGTATTTCAACTTGAAACACGATTTCTACGTTATTAGAGTCTGAAATAAACATTTTTCGTTTACAAGGCGTATTTCAACTTGAAAGACGATTTCTACGTTTTTAGAGTCTGAAATGAACATTTTTCGTTTACTCGCCTAAATATAGTGATATTTTAAAATTGTTTAAACTTTTTAACTTTACCCTAAGTACAAACATTACGTTTGGTTAAAGTTTGATTCTACCATTTACTTTAGGTGAGATATGGTCCCAAGGCGTATTTCAACTTGAAACACGATTTCTACGTTATTAGAGTCTGAAATAAACATTTTTCGTTTACAAGGCGTATTTCAACTTGAAAGACGATTTCTACGTTTTTAGAGTCTGAAATGAACATTTTTCGTTTACTCGCCTAAATATAGTGATATTTTAAAATTGTTTAAACTTTTTAACTTTACCCTAAGTACAAACATTACGTTTGGTTAAAGTTTGATTCTACCATTTACTTTAGGTGAGATATGGTACCAAGGCGTATTTCAACTTGAAACACGATTTCTGCGGTTTTAGAGTCTGAAATAAACATTTTTCGTTTACAAGGCGTATTTCAACTTGAAACACGATTTCTACGTTTTTAGAGTCTGAAATGAACATTTTTCGTTTACTCGCCTAAATATAGTGATATTTTAAAATTGTTTAAACTTTTTAACTTTATACTAGGTACAAACATTACGTTTGGTTAAAGTTTGATTCTACCATTTACTTTAGGTGAGATATGGTCCCAAGGCGTATTTCAACTTGAAACACGATTTCTACGTTATTAGAGTCTGAAATAAACATTTTTCGTTTACAAGGCGTATTTCAACTTGAAAGACGATTTCTACGTTTTTAGAGTCTGAAATGAACATTTTTCGTTTACAAGGCGTATTTCAACTTGAAACACGATTTCTGCGGTTTTAGAGTCTGAGACGAACATTTTTCGTTTACTCGCCTAAATATAGTGATATTTTCAAATTGTTTAAACTTTTTAACTTTACCCTAGGTACAAACATTACGTTTGGTTAAAGTTTGATTCTACCATTTACTTTAGGTGAGATATGGTCCCAAGGCGTATTTCAACTTGAAACACGATTTCTACGTTATTAGAGTCTGAAATAAACATTTTTCGTTTACAAGGCGTATTTCAACTTGAAAGACGATTTCTACGTTTTTAGAGTCTGAAATGAACATTTTTCGTTTAAAAGGCGTATTTCAACTTGAAACACGATTTCTGCGGTTTTAGAGTCTGAGACGAACATTTTTCGTTTACTCGCCTAAATATAGTGATATTTTCAAATTGTTTAAACTTTTTAACTTTACCCTAGGTACAAACATTACGTTTGGTTAAAGTTTGATTCTACCATTTACTTTAGGTGAGATATGGTCCCAAGGCGTATTTCAACTTGAAACACGATTTCTACGTTATTAGAGTCTGAAATAAACATTTTTCGTTTACAAGGCGTATTTCAACTTGAAAGACGATTTCTACGTTTTTAGAGTCTGAAATGAACATTTTTCGTTTACTCGCCTAAATATAGTGATATTTTAAAATTGTTTAAACTTTTTAACTTTATACTAGGTACAAACATTACGTTTGGTTAAAGTTTGATTCTACCATTTACTTTAGGTGAGATATGGTACCAAGGCGTATTTCAACTTGAAACACGATTTCTGCGGTTTTAGAGTCTGAGACGAACATTTTTCGTTTACTCGCCTAAATATAGTGATATTTTCAAATTGTTTAAACTTTTTAACTTTACCCTAGGTACAAACATTACGTTTGGTTAAAGTTTGATTCTACCATTTACTTTAGGTGAGATATGGTCCCAAGGCGTATTTCAACTTGAAACACGATTTCTACGTTATTAGAGTCTGAAATAAACATTTTTCGTTTACAAGGCGTATTTCAACTTGAAACACGATTTCTACGTTTTTAGAGTCTGAAATGAACATTTTTCGTTTACTCGCCTAAATATAGTGATATTTTAAAATTGTTTAAACTTTTTAACTTTACCCTAAGTACAAACATTAGGTTTGGTTAAAGTTTGACTCTACCGTTTACTTTAGGTGAGATATGGTACCAAGGCGTATTTCAACTTGAAACACGATTTCTGCGGTTTTAGAGTCTGAAATAAACATTTTTCGTTTACAAGGCGTATTTCAACTTGAAACACGATTTCTACGTTTTTAGAGTCTGAAATGAACATTTTTCGTTTACTCGCCTAAATATAGTGATATTTTAAAATTGTTTAAACTTTTTAACTTTATACTAGGTACAAACATTACGTTTCGTTAAAGTTTGATTCTACCATTTACTTTAGGTGAGATATGGTCCAAGGCGTATTTCAACTTGAAACACGATTTCTACGTTATTAGAGTCTGAAATAAACATTTTTCGTTTACAAGGCGTATTTCAACTTGAAAGACGATTTCTACGTTTTTAGAGTCTGAAATGAACATTTTTCGTTTACTCGCCTAAATATAGTGATATTTTAAAATTGTTTAAACTTTTTAACTTTACCCTAAGTACAAACATTACGTTTGGTTAAAGTTTGATTCTACCATTTACTTTAGGTGAGATATGGTCCCAAGGCGTATTTCAACTTGAAACACGATTTCTACGTTATTAGAGTCTGAAATAAACATTTTTCGTTTACAAGGCGTATTTCAACTTGAAAGACGATTTCTACGTTTTTAGAGTCTGAAATGAACATTTTTCGTTTACTCGCCTAAATATAGTGATATTTTAAAATTGTTTAAACTTTTTAACTTTACCCTAAGTACAAACATTACGTTTGGTTAAAGTTTGATTCTACCATTTACTTTAGGTGAGATATGGTACCAAGGCGTATTTCAACTTGAAACACGATTTCTGCGGTTTTAGAGTCTGAAATAAACATTTTTCGTTTACAAGGCGTATTTCAACTTGAAACACGATTTCTACGTTTTTAGAGTCTGAAATGAACATTTTTCGTTTACTCGCCTAAATATAGTGATATTTTAAAATTGTTTAAACTTTTTAACTTTATACTAGGTACAAACATTACGTTTGGTTAAAGTTTGATTCTACCATTTACTTTAGGTGAGATATGGTCCCAAGGCGTATTTCAACTTGAAACACGATTTCTACGTTATTAGAGTCTGAAATAAACATTTTTCGTTTACAAGGCGTATTTCAACTTGAAAGACGATTTCTACGTTTTTAGAGTCTGAAATGAACATTTTTCGTTTACAAGGCGTATTTCAACTTGAAACACGATTTCTGCGGTTTTAGAGTCTGAGACGAACATTTTTCGTTTACTCGCCTAAATATAGTGATATTTTCAAATTGTTTAAACTTTTTAACTTTACCCTAGGTACAAACATTACGTTTGGTTAAAGTTTGATTCTACCATTTACTTTAGGTGAGATATGGTCCCAAGGCGTATTTCAACTTGAAACACGATTTCTACGTTATTAGAGTCTGAAATAAACATTTTTCGTTTACAAGGCGTATTTCAACTTGAAAGACGATTTCTACGTTTTTAGAGTCTGAAATGAACATTTTTCGTTTACTCGCCTAAATATAGTGATATTTTCAAATTGTTTAAACTTTTTAACTTTACCCTAAGTACAAACATTAGGTTTGGTTAAAGTTTGACTCTACCATTTACTTTAGGTGAGATATGGTACCAAGGCGTATTTCAACTTGAAACACGATTTCTGCGGTTTTAGAGTCTGAAATAAACATTTTTCGTTTACAAGGCGTATTTCAACTTGAAACACGATTTCTACGTTTTTAGAGTCTGAAATGAACATTTTTCGTTTACTCGCCTAAATATAGTGATATTTTAAAATTGTTTAAACTTTTTAACTTTATACTAGGTACAAACATTACGTTTCGTTAAAGTTTGATTCTACCATTTACTTTAGGTGAGATATGGTCCCAAGGCGTATTTCAACTTGAAACACGATTTCTACGTTATTAGAGTCTGAAATAAACATTTTTCGTTTACAAGGCGTATTTCAACTTGAAAGACGATTTATACGTTTTTAGAGTCTGAAATGAACATTTTTCGTTTACTCGCCTAAATATAGTGATATTTTAAAATTGTTTAAACTTTTTAACTTTACCCTAAGTACAAACATTACGTTTGGTTAAAGTTTGATTCTACCATTTACTTTAGGTGAGATATGGTCCCAAGGCGTATTTCAACTTGAAACACGATTTCTACGTTATTAGAGTCTGAAATAAACATTTTTCGTTTACAAAGCGTATTTCAACTTGAAAGACGATTTCTACGTTTTTAGAGTCTGAAATGAACATTTTTCGTTTACTCGCCTAAATATAGTGATATTTTAAAATTGTTTAAACTTTTTAACTTTACCCTAAGTACAAACATTACGTTTGGTTAAAGTTTGATTCTACCATTTACTTTAGGTGAGATATGGTACCAAGGCGTATTTCAACTTGAAACACGATTTCTGCGGTTTTAGAGTCTGAAATAAACATTTTTCGTTTACAAGGCGTATTTCAACTTGAAACACGATTTCTACGTTTTTAGAGTCTGAAATGAACATTTTTCGTTTACTCGCCTAAATATAGTGATATTTTAAAATTGTTTAAACTTTTTAACTTTATACTAGGTACAAACATTACGTTTGGTTAAAGTTTGATTCTACCATTTACTTTAGGTGAGATATGGTCCCAAGGCGTATTTCAACTTGAAACACGATTTCTACGTTATTAGAGTCTGAAATAAACATTTTTCGTTTACAAGGCGTATTTCAACTTGAAACACGATTTCTACGTTTTTAGAGTCTGAAATGAACATTTTTCGTTTACTCGCCTAAATATAGTGATATTTTAAAATTGTTTAAACTTTTTAACTTTACCCTAGGTACAAACATTACGTTTGGTTAAAGTTTGATTCTACCATTTACTTTAGGTGAGATATGGTACCAAGGCGTATTTCAACTTGAAACACGATTTCTGCGTTTTTAGAGTCTGAAATAAACATTTTTCGTTTACAAGGCGTATTTCAACTTGAAAGACGATTTCTACGTTTTTAGAGTCTGAAATGAACATTTTTCGTTTACTCGCCTAAATATAGTGATATTTTAAAATTGTTTAAACTTTTTAACTTTACCCTAAGTACAAACATTACGTTTGGTTAAAGTTTGATTCTACCATTTACTTTAGGTGAGATATGGTACCAAGGCGTATTTCAACTTGAAACACGATTTCTGCGGTTTTAGAGTCTGAAATAAACATTTTTCGTTTACAAGGCGTATTTCAACTTGAAAGACGATTTCTACGTTTTTAGAGTCTGAAATGAACATTTTTCGTTTACTCGCCTAAATATAGTGATATTTTCAAATTGTTTAAACTTTTTAACTTTACCCTAGGTACAAACATTACGTTTGGTTAAAGTTTGATTCTACCATTTACTTTAGGTGAGATATGGTCCCAAGGCGTATTTCAACTTGAAACACGATTTCTACGTTATTAGAGTCTGAAATAAACATTTTTCGTATACAAGGCGTATTTCAACTTGAAAGACGATTTCTACGTTTTTAGAGTCTGAAATGAACATTTTTCGTTTACAAGGCGTATTTCAACTTGAAACACGATTTCTACGTTTTTAGAGTCTGAAATGAACATTTTTCGTTTACTCGCCTAAATATAGTGATATTTTCAAATTGTTTAAACTTTTTAACTTTATACTAGGTACAAACATTACGTTTGGTTAAAGTTTGATTCTACCATTTACTTTAGGTGAGATATGGTACCAAGGCGTATTTCAACTTGAAACACGATTTCTGCGGTTTTAGAGTCTGAGACGAACATTTTTCGTTTACTCGCCTAAATATAGTGATATTTTCAAATTGTTTAAACTTTTTAACTTTACCCTAGGTACAAACATTACGTTTGGTTAAAGTTTGATTCTACCATTTACTTTAGGTGAGATATGGTCCCAAGGCGTATTTCAACTTGAAACACGATTTCTACGTTATTAGAGTCTGAAATAAACATTTTTCGTTTACAAGGCGTATTTCAACTTGAAACACGATTTCTACGTTTTTAGAGTCTGAAATGAACATTTTTCGTTTACTCGCCTAAATATAGTGATATTTTAAAATTGTTTAAACTTTTTAACTTTACCCTAAGTACAAACATTAGGTTTGGTTAAAGTTTGACTCTACCGTTTACTTTAGGTGAGATATGGTACCAAGGCGTATTTCAACTTGAAACACGATTTCTGCGGTTTTAGAGTCTGAAATAAACATTTTTCGTTTACAAGGCGTATTTCAACTTGAAACACGATTTCTACGTTTTTAGAGTCTGAAATGAACATTTTTCGTTTACTCGCCTAAATATAGTGATATTTTAAAATTGTTTAAACTTTTTAACTTTATACTAGGTACAAACATTACGTTTCGTTAAAGTTTGATTCTACCATTTACTTTAGGTGAGATATGGTCCAAGGCGTATTTCAACTTGAAACACGATTTCTACGTTATTAGAGTCTGAAATAAACATTTTTCGTTTACAAGGCGTATTTCAACTTGAAAGACGATTTCTACGTTTTTAGAGTCTGAAATGAACATTTTTCGTTTACTCGCCTAAATATAGTGATATTTTAAAATTGTTTAAACTTTTTAACTTTACCCTAAGTACAAACATTACGTTTGGTTAAAGTTTGATTCTACCATTTACTTTAGGTGAGATATGGTCCCAAGGCGTATTTCAACTTGAAACACGATTTCTACGTTATTAGAGTCTGAAATAAACATTTTTCGTTTACAAGGCGTATTTCAACTTGAAAGACGATTTCTACGTTTTTAGAGTCTGAAATGAACATTTTTCGTTTACTCGCCTAAATATAGTGATATTTTAAAATTGTTTAAACTTTTTAACTTTACCCTAAGTACAAACATTACGTTTGGTTAAAGTTTGATTCTACCATTTACTTTAGGTGAGATATGGTACCAAGGCGTATTTCAACTTGAAACACGATTTCTGCGGTTTTAGAGTCTGAAATAAACATTTTTCGTTTACAAGGCGTATTTCAACTTGAAACACGATTTCTACGTTTTTAGAGTCTGAAATGAACATTTTTCGTTTACTCGCCTAAATATAGTGATATTTTAAAATTGTTTAAACTTTTTAACTTTATACTAGGTACAAACATTACGTTTGGTTAAAGTTTGATTCTACCATTTACTTTAGGTGAGATATGGTCCCAAGGCGTATTTCAACTTGAAACACGATTTCTACGTTATTAGAGTCTGAAATAAACATTTTTCGTTTACAAGGCGTATTTCAACTTGAAAGACGATTTCTACGTTTTTAGAGTCTGAAATGAACATTTTTCGTTTACAAGGCGTATTTCAACTTGAAACACGATTTCTGCGGTTTTAGAGTCTGAGACGAACATTTTTCGTTTACTCGCCTAAATATAGTGATATTTTCAAATTGTTTAAACTTTTTAACTTTACCCTAGGTACAAACATTACGTTTGGTTAAAGTTTGATTCTACCATTTACTTTAGGTGAGATATGGTCCCAAGGCGTATTTCAACTTGAAACACGATTTCTACGTTATTAGAGTCTGAAATAAACATTTTTCGTTTACAAGGCGTATTTCAACTTGAAAGACGATTTCTACGTTTTTAGAGTCTGAAATGAACATTTTTCGTTTACTCGCCTAAATATAGTGATATTTTCAAATTGTTTAAACTTTTTAACTTTACCCTAAGTACAAACATTAGGTTTGGTTAAAGTTTGACTCTACCATTTACTTTAGGTGAGATATGGTACCAAGGCGTATTTCAACTTGAAACACGATTTCTGCGGTTTTAGAGTCTGAAATAAACATTTTTCGTTTACAAGGCGTATTTCAACTTGAAACACGATTTCTACGTTTTTAGAGTCTGAAATGAACATTTTTCGTTTACTCGCCTAAATATAGTGATATTTTAAAATTGTTTAAACTTTTTAACTTTATACTAGGTACAAACATTACGTTTCGTTAAAGTTTGATTCTACCATTTACTTTAGGTGAGATATGGTCCCAAGGCGTATTTCAACTTGAAACACGATTTCTACGTTATTAGAGTCTGAAATAAACATTTTTCGTTTACAAGGCGTATTTCAACTTGAAAGACGATTTATACGTTTTTAGAGTCTGAAATGAACATTTTTCGTTTACTCGCCTAAATATAGTGATATTTTAAAATTGTTTAAACTTTTTAACTTTACCCTAAGTACAAACATTACGTTTGGTTAAAGTTTGATTCTACCATTTACTTTAGGTGAGATATGGTCCCAAGGCGTATTTCAACTTGAAACACGATTTCTACGTTATTAGAGTCTGAAATAAACATTTTTCGTTTACAAAGCGTATTTCAACTTGAAAGACGATTTCTACGTTTTTAGAGTCTGAAATGAACATTTTTCGTTTACTCGCCTAAATATAGTGATATTTTAAAATTGTTTAAACTTTTTAACTTTACCCTAAGTACAAACATTACGTTTGGTTAAAGTTTGATTCTACCATTTACTTTAGGTGAGATATGGTACCAAGGCGTATTTCAACTTGAAACACGATTTCTGCGGTTTTAGAGTCTGAAATAAACATTTTTCGTTTACAAGGCGTATTTCAACTTGAAACACGATTTCTACGTTTTTAGAGTCTGAAATGAACATTTTTCGTTTACTCGCCTAAATATAGTGATATTTTAAAATTGTTTAAACTTTTTAACTTTATACTAGGTACAAACATTACGTTTGGTTAAAGTTTGATTCTACCATTTACTTTAGGTGAGATATGGTCCCAAGGCGTATTTCAACTTGAAACACGATTTCTACGTTATTAGAGTCTGAAATAAACATTTTTCGTTTACAAGGCGTATTTCAACTTGAAACACGATTTCTACGTTTTTAGAGTCTGAAATGAACATTTTTCGTTTACTCGCCTAAATATAGTGATATTTTAAAATTGTTTAAACTTTTTAACTTTACCCTAGGTACAAACATTACGTTTGGTTAAAGTTTGATTCTACCATTTACTTTAGGTGAGATATGGTACCAAGGCGTATTTCAACTTGAAACACGATTTCTGCGTTTTTAGAGTCTGAAATAAACATTTTTCGTTTACAAGGCGTATTTCAACTTGAAAGACGATTTCTACGTTTTTAGAGTCTGAAATGAACATTTTTCGTTTACTCGCCTAAATATAGTGATATTTTAAAATTGTTTAAACTTTTTAACTTTACCCTAAGTACAAACATTACGTTTGGTTAAAGTTTGATTCTACCATTTACTTTAGGTGAGATATGGTACCAAGGCGTATTTCAACTTGAAACACGATTTCTGCGGTTTTAGAGTCTGAAATAAACATTTTTCGTTTACAAGGCGTATTTCAACTTGAAAGACGATTTCTACGTTTTTAGAGTCTGAAATGAACATTTTTCGTTTACTCGCCTAAATATAGTGATATTTTCAAATTGTTTAAACTTTTTAACTTTACCCTAGGTACAAACATTACGTTTGGTTAAAGTTTGATTCTACCATTTACTTTAGGTGAGATATGGTCCCAAGGCGTATTTCAACTTGAAACACGATTTCTACGTTATTAGAGTCTGAAATAAACATTTTTCGTATACAAGGCGTATTTCAACTTGAAAGACGATTTCTACGTTTTTAGAGTCTGAAATGAACATTTTTCGTTTACAAGGCGTATTTCAACTTGAAACACGATTTCTGCGGTTTTAGAGTCTGAGACGAACATTTTTCGTTTACTCGCCTAAATATAGTGATATTTTCAAATTGTTTAAACTTTTTAACTTTACCCTAGGTACAAACATTACGTTTGGTTAAAGTTTGATTCTACCATTTACTTTAGGTGAGATATGGTCCCAAGGCGTATTTCAACTTGAAACACGATTTCTACGTTATTAGAGTCTGAAATAAACATTTTTCGTTTACAAGGCGTATTTCAACTTGAAAGACGATTTCTACGTTTTTAGAGTCTGAAATGAACATTTTTCGTTTACTCGCCTAAATATAGTGATATTTTAAAATTGTTTAAACTTTTTAACTTTATACTAGGTACAAACATAACGTTTGGTTAAAGTTTGATTCTACCATTTACTTTAGGTGAGATATGGTACCAAGGCGTATTTCAACTTGAAACACGATTTCTGCGGTTTTAGAGTCTGAAATAAACATTTTTCGTTTACAAGGCGTATTTCAACTTGAAACACGATTTCTACGTTTTTAGAGTCTGAAATGAACATTTTTCGTTTACTCGCCTAAATATAGTGATATTTTAAAATTGTTTAAACTTTTTAACTTTACCCTAGGTACAAACATTACGTTTGGTTAAAGTTTGATTCTACCATTTACTTTAGGTGAGATATGGTCCCAAGGCGTATTTCAACTTGAAACACGATTTCTACGTTATTAGAGTCTGAAATAAACATTTTTCGTTTACAAGGCGTATTTCAACTTGAAAGACGATTTCTACGTTTTTAGAGTCTGAAATGAACATTTTTCGTTTACAAGGCGTATTTCAACTTGAAACACGATTTCTGCGGTTTTAGAGTCTGAGACGAACATTTTTCGTTTACTCGCCTAAATATAGTGATATTTTAAAATTGTTTAAACTTTTTAACTTTACCCTAGGTACAAACATTACGTTTGGTTAAAGTTTGATTCTACCATTTACTTTAGGTGAGATATGGTCCCAAGGCGTATTTCAACTTGAAACACGATTTCTACGTTATTAGAGTCTGAAATAAACATTTTTCGTTTACAAGGCGTATTTCAACTTGAAACACGATTTCTACGTTTTTAGAGTCTGAAATGAACATTTTTCGTTTACTCGCCTAAATATAGTGATATTTTAAAATTGTTTAAACTTTTTAACTTTACCCTAGGTACAAACATTACGTTTGGTTAAAGTTTGATTCTACCATTTACTTTAGGTGAGATATGGTACCAAGGCGTATTTCAACTTGAAACACGATTTCTGCGTTTTTAGAGTCTGAAATAAACATTTTTCGTTTACAAGGCGTATTTCAACTTGAAAGACGATTTCTACGTTTTTAGAGTCTGAAATGAACATTTTTCGTTTACTCGCCTAAATATAGTGATATTTTAAAATTGTTTAAACTTTTTAACTTTACCCTAAGTACAAACATTACGTTTGGTTAAAGTTTGATTCTACCATTTACTTTAGGTGAGATATGGTACCAAGGCGTATTTCAACTTGAAACACGATTTCTGCGGTTTTAGAGTCTGAAATAAACATTTTTCGTTTACAAGGCGTATTTCAACTTGAAAGACGATTTCTACGTTTTTAGAGTCTGAAATGAACATTTTTCGTTTACTCGCCTAAATATAGTGATATTTTAAAATTGTTTAAACTTTTTAACTTTACCCTAAGTACAAACATTACGTTTGGTTAAAGTTTGATTCTACCATTTACTTTAGGTGAGATATGGTCCCAAGGCGTATTTCAACTTGAAACACGATTTCTACGTTATTAGAGTCTGAAATAAACATTTTTCGTTTACAAGGCGTATTTCAACTTGAAAGACGATTTCTACGTTTTTAGAGTCTGAAATGAACATTTTTCGTTTACAAGGCGTATTTCAACTTGAAACACGATTTCTGCGGTTTTAGAGTCTGAAATAAACATTTTTCGTTTACAAGGCGTATTTCAACTTGAAAGACGATTTCTACGTTTTTAGAGTCTGAAATGAACATTTTTCGTTTACTCGCCTAAATATAGTGATATTTTAAAATTGTTTAAACTTTTTAACTTTACCCTAAGTACAAACATTACGTTTGGTTAAAGTTTGATTCTACCATTTACTTTAGGTGAGATATGGTACCAAGGCGTATTTCAACTTGAAACACGATTTCTGCGGTTTTAGAGTCTGAGACGAACATTTTTCGTTTACTCGCCTAAATATAGTGATATTTTCAAATTGTTTAAACTTTTTAACTTTACCCTAGGTACAAACATTACGTTTGGTTAAAGTTTGATTCTACCATTTACTTTAGGTGAGATATGGTCCCAAGGCGTATTTCAACTTGAAACACGATTTCTACGTTATTAGAGTCTGAAATAAACATTTTTCGTTTACAAGGCGTATTTCAACTTGAAAGACGATTTCTACGTTTTTAGAGTCTGAAATGAACATTTTTCGTTTACAAGGCGTATTTCAACTTGAAACACGATTTCTGCGGTTTTAGAGTCTGAGACGAACATTTTTCGTTTACTCGCCTAAATATAGTGATATTTTCAAATTGTTTAAACTTTTTAACTTTACCCTAGGTACAAACATTACGTTTGGTTAAAGTTTGATTCTACCATTTACTTTAGGTGAGATATGGTCCCAAGGCGTATTTCAACTTGAAACACGATTTCTACGTTATTAGAGTCTGAAATAAACATTTTTCGTTTACAAGGCGTATTTCAACTTGAAAGACGATTTCTACGTTTTTAGAGTCTGAAATGAACATTTTTCGTTTACTCGCCTAAATATAGTGATATTTTAAAATTATTTAAACTTTTTAACTTTATACTAGGTACAAACATTACGTTTGGTTAAAGTTTGATTCTACCATTTACTTTAGGTGAGATATGGTACCAAGGCGTATTTCAACTTGAAACACGATTTCTGCGGTTTTAGAGTCTGAAATAAACATTTTTCGTTTACAAGGCGTATTTCAACTTGAAACACGATTTCTACGTTTTTAGAGTCTGAAATGAACATTTTTCGTTTACTCGCCTAAATATAGTGATATTTTAAAATTGTTTAAACTTTTTAACTTTATACTAGGTACAAACATTACGTTTGGTTAAAGTTTGATTCTACCATTTACTTTAGGTGAGATATGGTCCCAAGGCGTATTTCAACTTGAAACACGATTTCTACGTTATTAGAGTCTGAAATAAACATTTTTCGTTTACAAGGCGTATTTCAACTTGAAACACGATTTCTACGTTTTTAGAGTCTGAAATGAACATTTTTCGTTTACTCGCCTAAATATAGTGATATTTTAAAATTGTTTAAACTTTTTAACTTTACCCTAGGTACAAACATTACGTTTGGTTAAAGTTTGATTCTACCATTTACTTTAGGTGAGATATGGTACCAAGGCGTATTTCAACTTGAAACACGATTTCTGCGTTTTTAGAGTCTGAAATAAACATTTTTCGTTTACAAGGCGTATTTCAACTTGAAAGACGATTTCTACGTTTTTAGAGTCTGAAATGAACATTTTTCGTTTACTCGCCTAAATATAGTGATATTTTAAAATTGTTTAAACTTTTTAACTTTACCCTAAGTACAAACATTACGTTTGGTTAAAGTTTGATTCTACCATTTACTTTAGGTGAGATATGGTACCAAGGCGTATTTCAACTTGAAACACGATTTCTGCGGTTTTAGAGTCTGAAATAAACATTTTTCGTTTACAAGGCGTATTTCAACTTGAAAGACGATTTCTACGTTTTTAGAGTCTGAAATGAACATTTTTCGTTTACTCGCCTAAATATAGTGATATTTTAAAGTTGTTTAAACTTTTTAACTTTACCCTAAGTACAAACATTACGTTTGGTTAAAGTTTGATTCTACCATTTACTTTAGGTGAGATATGGTCCCAAGGCGTATTTCAACTTGAAACACGATTTCTACGTTATTAGAGTCTGAAATAAACATTTTTCGTTTACAAGGCGTATTTCAACTTGAAAGACGATTTCTACGTTTTTAGAGTCTGAAATGAACATTTTTCGTTTACTCGCCTAAATATAGTGATATTTTAAAATTATTTAAACTTTTTAACTTTATACTAGGTACAAACATTACGTTTGGTTAAAGTTTGATTCTACCATTTACTTTAGGTGAGATATGGTACCAAGGCGTATTTCAACTTGAAACACGATTTCTGCGGTTTTAGAGTCTGAAATAAACATTTTTCGTTTACAAGGCGTATTTCAACTTGAAACACGATTTCTACGTTTTTAGAGTCTGAAATGAACATTTTTCGTTTACTCGCCTAAATATAGTGATATTTTAAAATTGTTTAAACTTTTTAACTTTATACTAGGTACAAACATTACGTTTGGTTAAAGTTTGATTCTACCATTTACTTTAGGTGAGATATGGTCCCAAGGCGTATTTCAACTTGAAACACGATTTCTACGTTATTAGAGTCTGAAATAAACATTTTTCGTTTACAAGGCGTATTTCAACTTGAAACACGATTTCTACGTTTTTAGAGTCTGAAATGAACATTTTTCGTTTACTCGCCTAAATATAGTGATATTTTAAAATTGTTTAAACTTTTTAACTTTACCCTAGGTACAAACATTACGTTTGGTTAAAGTTTGATTCTACCATTTACTTTAGGTGAGATATGGTACCAAGGCGTATTTCAACTTGAAACACGATTTCTGCGTTTTTAGAGTCTGAAATAAACATTTTTCGTTTACAAGGCGTATTTCAACTTGAAAGACGATTTCTACGTTTTTAGAGTCTGAAATGAACATTTTTCGTTTACTCGCCTAAATATAGTGATATTTTAAAATTGTTTAAACTTTTTAACTTTACCCTAAGTACAAACATTACGTTTGGTTAAAGTTTGATTCTACCATTTACTTTAGGTGAGATATGGTACCAAGGCGTATTTCAACTTGAAACACGATTTCTGCGGTTTTAGAGTCTGAAATAAACATTTTTCGTTTACAAGGCGTATTTCAACTTGAAAGACGATTTCTACGTTTTTAGAGTCTGAAATGAACATTTTTCGTTTACTCGCCTAAATATAGTGATATTTTAAAGTTGTTTAAACTTTTTAACTTTACCCTAAGTACAAACATTACGTTTGGTTAAAGTTTGATTCTACCATTTACTTTAGGTGAGATATGGTCCCAAGGCGTATTTCAACTTGAAACACGATTTCTACGTTATTAGAGTCTGAAATAAACATTTTTCGTTTACAAGGCGTATTTCAACTTGAAAGACGATTTCTACGTTTTTAGAGTCTGAAATGAACATTTTTCGTTTACTCGCCTAAATATAGTGATATTTTAAAATTATTTAAACTTTTTAACTTTATACTAGGTACAAACATTACGTTTGGTTAAAGTTTGATTCTACCATTTACTTTAGGTGAGATATGGTACCAAGGCGTATTTCAACTTGAAACACGATTTCTGCGGTTTTAGAGTCTGAAATAAACATTTTTCGTTTACAAGGCGTATTTCAACTTGAAACACGATTTCTACGTTTTTAGAGTCTGAAATGAACATTTTTCGTTTACTCGCCTAAATATAGTGATATTTTAAAATTGTTTAAACTTTTTAACTTTATACTAGGTACAAACATTACGTTTGGTTAAAGTTTGATTCTACCATTTACTTTAGGTGAGATATGGTCCCAAGGCGTATTTCAACTTGAAACACGATTTCTACGTTATTAGAGTCTGAAATAAACATTTTTCGTTTACAAGGCGTATTTCAACTTGAAACACGATTTCTACGTTTTTAGAGTCTGAAATGAACATTTTTCGTTTACTCGCCTAAATATAGTGATATTTTAAAATTGTTTAAACTTTTTAACTTTACCCTAGGTACAAACATTACGTTTGGTTAAAGTTTGATTCTACCATTTACTTTAGGTGAGATATGGTACCAAGGCGTATTTCAACTTGAAACACGATTTCTGCGTTTTTAGAGTCTGAAATAAACATTTTTCGTTTACAAGGCGTATTTCAACTTGAAAGACGATTTCTACGTTTTTAGAGTCTGAAATGAACATTTTTCGTTTACTCGCCTAAATATAGTGATATTTTAAAATTGTTTAAACTTTTTAACTTTACCCTAAGTACAAACATTACGTTTGGTTAAAGTTTGATTCTACCATTTACTTTAGGTGAGATATGGTACCAAGGCGTATTTCAACTTGAAACACGATTTCTGCGGTTTTAGAGTCTGAAATAAACATTTTTCGTTTACAAGGCGTATTTCAACTTGAAAGACGATTTCTACGTTTTTAGAGTCTGAAATGAACATTTTTCGTTTACTCGCCTAAATATAGTGATATTTTCAAATTGTTTAAACTTTTTAACTTTACCCTAGGTACAAACATTACGTTTGGTTAAAGTTTGATTCTACCATTTACTTTAGGTGAGATATGGTCCCAAGGCGTATTTCAACTTGAAACACGATTTCTACGTTATTAGAGTCTGAAATAAACATTTTTCGTATACAAGGCGTATTTCAACTTGAAAGACGATTTCTACGTTTTTAGAGTCTGAAATGAACATTTTTCGTTTACAAGGCGTATTTCAACTTGAAACACGATTTCTGCGGTTTTAGAGTCTGAGACGAACATTTTTCGTTTACTCGCCTAAATATAGTGATATTTTCAAATTGTTTAAACTTTTTAACTTTACCCTAGGTACAAACATTACGTTTGGTTAAAGTTTGATTCTACCATTTACTTTAGGTGAGATATGGTCCCAAGGCGTATTTCAACTTGAAACACGATTTCTACGTTATTAGAGTCTGAAATAAACATTTTTCGTTTACAAGGCGTATTTCAACTTGAAAGACGATTTCTACGTTTTTAGAGTCTGAAATGAACATTTTTCGTTTACTCGCCTAAATATAGTGATATTTTAAAATTGTTTAAACTTTTTAACTTTATACTAGGTACAAACATAACGTTTGGTTAAAGTTTGATTCTACCATTTACTTTAGGTGAGATATGGTACCAAGGCGTATTTCAACTTGAAACACGATTTCTGCGGTTTTAGAGTCTGAAATAAACATTTTTCGTTTACAAGGCGTATTTCAACTTGAAACACGATTTCTACGTTTTTAGAGTCTGAAATGAACATTTTTCGTTTACTCGCCTAAATATAGTGATATTTTAAAATTGTTTAAACTTTTTAACTTTACCCTAGGTACAAACATTACGTTTGGTTAAAGTTTGATTCTACCATTTACTTTAGGTGAGATATGGTCCCAAGGCGTATTTCAACTTGAAACACGATTTCTACGTTATTAGAGTCTGAAATAAACATTTTTCGTTTACAAGGCGTATTTCAACTTGAAAGACGATTTCTACGTTTTTAGAGTCTGAAATGAACATTTTTCGTTTACAAGGCGTATTTCAACTTGAAACACGATTTCTGCGGTTTTAGAGTCTGAGACGAACATTTTTCGTTTACTCGCCTAAATATAGTGATATTTTAAAATTGTTTAAACTTTTTAACTTTACCCTAGGTACAAACATTACGTTTGGTTAAAGTTTGATTCTACCATTTACTTTAGGTGAGATATGGTCCCAAGGCGTATTTCAACTTGAAACACGATTTCTACGTTATTAGAGTCTGAAATAAACATTTTTCGTTTACAAGGCGTATTTCAACTTGAAACACGATTTCTACGTTTTTAGAGTCTGAAATGAACATTTTTCGTTTACTCGCCTAAATATAGTGATATTTTAAAATTGTTTAAACTTTTTAACTTTACCCTAGGTACAAACATTACGTTTGGTTAAAGTTTGATTCTACCATTTACTTTAGGTGAGATATGGTACCAAGGCGTATTTCAACTTGAAACACGATTTCTGCGTTTTTAGAGTCTGAAATAAACATTTTTCGTTTACAAGGCGTATTTCAACTTGAAAGACGATTTCTACGTTTTTAGAGTCTGAAATGAACATTTTTCGTTTACTCGCCTAAATATAGTGATATTTTAAAATTGTTTAAACTTTTTAACTTTACCCTAAGTACAAACATTACGTTTGGTTAAAGTTTGATTCTACCATTTACTTTAGGTGAGATATGGTACCAAGGCGTATTTCAACTTGAAACACGATTTCTGCGGTTTTAGAGTCTGAAATAAACATTTTTCGTTTACAAGGCGTATTTCAACTTGAAAGACGATTTCTACGTTTTTAGAGTCTGAAATGAACATTTTTCGTTTACTCGCCTAAATATAGTGATATTTTAAAATTGTTTAAACTTTTTAACTTTACCCTAAGTACAAACATTACGTTTGGTTAAAGTTTGATTCTACCATTTACTTTAGGTGAGATATGGTCCCAAGGCGTATTTCAACTTGAAACACGATTTCTACGTTATTAGAGTCTGAAATAAACATTTTTCGTTTACAAGGCGTATTTCAACTTGAAAGACGATTTCTACGTTTTTAGAGTCTGAAATGAACATTTTTCGTTTACAAGGCGTATTTCAACTTGAAACACGATTTCTGCGGTTTTAGAGTCTGAAATAAACATTTTTCGTTTACAAGGCGTATTTCAACTTGAAAGACGATTTCTACGTTTTTAGAGTCTGAAATGAACATTTTTCGTTTACTCGCCTAAATATAGTGATATTTTAAAATTGTTTAAACTTTTTAACTTTACCCTAAGTACAAACATTACGTTTGGTTAAAGTTTGATTCTACCATTTACTTTAGGTGAGATATGGTACCAAGGCGTATTTCAACTTGAAACACGATTTCTGCGGTTTTAGAGTCTGAGACGAACATTTTTCGTTTACTCGCCTAAATATAGTGATATTTTCAAATTGTTTAAACTTTTTAACTTTACCCTAGGTACAAACATTACGTTTGGTTAAAGTTTGATTCTACCATTTACTTTAGGTGAGATATGGTCCCAAGGCGTATTTCAACTTGAAACACGATTTCTACGTTATTAGAGTCTGAAATAAACATTTTTCGTTTACAAGGCGTATTTCAACTTGAAAGACGATTTCTACGTTTTTAGAGTCTGAAATGAACATTTTTCGTTTACAAGGCGTATTTCAACTTGAAACACGATTTCTGCGGTTTTAGAGTCTGAGACGAACATTTTTCGTTTACTCGCCTAAATATAGTGATATTTTCAAATTGTTTAAACTTTTTAACTTTACCCTAGGTACAAACATTACGTTTGGTTAAAGTTTGATTCTACCATTTACTTTAGGTGAGATATGGTCCCAAGGCGTATTTCAACTTGAAACACGATTTCTACGTTATTAGAGTCTGAAATAAACATTTTTCGTTTACAAGGCGTATTTCAACTTGAAAGACGATTTCTACGTTTTTAGAGTCTGAAATGAACATTTTTCGTTTACTCGCCTAAATATAGTGATATTTTAAAATTATTTAAACTTTTTAACTTTATACTAGGTACAAACATTACGTTTGGTTAAAGTTTGATTCTACCATTTACTTTAGGTGAGATATGGTACCAAGGCGTATTTCAACTTGAAACACGATTTCTGCGGTTTTAGAGTCTGAAATAAACATTTTTCGTTTACAAGGCGTATTTCAACTTGAAACACGATTTCTACGTTTTTAGAGTCTGAAATGAACATTTTTCGTTTACTCGCCTAAATATAGTGATATTTTAAAATTGTTTAAACTTTTTAACTTTATACTAGGTACAAACATTACGTTTGGTTAAAGTTTGATTCTACCATTTACTTTAGGTGAGATATGGTCCCAAGGCGTATTTCAACTTGAAACACGATTTCTACGTTATTAGAGTCTGAAATAAACATTTTTCGTTTACAAGGCGTATTTCAACTTGAAACACGATTTCTACGTTTTTAGAGTCTGAAATGAACATTTTTCGTTTACTCGCCTAAATATAGTGATATTTTAAAATTGTTTAAACTTTTTAACTTTACCCTAGGTACAAACATTACGTTTGGTTAAAGTTTGATTCTACCATTTACTTTAGGTGAGATATGGTACCAAGGCGTATTTCAACTTGAAACACGATTTCTGCGTTTTTAGAGTCTGAAATAAACATTTTTCGTTTACAAGGCGTATTTCAACTTGAAAGACGATTTCTACGTTTTTAGAGTCTGAAATGAACATTTTTCGTTTACTCGCCTAAATATAGTGATATTTTAAAATTGTTTAAACTTTTTAACTTTACCCTAAGTACAAACATTACGTTTGGTTAAAGTTTGATTCTACCATTTACTTTAGGTGAGATATGGTACCAAGGCGTATTTCAACTTGAAACACGATTTCTGCGGTTTTAGAGTCTGAAATAAACATTTTTCGTTTACAAGGCGTATTTCAACTTGAAAGACGATTTCTACGTTTTTAGAGTCTGAAATGAACATTTTTCGTTTACTCGCCTAAATATAGTGATATTTTAAAGTTGTTTAAACTTTTTAACTTTACCCTAAGTACAAACATTACGTTTGGTTAAAGTTTGATTCTACCATTTACTTTAGGTGAGATATGGTCCCAAGGCGTATTTCAACTTGAAACACGATTTCTACGTTATTAGAGTCTGAAATAAACATTTTTCGTTTACAAGGCGTATTTCAACTTGAAAGACGATTTCTACGTTTTTAGAGTCTGAAATGAACATTTTTCGTTTACTCGCCTAAATATAGTGATATTTTAAAATTATTTAAACTTTTTAACTTTATACTAGGTACAAACATTACGTTTGGTTAAAGTTTGATTCTACCATTTACTTTAGGTGAGATATGGTACCAAGGCGTATTTCAACTTGAAACACGATTTCTGCGGTTTTAGAGTCTGAAATAAACATTTTTCGTTTACAAGGCGTATTTCAACTTGAAACACGATTTCTACGTTTTTAGAGTCTGAAATGAACATTTTTCGTTTACTCGCCTAAATATAGTGATATTTTAAAATTGTTTAAACTTTTTAACTTTATACTAGGTACAAACATTACGTTTGGTTAAAGTTTGATTCTACCATTTACTTTAGGTGAGATATGGTCCCAAGGCGTATTTCAACTTGAAACACGATTTCTACGTTATTAGAGTCTGAAATAAACATTTTTCGTTTACAAGGCGTATTTCAACTTGAAACACGATTTCTACGTTTTTAGAGTCTGAAATGAACATTTTTCGTTTACTCGCCTAAATATAGTGATATTTTAAAATTGTTTAAACTTTTTAACTTTACCCTAGGTACAAACATTACGTTTGGTTAAAGTTTGATTCTACCATTTACTTTAGGTGAGATATGGTACCAAGGCGTATTTCAACTTGAAACACGATTTCTGCGTTTTTAGAGTCTGAAATAAACATTTTTCGTTTACAAGGCGTATTTCAACTTGAAAGACGATTTCTACGTTTTTAGAGTCTGAAATGAACATTTTTCGTTTACTCGCCTAAATATAGTGATATTTTAAAATTGTTTAAACTTTTTAACTTTACCCTAAGTACAAACATTACGTTTGGTTAAAGTTTGATTCTACCATTTACTTTAGGTGAGATATGGTACCAAGGCGTATTTCAACTTGAAACACGATTTCTGCGGTTTTAGAGTCTGAAATAAACATTTTTCGTTTACAAGGCGTATTTCAACTTGAAAGACGATTTCTACGTTTTTAGAGTCTGAAATGAACATTTTTCGTTTACTCGCCTAAATATAGTGATATTTTAAAGTTGTTTAAACTTTTTAACTTTACCCTAAGTACAAACATTACGTTTGGTTAAAGTTTGATTCTACCATTTACTTTAGGTGAGATATGGTCCCAAGGCGTATTTCAACTTGAAACACGATTTCTACGTTATTAGAGTCTGAAATAAACATTTTTCGTTTACAAGGCGTATTTCAACTTGAAAGACGATTTCTACGTTTTTAGAGTCTGAAATGAACATTTTTCGTTTACTCGCCTAAATATAGTGATATTTTAAAATTATTTAAACTTTTTAACTTTATACTAGGTACAAACATTACGTTTGGTTAAAGTTTGATTCTACCATTTACTTTAGGTGAGATATGGTACCAAGGCGTATTTCAACTTGAAACACGATTTCTGCGGTTTTAGAGTCTGAAATAAACATTTTTCGTTTACAAGGCGTATTTCAACTTGAAACACGATTTCTACGTTTTTAGAGTCTGAAATGAACATTTTTCGTTTACTCGCCTAAATATAGTGATATTTTAAAATTGTTTAAACTTTTTAACTTTATACTAGGTACAAACATTACGTTTGGTTAAAGTTTGATTCTACCATTTACTTTAGGTGAGATATGGTCCCAAGGCGTATTTCAACTTGAAACACGATTTCTACGTTATTAGAGTCTGAAATAAACATTTTTCGTTTACAAGGCGTATTTCAACTTGAAACACGATTTCTACGTTTTTAGAGTCTGAAATGAACATTTTTCGTTTACTCGCCTAAATATAGTGATATTTTAAAATTGTTTAAACTTTTTAACTTTACCCTAGGTACAAACATTACGTTTGGTTAAAGTTTGATTCTACCATTTACTTTAGGTGAGATATGGTACCAAGGCGTATTTCAACTTGAAACACGATTTCTGCGTTTTTAGAGTCTGAAATAAACATTTTTCGTTTACAAGGCGTATTTCAACTTGAAAGACGATTTCTACGTTTTTAGAGTCTGAAATGAACATTTTTCGTTTACTCGCCTAAATATAGTGATATTTTAAAATTGTTTAAACTTTTTAACTTTACCCTAAGTACAAACATTACGTTTGGTTAAAGTTTGATTCTACCATTTACTTTAGGTGAGATATGGTACCAAGGCGTATTTCAACTTGAAACACGATTTCTGCGGTTTTAGAGTCTGAAATAAACATTTTTCGTTTACAAGGCGTATTTCAACTTGAAAGACGATTTCTACGTTTTTAGAGTCTGAAATGAACATTTTTCGTTTACTCGCCTAAATATAGTGATATTTTAAAGTTGTTTAAACTTTTTAACTTTACCCTAAGTACAAACATTACGTTTGGTTAAAGTTTGATTCTACCATTTACTTTAGGTGAGATATGGTCCCTAGGCGTATTTCAACTTGAAACACGATTTCTACGTTATTAGAGTCTGAAATAAACATTTTTCGTTTACAAGGCGTATTTCAACTTGAAAGACGATTTCTACGTTTTTAGAGTCTGAAATGAACATTTTTCGTTTACAAGGCGTATTTCAACTTGAAACACGATTTCTGCGGTTTTAGAGTCTGAGACGAACATTTTTCGTTTACTCGCCTAAATATAGTGATATTTTCAAATTGTTTAAACTTTTTAACTTTACCCTAGGTACAAACATTACGTTTGGTTAAAGTTTGATTCTACCATTTACTTTAGGTGAGATATGGTCCCAAGGCGTATTTCAACTTGAAACACGATTTCTACGTTATTAGAGTCTGAAATAAACATTTTTCGTTTACAAGGCGTATTTCAACTTGAAAGACGATTTCTACGTTTTTAGAGTCTGAAATGAACATTTTTCGTTTACAAGGCGTATTTCAACTTGAAACACGATTTCTGCGGTTTTAGAGTCTGAGACGAACATTTTTCGTTTACTCGCCTAAATATAGTGATATTTTCAAATTGTTTAAACTTTTTAACTTTACCCTAGGTACAAACATTACGTTTGGTTAAAGTTTGATTCTACCATTTACTTTAGGTGAGATATGGTACCAAGGCGTATTTCAACTTGAAACACGATTTCTGCGGTTTTAGAGTCTGAAATAAACATTTTTCGTTTACAAGGCGTATTTCAACTTGAAACACGATTTCTACGTTTTTAGAGTCTGAAATGAACATTTTTCGTTTACTCGCCTAAATATAGTGATATTTTAAAATTGTTTAAACTTTTTAACTTTATACTAGGTACAAACATTACGTTTGGTTAAAGTTTGATTCTACCATTTACTTTAGGTGAGATATGGTCCCAAGGCGTATTTCAACTTGAAACACGATTTCTACGTTATTAGAGTCTGAAATAAACATTTTTCGTTTACAAGGCGTATTTCAACTTGAAACACGATTTCTACGTTTTTAGAGTCTGAAATGAACATTTTTCGTTTACTCGCCTAAATATAGTGATATTTTAAAATTGTTTAAACTTTTTAACTTTACCCTAGGTACAAACATTACGTTTGGTTAAAGTTTGATTCTACCATTTACTTTAGGTGAGATATGGTACCAAGGCGTATTTCAACTTGAAACACGATTTCTGCGTTTTTAGAGTCTGAAATAAACATTTTTCGTTTACAAGGCGTATTTCAACTTGAAAGACGATTTCTACGTTTTTAGAGTCTGAAATGAACATTTTTCGTTTACTCGCCTAAATATAGTGATATTTTAAAATTGTTTAAACTTTTTAACTTTACCCTAAGTACAAACATTACGTTTGGTTAAAGTTTGATTCTACCATTTACTTTAGGTGAGATATGGTACCAAGGCGTATTTCAACTTGAAACACGATTTCTGCGGTTTTAGAGTCTGAAATAAACATTTTTCGTTTACAAGGCGTATTTCAACTTGAAAGACGATTTCTACGTTTTTAGAGTCTGAAATGAACATTTTTCGTTTACTCGCCTAAATATAGTGATATTTTAAAATTGTTTAAACTTTTTAACTTTACCCTAAGTACAAACATTACGTTTGGTTAAAGTTTGATTCTACCATTTACTTTAGGTGAGATATGGTCCCAAGGCGTATTTCAACTTGAAACACGATTTCTACGTTATTAGAGTCTGAAATAAACATTTTTCGTTTACAAGGCGTATTTCAACTTGAAAGACGATTTCTACGTTATTAGAGTCTGAAATAAACATTTTTCGTTTACAAGGCGTATTTCAACTTGAAAGACGATTTCTACGTTTTTAGAGTCTGAAATGAACATTTTTCGTTTACAAGGCGTATTTCAACTTGAAACACGATTTCTGCGGTTTTAGAGTCTGAAATAAACATTTTTCGTTTACAAGGCGTATTTCAACTTGAAAGACGATTTCTACGTTTTTAGAGTCTGAAATGAACATTTTTCGTTTACTCGCCTAAATATAGTGATATTTTAAAATTGTTTAAACTTTTTAACTTCACCCTAAGTACAAACATTACGTTTGGTTAAAGTTTGATTCTACCATTTACTTTAGGTGAGATATGGTACCAAGGCGTATTTCAACTTGAAACACGATTTCTGCGGTTTTAGAGTCTGAGACGAACATTTTTCGTTTACTCGCCTAAATATAGTGATATTTTCAAATTGTTTAAACTTTTTAACTTTACCCTAGGTACAAACATTACGTTTGGTTAAAGTTTGATTCTACCATTTACTTTAGGTGAGATATGGTACCAAGGCGTATTTCAACTTGAAACACGATTTCTGCGTTTTTAGAGTCTGAAATAAACATTTTTCGTTTACAAGGCGTATTTCAACTTGAAAGACGATTTCTACGTTTTTAGAGTCTGAAATGAACATTTTTCGTTTACTCGCTTAAATATAGTGATATTTTAAAATTGTTTAAACTTTTTAACTTTACCCTAAGTACAAACATTACGTTTGGTTAAAGTTTGATTCTACCATTTACTTTAGGTGAGATATGGTACCAAGGCGTATTTCAACTTGAAACACGATTTCTGCGGTTTTAGAGTCTGAAATAAAAATTTTTCGTTTACAAGGCGTATTTCAACTTGAAAGACGATTTCTACGTTTTTAGAGTCTGAAATGAACATTTTTCGTTTACTCGCCTAAATATAGTGATATTTAAAAATTGTTTAAACTTTTTAACTTTACCCTAAGTACAAACATTACGTTTGGTTAAAGTTTGATTCTATCATTTACTTTAGGTGAGATATGGTCCCAAGGCGTATTTCAACTTGAAACACGATTTCTGCGGTTTTAGAGTCTGAAATGAACATTTTTCGTTTACAAGGCGTATTTCAACTTGAAACACGATTTCTGCGGTTTTAGAGTCTGAGACGAACATTTTTCGTTTACTCGCCTAAATATAGTGATATTTTCAAATTGTTTAAACTTTTTAACTTTACCCTAGGTACAAACATTACGTTTGGTTAAAGTTTGATTCTACCATTTACTTTAGGTGAGATATGGTACCAAGGCGTATTTCAACTTGAAACACGATTTCTGCGGTTTTAGAGTCTGAAATAAACATTTTTCGTTTACAAGGCGTATTTCAACTTGAAACACGATTTCTACGTTTTTAGAGTCTGAAATGAACATTTTTCGTTTACTCGCCTAAATATAGTGATATTTTAAAATTGTTTAAACTTTTTAACTTTATACTAGGTACAAACATTACGTTTGGTTAAAGTTTGATTCTACCATTTACTTTAGGTGAGATATGGTCCCAAGGCGTATTTCAACTTGAAACACGATTTCTACGTTATTAGAGTCTGAAATAAACATTTTTCGTTTACAAGGCGTATTTCAACTTGAAACACGATTTCTACGTTTTTAGAGTCTGAAATGAACATTTTTCGTTTACTCGCCTAAATATAGTGATATTTTAAAATTGTTTAAACTTTTTAACTTTACCCTAGGTACAAACATTACGTTTGGTTAAAGTTTGATTCTACCATTTACTTTAGGTGAGATATGGTACCAAGGCGTATTTCAACTTGAAACACGATTTCTGCGTTTTTAGAGTCTGAAATAAACATTTTTCGTTTACAAGGCGTATTTCAACTTGAAAGACGATTTCTACGTTTTTAGAGTCTGAAATGAACATTTTTCGTTTACTCGCCTAAATATAGTGATATTTTAAAATTGTTTAAACTTTTTAACTTTACCCTAAGTACAAACATTACGTTTGGTTAAAGTTTGATTCTACCATTTACTTTAGGTGAGATATGGTACCAAGGCGTATTTCAACTTGAAACACGATTTCTGCGGTTTTAGAGTCTGAAATAAACATTTTTCGTTTACAAGGCGTATTTCAACTTGAAAGACGATTTCTACGTTTTTAGAGTCTGAAATGAACATTTTTCGTTTACTCGCCTAAATATAGTGATATTTTAAAATTGTTTAAACTTTTTAACTTTACCCTAAGTACAAACATTACGTTTGGTTAAAGTTTGATTCTACCATTTACTTTAGGTGAGATATGGTCCCAAGGCGTATTTCAACTTGAAACACGATTTCTACGTTATTAGAGTCTGAAATAAACATTTTTCGTTTACAAGGCGTATTTCAACTTGAAAGACGATTTCTACGTTATTAGAGTCTGAAATAAACATTTTTCGTTTACAAGGCGTATTTCAACTTGAAAGACGATTTCTACGTTTTTAGAGTCTGAAATGAACATTTTTCGTTTACAAGGCGTATTTCAACTTGAAACACGATTTCTGCGGTTTTAGAGTCTGAAATAAACATTTTTCGTTTACAAGGCGTATTTCAACTTGAAAGACGATTTCTACGTTTTTAGAGTCTGAAATGAACATTTTTCGTTTACTCGCCTAAATATAGTGATATTTTCAAATTGTTTAAACTTTTTAACTTTACCCTAGGTACAAACATTACGTTTGGTTAAAGTTTGATTCTACCATTTACTTTAGGTGAGATATGGTCCCAAGACGTATTTCAACTTGAAACACGATTTCTACGTTATTAGAGTCTGAAATAAACATTTTTCGTTTACAAGGCGTATTTCAACTTGAAAGACGATTTCTACGTTTTTAGAGTCTGAAATGAACATTTTTCGTTTACTCGCCTAAATATAGTGATATTTTAAAATTGTTTAAACTTTACCCTAAGTACAAACATTACGTTTGGTTAAAGTTTGATTCTACCATTTACTTTAGGTGAGATATGGTACCAAGGCGTATTTCAACTTGAAACACGATTTCTGCGGTTTTAGAGTCTGAAATAAAAATTTTTCGTTTACAAGGCGTATTTCAACTTGAAAGACGATTTCTACGTTTTTAGAGTCTGAAATGAACATTTTTCGTTTACTCGCCTAAATATAGTGATATTTAAAAATTGTTTAAACTTTTTAACTTTACCCTAAGTACAAACATTACGTTTGGTTAAAGTTTGATTCTATCATTTACTTTAGGTGAGATATGGTCCCAAGGCGTATTTCAACTTGAAACACGATTTCTGCGGTTTTAGAGTCTGAGACGAACATTTTTCGTTTACTCGCCTAAATATAGTGATATTTTCAAATTGTTTAAACTTTTTAACTTTACCCTAGGTACAAACATTACGTTTGGTTAAAGTTTGATTCTACCATTTACTTTAGGTGAGATATGGTCCCAAGGCGTATTTCAACTTGAAACACGATTTCTACGTTATTAGAGTCTGAAATAAACATTTTTCGTTTACAAGGCGTATTTCAACTTGAAACACGATTTCTACGTTTTTAGAGTCTGAAATGAACATTTTTCGTTTACTCGCCTAAATATAGTGATATTTTAAAATTGTTTAAACTTTTTAACTTTATACTAGGTACAAACATTACGTTTGGTTAAAGTTTGATTCTACCATTTACTTTAGGTGAGATATGGTACCAAGGCGTATTTCAACTTGAAACACGATTTCTGCGGTTTTAGAGTCTGAAATAAACATTTTTCGTTTACAAGGCGTATTTCAACTTGAAACACGATTTCTACGTTTTTAGAGTCTGAAATGAACATTTTTCGTTTACTCGCCTAAATATAGTGATATTTTAAAATTGTTTAAACTTTTTAACTTTATACTAGGTACAAACATTACGTTTGGTTAAAGTTTGATTCTACCATTTACTTTAGGTGAGATATGGTCCCAAGGCGTATTTCAACTTGAAACACGATTTCTACGTTATTAGAGTCTGAAATAAACATTTTTCGTTTACAAGGCGTATTTCAACTTGAAAGACGATTTCTACGTTTTTAGAGTCTGAAATGAACATTTTTCGTTTACTCGCCTAAATATAGTGATATTTTAAAATTGTTTAAACTTTTTAACTTTACCCTAAGTACAAACATTACGTTTGGTTAAAGTTTGATTCTACCATTTACTTTAGGTGAGATATGGTACCAAGGCGTATTTCAACTTGAAACACGATTTCTGCGGTTTTAGAGTCTGAAATAAACATTTTTCGTTTACAAGGCGTATTTCAACTTGAAAGACGATTTCTATGTTTTTAGAGTCTGAAATGAACATTTTTCGTTTACTCGCCTAAATATAGTGATATTTTAAAATTGTTTAAACTTTTTAACTTTACCCTAAGTACAAACATTACGTTTGGTTAAAGTTTGATTCTACCATTTACTTTAGGTGAGATATGGTACCAAGGCGTATTCCAACTTGAAACACGATTTCTGCGGTTTTAGAGTCTGAGACGAACATTTTTCGTTTACTCGCCTAAATATAGTGATATTTTCAAATTGTTTAAACTTTTTAACTTTACCGTAGGTACAAACATTACGTTTGGTTAAAGTTTGATTCTACCATTTACTTTAGGTGAGATATGGTCCCAAGGCGTATTTCAACTTGAAACACGATTTCTACGTTATTAGAGTCTGAAATAAACATTTTTCGTTTACAAGGCGTATTTCAACTTGAAACACGATTTCTACGTTTTTAGAGTGAAATGAACATTTTTCGTTTACTCGCCTAAATATAGTGATATTTTAAAATTGTTTAAACTTTTTAACTTTATACTAGGTACAAACATTACGTTTGGTTAAAGTTTGATTCTACCATTTACTTTAGGTGAGATATGGTACCAAGGCGTATTTCAACTTGAAACACGATTTCTGCGGTTTTAGAGTCTGAGACGAACATTTTTCGTTTACTCGCATAAATATAGTGATATTTTCAAATTGTTTAAACTTTTTAACTTTACCCTAGGTACAAACATTACGTTTGGTTAAAGTTTGATTCTACCATTTACTTTAGGTGAGATATGGTCCCAAGGCGTATTTCAACTTGAAACACGATTTCTACGTTATTAGAGTCTGAAATAAACATTTTTCGTTTACAAGGCGTATTTCAACTTGAAACACGATTTCTACGTTTTTAGAGTCTGAAATGAACATTTTTCGTTTACTCGCCTAAATATAGTGATATTTTAAAATTGTTTAAACTTTTTAACTTTACCCTAAGTACAAACATTACGTTTGGTTAAAGTTTGATTCTACCATTTACTTTAGGTGAGATATGGTACCAAGGCGTATTTCAACTTGAAACACGATTTCTGCGGTTTTAGAGTCTGAAATAAACATTTTTCGTTTACAAGGCGTATTTCAACTTGAAACACGATTTCTACGTTTTTAGAGTCTGAAATGAACATTTTTCGTTTACTCGCCTAAATATAGTGATATTTTAAAATTGTTTAAACTTTTTAACTTTATACTAGGTACAAACATTACGTTTCGTTAAAGTTTGATTCTACCATTTACTTTAGGTGAGATATGGTCCCAAGGCGTATTTCAACTTGAAACACGATTTCTACGTTATTAGAGTCTGAAATAAACATTTTTCGTTTACAAGGCGTATTTCAACTTGAAACACGATTTCTACGTTTTTAGAGTCTGAAATGAACATTTTTCGTTTACTCGCCTAAATATAGTGATATTTTAAAATTGTTTAAACTTTTTAACTTTATACTAGGTACAAACATTACGTTTGGTTAAAGTTTGATTCTACCATTTACTTTAGGTGAGATATGGTACCAAGGCGTATTTCAACTTGAAACACGATTTCTGCGGTTTTAGAGTCTGAGACGAACATTTTTCGTTTACTCGCATAAATATAGTGATATTTTCAAATTGTTTAAACTTTTTAACTTTACCCTAGGTACAAACATTACGTTTGGTTAAAGTTTGATTCTACCATTTACTTTAGGTGAGATATGGTCCCAAGGCGTATTTCAACTTGAAACACGATTTCTACGTTATTAGAGTCTGAAATAAACATTTTTCGTTTACAAGGCGTATTTCAACTTGAAACACGATTTCTACGTTTTTAGAGTCTGAAATGAACATTTTTCGTTTACTCGCCTAAATATAGTGATATTTTAAAATTGTTTAAACTTTTTAACTTTACCCTAAGTACAAACATTACGTTTGGTTAAAGTTTGATTCTACCATTTACTTTAGGTGAGATATGGTACCAAGGCGTATTTCAACTTGAAACACGATTTCTGCGGTTTTAGAGTCTGAAATAAACATTTTTCGTTTACAAGGCGTATTTCAACTTGAAACACGATTTCTACGTTTTTAGAGTCTGAAATGAACATTTTTCGTTTACTCGCCTAAATATAGTGATATTTTAAAATTGTTTAAACTTTTTAACTTTATACTAGGTACAAACATTACGTTTCGTTAAAGTTTGATTCTACCATTTACTTTAGGTGAGATATGGTCCCAAGGCGTATTTCAACTTGAAACACGATTTCTACGTTATTAGAGTCTGAAATAAACATTTTTCGTTTACAAGGCGTATTTCAACTTGAAAGACGATTTCTACGTTTTTAGAGTCTGAAATGAACATTTTTCGTTTACTCGCCTAAATATAGTGATATTTTAAAATTGTTTAAACTTTTTAACTTTACCCTAAGTACAAACATTACGTTTGGTTAAAGTTTGATTCTACCATTTACTTTAGGTGAGATATGGTACCAAGGCGTATTTCAACTTGAAACACGATTTCTGCGGTTTTAGAGTCTGAAATAAACATTTTTCGTTTACAAGGCGTATTTCAACTTGAAACACGATTTCTACGTTTTTAGAGTCTGAAATGAACATTTTTCGTTTACTCGCCTAAATATAGTGATATTTTAAAATTGTTTAAACTTTTTAACTTTATACTAGGTACAAACATTACGTTTGGTTAAAGTTTGATTCTACCATTTACTTTAGGTGAGATATGGTCCCAAGGCGTATTTCAACTTGAAACACGATTTCTGCGTTTTTAGAGTCTGAAATAAACATTTTTCGTTTACAAGGCGTATTTCAACTTGAAAGACGATTTCTACGTTTTTAGAGTCTGAAATGAACATTTTTCGTTTACTCGCCTAAATATAGTGATATTTTAAAATTGTTTAAACTTTTTAACTTTACCCTAAGTACAAACATTACGTTTGGTTAAAGTTTGATTCTACCATTTACTTTAGGTGAGATATGGTACCAAGGCGTATTTCAACTTGAAACACGATTTCTGCGGTTTTAGAGTCTGAAATAAACATTTTTCGTTTACAAGGCGTATTTCAACTTGAAAGACGATTTCTACGTTTTTAGAGTCTGAAATGAACATTTTTCGTTTACTCGCCTAAATATAGTGATATTTTAAAATTGTTTAAACTTTTTAACTTTACCCTAAGTACAAACATTACGTTTGGTTAAAGTTTGATTCTACCATTTACTTTAGGTGAGATATGGTCCCAAGGCGTATTTCAACTTGAAACACGATTTCTACGTTATTAGAGTCTGAAATAAACATTTTTCGTTTACAAGGCGTATTTCAACTTGAAAGACGATTTCTACGTTTTTAGAGTCTGAAATGAACATTTTTCGTTTACAAGGCGTATTTCAACTTGAAACACGATTTCTGCGGTTTTAGAGTCTGAGACGAACATTTTTCGTTTACTCGCCTAAATATAGTGATATTTTCAAATTGTTTAAACTTTTTAACTTTACCCTAGGTACAAACATTACGTTTGGTTAAAGTTTGATTCTACCATTTACTTTAGGTGAGATATGGTCCCAAGGCGTATTTCAACTTGAAACACGATTTCTACGTTATTAGAGTCTGAAATAAACATTTTTCGTTTACAAGGCGTATTTCAACTTGAAAGACGATTTCTACGTTTTTAGAGTCTGAAATGAACATTTTTCGTTTACAAGGCGTATTTCAACTTGAAACACGATTTCTGCGGTTTTAGAGTCTGAGACGAACATTTTTCGTTTACTCGCCTAAATATAGTGATATTTTCAAATTGTTTAAACTTTTTAACTTTACCCTAGGTACAAACATTACGTTTGGTTAAAGTTTGATTCTACCATTTACTTTAGGTGAGATATGGTCCCAAGGCGTATTTCAACTTGAAACACGATTTCTACGTTATTAGAGTCTGAAATAAACATTTTTCGTTTACAAGGCGTATTTCAACTTGAAAGACGATTTCTACGTTTTTAGAGTCTGAAATGAACATTTTTCGTTTACTCGCCTAAATATAGTGATATTTTAAAATAGTTTAAACTTTTTAACTTTATACTAGGTACAAACATTACGTTTGGTTAAAGTTTGATTCTACCATTTACTTTAGGTGAGATATGGTACCAAGGCGTATTTCAACTTGAAACACGATTTCTGCGGTTTTAGAGTCTGAAATAAACATTTTTCGTTTACAAGGCGTATTTCAACTTGAAAGACGATTTCTACGTTTTTAGAGTCTGAAATGAACATTTTTCGTTTACTCGCCTAAATATAGTGATATTTTAAAATTGTTTAAACTTTTTAACTTTACCCTAAGTACAAACATTACGTTTGGTTAAAGTTTGATTCTACCATTTACTTTAGGTGAGATATGGTCCCAAGGCGTATTTCAACTTGAAACACGATTTCTGCGGTTTTAGAGTCTGAGACGACCATTTTTCGTTTAAATATAGTGATATTTTCAAATTGTTTAAACTTTTTAACTTTACCCTAGGTACAAACATTACGTTTGGTTAAAGTTTGATTCTACCATTTACTTTAGGTGAGATATGGTCCCAAGGCGTATTTCAACTTGAAACACGATTTCTACGTTATTAGAGTCTGAAATAAAAATTTTTCGTTTACAAGGCGTATTTCAACTTGAAACACGATTTCTACGTTTTTAGAGTCTGAAATGAACATTTTTCGTTTACTCGCCTAAATATAGTGATATTTTAAAATTGTTTAAACTTTTTAACTTTATACTAGGTACAAACATTACGTTTGGTTAAAGTTTGATTCTACCATTTACTTTAGGTGAGATATGGTACCAAGGCGTATTTCAACTTGAAACACGATTTCTGCGGTTTTAGAGTCTGAAATAAACATTTTTCGTTTACAAGGCGTATTTCAACTTGAAACACGATTTCTACGTTTTTAGAGTCTGAAATGAACATTTTTCGTTTACTCGCCTAAATATAGTGATATTTAAAAATTGTTTAAACTTTTTAACTTTACCCTAAGTACAAACATTACGTTTGGTTAAAGTTTGATTCTACCATTTACTTTAGGTGAGATATGGTCCCAAGGCGTATTTCAACTTGAAACACGATTTCTGCGGTTTTAGAGTCTGAGACGAACATTTTTCGTTTACTCGCCTAAATATAGTGATATTTTCAAATTGTTTAAACTTTTTAACTTTACCCTAGGTACAAACATTACGTTTGGTTAAAGTTTGATTCTACCATTTACTTTAGGTGAGATATGGTCCCAAGGCGTATTTCAACTTGAAACACGATTTCTACGTTATTAGAGTCTGAAATAAACATTTTTCGTTTACAAGGCGTATTTCAACTTGAAAGACGATTTCTACGTTATTAGAGTCTGAAATAAACATTTTTCGTTTACAAGGCGTATTTCAACTTGAAAGACGATTTCTACGTTTTTAGAGTCTGAAATGAACATTTTTCGTTTACAAGGCGTATTTCAACTTGAAACACGATTTCTGCGGTTTTAGAGTCTGAAATAAACATTTTTCGTTTACAAGGCGTATTTCAACTTGAAAGACGATTTCTACGTTTTTAGAGTCTGAAATGAACATTTTTCGTTTACTCGCCTAAATATAGTGATATTTTAAAATTGTTTAAACTTTTTAACTTTACCCTAAGTACAAACATTACGTTTGGTTAAAGTTTGATTCTACCATTTACTTTAGGTGAGATATGGTACCAAGGCGTATTTCAACTTGAAACACGATTTCTGCGGTTTTAGAGTCTGAGACGAACATTTTTCGTTTACTCGCCTAAATATAGTGATATTTTCAAATTGTTTAAACTTTTTAACTTTACCCTAGGTACAAACATTACGTTTGGTTAAAGTTTGATTCTACCATTTACTTTAGGTGAGATATGGTCCCAAGACGTATTTCAACTTGAAACACGATTTCTACGTTATTAGAGTCTGAAATAAACATTTTTCGTTTACAAGGCGTATTTCAACTTGAAAGACGATTTCTACGTTTTTAGAGTCTGAAATGAACATTTTTCGTTTACTCGCCTAAATATAGTGATATTTTAAAATTGTTTAAACTTTACCCTAAGTACAAACATTACGTTTGGTTAAAGTTTGATTCTACCATTTACTTTAGGTGAGATATGGTACCAAGGCGTATTTCAACTTGAAACACGATTTCTGCGGTTTTAGAGTCTGAAATAAACATTTTTCGTTTACAAGGCGTATTTCAACTTGAAAGACGATTTCTACGTTTTTAGAGTCTGAAATGAACATTTTTCGTTTACTCGCCTAAATATAGTGATATTTAAAAATTGTTTAAACTTTTTAACTTTACCCTAAGTACAAACATTACGTTTGGTTAAAGTTTGATTCTACCATTTACTTTAGGTGAGATATGGTCCCAAGGCGTATTTCAACTTGAAACACGATTTCTGCGGTTTTAGAGTCTGAGACGAACATTTTTCGTTTACTCGCCTAAATATAGTGATATTTTCAAATTGTTTAAACTTTTTAACTTTACCCTAGGTACAAACATTACGTTTGGTTAAAGTTTGATTCTACCATTTACTTTAGGTGAGATATGGTCCCAAGGCGTATTTCAACTTGAAACACGATTTCTACGTTATTAGAGTCTGAAATAAACATTTTTCGTTTACAAGGCGTATTTCAACTTGAAACACGATTTCTACGTTTTTAGAGTCTGAAATGAACATTTTTCGTTTACTCGCCTAAATATAGTGATATTTTAAAATTGTTTAAACTTTTTAACTTTATACTAGGTACAAACATTACGTTTGGTTAAAGTTTGATTCTACCATTTACTTTAGGTGAGATATGGTACCAAGGCGTATTTCAACTTGAAACACGATTTCTGCGGTTTTAGAGTCTGAAATAAACATTTTTCGTTTACAAGGCGTATTTCAACTTGAAACACGATTTCTACGTTTTTAGAGTCTGAAATGAACATTTTTCGTTTACTCGCCTAAATATAGTGATATTTTAAAATTGTTTAAACTTTTTAACTTTATACTAGGTACAAACATTACGTTTGGTTAAAGTTTGATTCTACCATTTACTTTAGGTGAGATATGGTCCCAAGGCGTATTTCAACTTGAAACACGATTTCTACGTTATTAGAGTCTGAAATAAACATTTTTCGTTTACAAGGCGTATTTCAACTTGAAAGACGATTTCTACGTTTTTAGAGTCTGAAATGAACATTTTTCGTTTACTCGCCTAAATATAGTGATATTTTAAAATTGTTTAAACTTTTTAACTTTACCCTAAGTACAAACATTACGTTTGGTTAAAGTTTGATTCTACCATTTACTTTAGGTGAGATATGGTACCAAGGCGTATTTCAACTTGAAACACGATTTCTGCGGTTTTAGAGTCTGAAATAAACATTTTTCGTTTACAAGGCGTATTTCAACTTGAAAGACGATTTCTATGTTTTTAGAGTCTGAAATGAACATTTTTCGTTTACTCGCCTAAATATAGTGATATTTTAAAATTGTTTAAACTTTTTAACTTTACCCTAAGTACAAACATTACGTTTGGTTAAAGTTTGATTCTACCATTTACTTTAGGTGAGATATGGTACCAAGGCGTATTCCAACTTGAAACACGATTTCTGCGGTTTTAGAGTCTGAGACGAACATTTTTCGTTTACTCGCCTAAATATAGTGATATTTTCAAATTGTTTAAACTTTTTAACTTTACCGTAGGTACAAACATTACGTTTGGTTAAAGTTTGATTCTACCATTTACTTTAGGTGAGATATGGTCCCAAGGCGTATTTCAACTTGAAACACGATTTCTACGTTATTAGAGTCTGAAATAAACATTTTTCGTTTACAAGGCGTATTTCAACTTGAAACACGATTTCTACGTTTTTAGAGTCTGAAATGAACATTTTTCGTTTACTCGCCTAAATATAGTGATATTTTAAAATTGTTTAAACTTTTTAACTTTATACTAGGTACAAACATTACGTTTGGTTAAAGTTTGATTCTACCATTTACTTTAGGTGAGATATGGTACCAAGGCGTATTTCAACTTGAAACACGATTTCTGCGGTTTTAGAGTCTGAAATAAACATTTTTCGTTTACAAGGCGTATTTCAACTTGAAAGACGATTTCTACGTTTTTAGAGTCTGAAATGAACATTTTTCGTTTACTCGCCTAAATATAGTGATATTTAAAAATTGTTTAAACTTTTTAACTTTACCCTAAGTACAAACATTACGTTTGGTTAAAGTTTGATTCTACCATTTACTTTAGGTGAGATATGGTCCCAAGGCGTATTTCAACTTGAAACACGATTTCTGCGGTTTTAGAGTCTGAGACGAACATTTTTCGTTTACTCGCCTAAATATAGTGATATTTTCAAATTGTTTAAACTTTTTAACTTTACCCTAGGTACAAACATTACGTTTGGTTAAAGTTTGATTCTACCATTTACTTTAGGTGAGATATGGTCCCAAGGCGTATTTCAACTTGAAACACGATTTCTACGTTATTAGAGTCTGAAATAAACATTTTTCGTTTACAAGGCGTATTTCAACTTGAAACACGATTTCTACGTTTTTAGAGTCTGAAATGAACATTTTTCGTTTACTCGCCTAAATATAGTGATATTTTAAAATTGTTTAAACTTTTTAACTTTATACTAGGTACAAACATTACGTTTGGTTAAAGTTTGATTCTACCATTTACTTTAGGTGAGATATGGTACCAAGGCGTATTTCAACTTGAAACACGATTTCTGCGGTTTTAGAGTCTGAAATAAACATTTTTCGTTTACAAGGCGTATTTCAACTTGAAACACGATTTCTACGTTTTTAGAGTCTGAAATGAACATTTTTCGTTTACTCGCCTAAATATAGTGATATTTTAAAATTGTTTAAACTTTTTAACTTTACCCTAAGTACAAACATTACGTTTGGTTAAAGTTTGATTCTACCATTTACTTTAGGTGAGATATGGTACCAAGGCGTATTCCAACTTGAAACACGATTTCTGCGGTTTTAGAGTCTGAGACGAACATTTTTCGTTTACTCGCCTAAATATAGTGATATTTTCAAATTGTTTAAACTTTTTAACTTTACCGTAGGTACAAACATTACGTTTGGTTAAAGTTTGATTCTACCATTTACTTTAGGTGAGATATGGTCCCAAGGCGTATTTCAACTTGAAACACGATTTCTACGTTATTAGAGTCTGAAATAAACATTTTTCGTTTACAAGGCGTATTTCAACTTGAAACACGATTTCTACGTTTTTAGAGTCTGAAATGAACATTTTTCGTTTACTCGCCTAAATATAGTGATATTTTAAAATTGTTTAAACTTTTTAACTTTATACTAGGTACAAACATTACGTTTGGTTAAAGTTTGATTCTACCATTTACTTTAGGTGAGATATGGTACCAAGGCGTATTTCAACTTGAAACACGATTTCTGCGGTTTTAGAGTCTGAAATAAACATTTTTCGTTTACAAGGCGTATTTCAACTTGAAAGACGATTTCTACGTTTTTAGAGTCTGAAATGAACATTTTTCGTTTACTCGCCTAAATATAGTGATATTTTAAAATTGTTTAAACTTTTTAACTTTACCCTAAGTACAAACATTACGTTTGGTTAAAGTTTGATTCTACCATTTACTTTAGGTGAGATATGGTCCCAAGGCGTATTTCAACTTGAAACACGATTTCTGCGGTTTTAGAGTCTGAGACGACCATTTTTCGTTTAAATATAGTGATATTTTCAAATTGTTTAAACTTTTTAACTTTACCCTAGGTACAAACATTACGTTTGGTTAAAGTTTGATTCTACCATTTACTTTAGGTGAGATATGGTCCCAAGGCGTATTTCAACTTGAAACACGATTTCTACGTTATTAGAGTCTGAAATAAACATTTTTCGTTTACAAGGCGTATTTCAACTTGAAACACGATTTCTACGTTTTTAGAGTCTGAAATGAACATTTTTCGTTTACTCGCCTAAATATAGTGATATTTTAAAATTGTTTAAACTTTTTAACTTTATACTAGGTACAAACATTACGTTTGGTTAAAGTTTGATTCTACCATTTACTTTAGGTGAGATATGGTACCAAGGCGTATTTCAACTTGAAACACGATTTCTGCGGTTTTAGAGTCTGAAATAAACATTTTTCGTTTACAAGGCGTATTTCAACTTGAAACACGATTTCTACGTTTTTAGAGTCTGAAATGAACATTTTTCGTTTACTCGCCTAAATATAGTGATATTTAAAAATTGTTTAAACTTTTTAACTTTACCCTAAGTACAAACATTACGTTTGGTTAAAGTTTGATTCTACCATTTACTTTAGGTGAGATATGGTCCCAAGGCGTATTTCAACTTGAAACACGATTTCTGCGGTTTTAGAGTCTGAGACGAACATTTTTCGTTTACTCGCCTAAATATAGTGATATTTTCAAATTGTTTAAACTTTTTAACTTTACCCTAGGTACAAACATTACGTTTGGTTAAAGTTTGATTCTACCATTTACTTTAGGTGAGATATGGTCCCAAGGCGTATTTCAACTTGAAACACGATTTCTACGTTATTAGAGTCTGAAATAAACATTTTTCGTTTACAAGGCGTATTTCAACTTGAAAGACGATTTCTACGTTATTAGAGTCTGAAATAAACATTTTTCGTTTACAAGGCGTATTTCAACTTGAAAGACGATTTCTACGTTTTTAGAGTCTGAAATGAACATTTTTCGTTTACAAGGCGTATTTCAACTTGAAACACGATTTCTGCGGTTTTAGAGTCTGAAATAAACATTTTTCGTTTACAAGGCGTATTTCAACTTGAAAGACGATTTCTACGTTTTTAGAGTCTGAAATGAACATTTTTCGTTTACTCGCCTAAATATAGTGATATTTTAAAATTGTTTAAACTTTTTAACTTTACCCTAAGTACAAACATTACGTTTGGTTAAAGTTTGATTCTACCATTTACTTTAGGTGAGATATGGTACCAAGGCGTATTTCAACTTGAAACACGATTTCTGCGGTTTTAGAGTCTGAGACGAACATTTTTCGTTTACTCGCCTAAATATAGTGATATTTTCAAATTGTTTAAACTTTTTAACTTTACCCTAGGTACAAACATTACGTTTGGTTAAAGTTTGATTCTACCATTTACTTTAGGTGAGATATGGTCCCAAGACGTATTTCAACTTGAAACACGATTTCTACGTTATTAGAGTCTGAAATAAACATTTTTCGTTTACAAGGCGTATTTCAACTTGAAAGACGATTTCTACGTTTTTAGAGTCTGAAATGAACATTTTTCGTTTACTCGCCTAAATATAGTGATATTTTAAAATTGTTTAAACTTTACCCTAAGTACAAACATTACGTTTGGTTAAAGTTTGATTCTACCATTTACTTTAGGTGAGATATGGTACCAAGGCGTATTTCAACTTGAAACACGATTTCTGCGGTTTTAGAGTCTGAAATAAACATTTTTCGTTTACAAGGCGTATTTCAACTTGAAAGACGATTTCTACGTTTTTAGAGTCTGAAATGAACATTTTTCGTTTACTCGCCTAAATATAGTGATATTTAAAAATTGTTTAAACTTTTTAACTTTACCCTAAGTACAAACATTACGTTTGGTTAAAGTTTGATTCTACCATTTACTTTAGGTGAGATATGGTCCCAAGGCGTATTTCAACTTGAAACACGATTTCTGCGGTTTTAGAGTCTGAGACGAACATTTTTCGTTTACTCGCCTAAATATAGTGATATTTTCAAATTGTTTAAACTTTTTAACTTTACCCTAGGTACAAACATTACGTTTGGTTAAAGTTTGATTCTACCATTTACTTTAGGTGAGATATGGTCCCAAGGCGTATTTCAACTTGAAACACGATTTCTACGTTATTAGAGTCTGAAATAAACATTTTTCGTTTACAAGGCGTATTTCAACTTGAAACACGATTTCTACGTTTTTAGAGTCTGAAATGAACATTTTTCGTTTACTCGCCTAAATATAGTGATATTTTAAAATTGTTTAAACTTTTTAACTTTATACTAGGTACAAACATTACGTTTGGTTAAAGTTTGATTCTACCATTTACTTTAGGTGAGATATGGTACCAAGGCGTATTTCAACTTGAAACACGATTTCTGCGGTTTTAGAGTCTGAAATAAACATTTTTCGTTTACAAGGCGTATTTCAACTTGAAACACGATTTCTACGTTTTTAGAGTCTGAAATGAACATTTTTCGTTTACTCGCCTAAATATAGTGATATTTTAAAATTGTTTAAACTTTTTAACTTTATACTAGGTACAAACATTACGTTTGGTTAAAGTTTGATTCTACCATTTACTTTAGGTGAGATATGGTCCCAAGGCGTATTTCAACTTGAAACACGATTTCTACGTTATTAGAGTCTGAAATAAACATTTTTCGTTTACAAGGCGTATTTCAACTTGAAAGACGATTTCTACGTTTTTAGAGTCTGAAATGAACATTTTTCGTTTACTCGCCTAAATATAGTGATATTTTAAAATTGTTTAAACTTTTTAACTTTACCCTAAGTACAAACATTACGTTTGGTTAAAGTTTGATTCTACCATTTACTTTAGGTGAGATATGGTACCAAGGCGTATTTCAACTTGAAACACGATTTCTGCGGTTTTAGAGTCTGAAATAAACATTTTTCGTTTACAAGGCGTATTTCAACTTGAAAGACGATTTCTATGTTTTTAGAGTCTGAAATGAACATTTTTCGTTTACTCGCCTAAATATAGTGATATTTTAAAATTGTTTAAACTTTTTAACTTTACCCTAAGTACAAACATTACGTTTGGTTAAAGTTTGATTCTACCATTTACTTTAGGTGAGATATGGTACCAAGGCGTATTCCAACTTGAAACACGATTTCTGCGGTTTTAGAGTCTGAGACGAACATTTTTCGTTTACTCGCCTAAATATAGTGATATTTTCAAATTGTTTAAACTTTTTAACTTTACCGTAGGTACAAACATTACGTTTGGTTAAAGTTTGATTCTACCATTTACTTTAGGTGAGATATGGTCCCAAGGCGTATTTCAACTTGAAACACGATTTCTACGTTATTAGAGTCTGAAATAAACATTTTTCGTTTACAAGGCGTATTTCAACTTGAAACACGATTTCTACGTTTTTAGAGTCTGAAATGAACATTTTTCGTTTACTCGCCTAAATATAGTGATATTTTAAAATTGTTTAAACTTTTTAACTTTATACTAGGTACAAACATTACGTTTGGTTAAAGTTTGATTCTACCATTTACTTTAGGTGAGATATGGTACCAAGGCGTATTTCAACTTGAAACACGATTTCTGCGGTTTTAGAGTCTGAGACGAACATTTTTCGTTTACTCGCATAAATATAGTGATATTTTCAAATTGTTTAAACTTTTTAACTTTACCCTAGGTACAAACATTACGTTTGGTTAAAGTTTGATTCTACCATTTACTTTAGGTGAGATATGGTCCCAAGGCGTATTTCAACTTGAAACACGATTTCTACGTTATTAGAGTCTGAAATAAACATTTTTCGTTTACAAGGCGTATTTCAACTTGAAACACGATTTCTACGTTTTTAGAGTCTGAAATGAACATTTTTCGTTTACTCGCCTAAATATAGTGATATTTTAAAATTGTTTAAACTTTTTAACTTTATACTAGGTACAAACATTACGTTTGGTTAAAGTTTGATTCTACCATTTACTTTAGGTGAGATATGGTACCAAGGCGTATTTCAACTTGAAACACGATTTCTGCGGTTTTAGAGTCTGAAATAAACATTTTTCGTTTACAAGGCGTATTTCAACTTGAAACACGATTTCTACGTTTTTAGAGTCTGAAATGAACATTTTTCGTTTACTCGCCTAAATATAGTGATATTTTAAAATTGTTTAAACTTTTTAACTTTATACTAGGTACAAACATTACGTTTGGTTAAAGTTTGATTCTACCATTTACTTTAGGTGAGATATGGTCCCAAGGCGTATTTCAACTTGAAACACGATTTCTACGTTATTAGAGTCTGAAATAAACATTTTTCGTTTACAAGGCGTATTTCAACTTGAAAGACGATTTCTACGTTTTTAGAGTCTGAAATGAACATTTTTCGTTTACTCGCCTAAATATAGTGATATTTTAAAATTGTTTAAACTTTTTAACTTTACCCTAAGTACAAACATTACGTTTGGTTAAAGTTTGATTCTACCATTTACTTTAGGTGAGATATGGTACCAAGGCGTATTTCAACTTGAAACACGATTTCTGCGGTTTTAGAGTCTGAAATAAACATTTTTCGTTTACAAGGCGTATTTCAACTTGAAAGACGATTTCTATGTTTTTAGAGTCTGAAATGAACATTTTTCGTTTACTCGCCTAAATATAGTGATATTTTAAAATTGTTTAAACTTTTTAACTTTACCCTAAGTACAAACATTACGTTTGGTTAAAGTTTGATTCTACCATTTACTTTAGGTGAGATATGGTACCAAGGCGTATTCCAACTTGAAACACGATTTCTGCGGTTTTAGAGTCTGAGACGAACATTTTTCGTTTACTCGCCTAAATATAGTGATATTTTCAAATTGTTTAAACTTTTTAACTTTACCGTAGGTACAAACATTACGTTTGGTTAAAGTTTGATTCTACCATTTACTTTAGGTGAGATATGGTCCCAAGGCGTATTTCAACTTGAAACACGATTTCTACGTTATTAGAGTCTGAAATAAACATTTTTCGTTTACAAGGCGTATTTCAACTTGAAACACGATTTCTACGTTTTTAGAGTCTGAAATGAACATTTTTCGTTTACTCGCCTAAATATAGTGATATTTTAAAATTGTTTAAACTTTTTAACTTTATACTAGGTACAAACATTACGTTTGGTTAAAGTTTGATTCTACCATTTACTTAAGGTGAGATATGGTACCAAGGCGTATTTCAACTTGAAACACGATTTCTGCGGTTTTAGAGTCTGAGACGAACATTTTTCGTTTACTCGCATAAATATAGTGATATTTTCAAATTGTTTAAACTTTTTAACTTTACCCTAGGTACAAACATTACGTTTGGTTAAAGTTTGATTCTACCATTTACTTTAGGTGAGATATGGTCCCAAGGCGTATTTCAACTTGAAACACGATTTCTACGTTATTAGAGTCTGAAATAAACATTTTTCGTTTACAAGGCGTATTTCAACTTGAAACACGATTTCTACGTTTTTAGAGTCTGAAATGAACATTTTTCGTTTACTCGCCTAAATATAGTGATATTTTAAAATTGTTTAAACTTTTTAACTTTACCCTAAGTACAAACATTACGTTTGGTTAAAGTTTGATTCTACCATTTACTTTAGGTGAGATATGGTACCAAGGCGTATTTCAACTTGAAACACGATTTCTGCGGTTTTAGAGTCTGAAATAAACATTTTTCGTTTACAAGGCGTATTTCAACTTGAAACACGATTTCTACGTTTTTAGAGTCTGAAATGAACATTTTTCGTTTACTCGCCTAAATATAGTGATATTTTAAAATTGTTTAAACTTTTTAACTTTATACTAGGTACAAACATTACGTTTCGTTAAAGTTTGATTCTACCATTTACTTTAGGTGAGATATGGTACCAAGGCGTATTCCAACTTGAAACACGATTTCTGCGGTTTTAGAGTCTGAGACGAACATTTTTCGTTTACTCGCCTAAATATAGTGATATTTTCAAATTGTTTAAACTTTTTAACTTTACCGTAGGTACAAACATTACGTTTGGTTAAAGTTTGATTCTACCATTTACTTTAGGTGAGATATGGTCCCAAGGCGTATTTCAACTTGAAACACGATTTCTACGTTATTAGAGTCTGAAATAAACATTTTTCGTTTACAAGGCGTATTTCAACTTGAAACACGATTTCTACGTTTTTAGAGTCTGAAATGAACATTTTTCGTTTACTCGCCTAAATATAGTGATATTTTAAAATTGTTTAAACTTTTTAACTTTATACTAGGTACAAACATTACGTTTGGTTAAAGTTTGATTCTACCATTTACTTTAGGTGAGATATGGTACCAAGGCGTATTTCAACTTGAAACACGATTTCTGCGGTTTTAGAGTCTGAAATAAACATTTTTCGTTTACAAGGCGTATTTCAACTTGAAACACGATTTCTACGTTTTTAGAGTCTGAAATGAACATTTTTCGTTTACTCGCCTAAATATAGTGATATTTTAAAATTGTTTAAACTTTTTAACTTTATACTAGGTACAAACATTACGTTTGGTTAAAGTTTGATTCTACCATTTACTTTAGGTGAGATATGGTCCCAAGGCGTATTTCAACTTGAAACACGATTTCTACGTTATTAGAGTCTGAAATAAACATTTTTCGTTTACAAGGCGTATTTCAACTTGAAAGACGATTTCTACGTTTTTAGAGTCTGAAATGAACATTTTTCGTTTACTCGCCTAAATATAGTGATATTTTAAAATTGTTTAAACTTTTTAACTTTACCCTAAGTACAAACATTACGTTTGGTTAAAGTTTGATTCTACCATTTACTTTAGGTGAGATATGGTACCAAGGCGTATTTCAACTTGAAACACGATTTCTGCGGTTTTAGAGTCTGAAATAAACATTTTTCGTTTACAAGGCGTATTTCAACTTGAAAGACGATTTCTATGTTTTTAGAGTCTGAAATGAACATTTTTCGTTTACTCGCCTAAATATAGTGATATTTTAAAATTGTTTAAACTTTTTAACTTTACCCTAAGTACAAACATTACGTTTGGTTAAAGTTTGATTCTACCATTTACTTTAGGTGAGATATGGTACCAAGGCGTATTCCAACTTGAAACACGATTTCTGCGGTTTTAGAGTCTGAGACGAACATTTTTCGTTTACTCGCCTAAATATAGTGATATTTTCAAATTGTTTAAACTTTTTAACTTTACCGTAGGTACAAACATTACGTTTGGTTAAAGTTTGATTCTACCATTTACTTTAGGTGAGATATGGTCCCAAGGCGTATTTCAACTTGAAACACGATTTCTACGTTATTAGAGTCTGAAATAAACATTTTTCGTTTACAAGGCGTATTTCAACTTGAAACACGATTTCTACGTTTTTAGAGTCTGAAATGAACATTTTTCGTTTACTCGCCTAAATATAGTGATATTTTAAAATTGTTTAAACTTTTTAACTTTATACTAGGTACAAACATTACGTTTGGTTAAAGTTTGATTCTACCATTTACTTTAGGTGAGATATGGTACCAAGGCGTATTTCAACTTGAAACACGATTTCTGCGGTTTTAGAGTCTGAGACGAACATTTTTCGTTTACTCGCATAAATATAGTGATATTTTCAAATTGTTTAAACTTTTTAACTTTACCCTAGGTACAAACATTACGTTTGGTTAAAGTTTGATTCTACCATTTACTTTAGGTGAGATATGGTCCCAAGGCGTATTTCAACTTGAAACACGATTTCTACGTTATTAGAGTCTGAAATAAACATTTTTCGTTTACAAGGCGTATTTCAACTTGAAACACGATTTCTACGTTTTTAGAGTCTGAAATGAACATTTTTCGTTTACTCGCCTAAATATAGTGATATTTTAAAATTGTTTAAACTTTTTAACTTTACCCTAAGTACAAACATTACGTTTGGTTAAAGTTTGATTCTACCATTTACTTTAGGTGAGATATGGTACCAAGGCGTATTTCAACTTGAAACACGATTTCTGCGGTTTTAGAGTCTGAAATAAACATTTTTCGTTTACAAGGCGTATTTCAACTTGAAACACGATTTCTACGTTTTTAGAGTCTGAAATGAACATTTTTCGTTTACTCGCCTAAATATAGTGATATTTTAAAATTGTTTAAACTTTTTAACTTTATACTAGGTACAAACATTACGTTTCGTTAAAGTTTGATTCTACCATTTACTTTAGGTGAGATATGGTCCCAAGGCGTATTTCAACTTGAAACACGATTTCTACGTTATTAGAGTCTGAAATAAACATTTTTCGTTTACAAGGCGTATTTCAACTTGAAACACGATTTCTACGTTTTTAGAGTCTGAAATGAACATTTTTCGTTTACTCGCCTAAATATAGTGATATTTTAAAATTGTTTAAACTTTTTAACTTTATACTAGGTACAAACATTACGTTTGGTTAAAGTTTGATTCTACCATTTACTTTAGGTGAGATATGGTACCAAGGCGTATTTCAACTTGAAACACGATTTCTGCGGTTTTAGAGTCTGAGACGAACATTTTTCGTTTACTCGCATAAATATAGTGATATTTTCAAATTGTTTAAACTTTTTAACTTTACCCTAGGTACAAACATTACGTTTGGTTAAAGTTTGATTCTACCATTTACTTTAGGTGAGATATGGTCCCAAGGCGTATTTCAACTTGAAACACGATTTCTACGTTATTAGAGTCTGAAATAAACATTTTTCGTTTACAAGGCGTATTTCAACTTGAAACACGATTTCTACGTTTTTAGAGTCTGAAATGAACATTTTTCGTTTACTCGCCTAAATATAGTGATATTTTAAAATTGTTTAAACTTTTTAACTTTACCCTAAGTACAAACATTACGTTTGGTTAAAGTTTGATTCTACCATTTACTTTAGGTGAGATATGGTACCAAGGCGTATTTCAACTTGAAACACGATTTCTGCGGTTTTAGAGTCTGAAATAAACATTTTTCGTTTACAAGGCGTATTTCAACTTGAAACACGATTTCTACGTTTTTAGAGTCTGAAATGAACATTTTTCGTTTACTCGCCTAAATATAGTGATATTTTAAAATTGTTTAAACTTTTTAACTTTATACTAGGTACAAACATTACGTTTCGTTAAAGTTTGATTCTACCATTTACTTTAGGTGAGATATGGTCCCAAGGCGTATTTCAACTTGAAACACGATTTCTACGTTATTAGAGTCTGAAATAAACATTTTTCGTTTACAAGGCGTATTTCAACTTGAAACACGATTTCTACGTTTTTAGAGTCTGAAATGAACATTTTTCGTTTACTCGCCTAAATATAGTGATATTTTAAAATTGTTTAAACTTTTTAACTTTATACTAGGTACAAACATTACGTTTGGTTAAAGTTTGATTCTACCATTTACTTTAGGTGAGATATGGTACCAAGGCGTATTTCAACTTGAAACACGATTTCTGCGGTTTTAGAGTCTGAGACGAACATTTTTCGTTTACTCGCATAAATATAGTGATATTTTCAAATTGTTTAAACTTTTTAACTTTACCCTAGGTACAAACATTACGTTTGGTTAAAGTTTGATTCTACCATTTACTTTAGGTGAGATATGGTCCCAAGGCGTATTTCAACTTGAAACACGATTTCTACGTTATTAGAGTCTGAAATAAACATTTTTCGTTTACAAGGCGTATTTCAACTTGAAACACGATTTCTACGTTTTTAGAGTCTGAAATGAACATTTTTCGTTTACTCGCCTAAATATAGTGATATTTTAAAATTGTTTAAACTTTTTAACTTTACCCTAAGTACAAACATTACGTTTGGTTAAAGTTTGATTCTACCATTTACTTTAGGTGAGATATGGTACCAAGGCGTATTTCAACTTGAAACACGATTTCTGCGGTTTTAGAGTCTGAAATAAACATTTTTCGTTTACAAGGCGTATTTCAACTTGAAACACGATTTCTACGTTTTTAGAGTCTGAAATGAACATTTTTCGTTTACTCGCCTAAATATAGTGATATTTTAAAATTGTTTAAACTTTTTAACTTTATACTAGGTACAAACATTACGTTTCGTTAAAGTTTGATTCTACCATTTACTTTAGGTGAGATATGGTCCCAAGGCGTATTTCAACTTGAAACACGATTTCTACGTTATTAGAGTCTGAAATAAACATTTTTCGTTTACAAGGCGTATTTCAACTTGAAACACGATTTCTACGTTTTTAGAGTCTGAAATGAACATTTTTCGTTTACTCGCCTAAATATAGTGATATTTTAAAATTGTTTAAACTTTTTAACTTTACCCTAAGTACAAACATTACGTTTGGTTAAAGTTTGATTCTACCATTTACTTTAGGTGAGATATGGTACCAAGGCGTATTTCAACTTGAAACACGATTTCTGCGGTTTTAGAGTCTGAAATAAACATTTTTCGTTTACAAGGCGTATTTCAACTTGAAACACGATTTCTACGTTTTTAGAGTCTGAAATGAACATTTTTCGTTTACTCGCCTAAATATAGTGATATTTTAAAATTGTTTAAACTTTTTAACTTTATACTAGGTACAAACATTACGTTTCGTTAAAGTTTGATTCTACCATTTACTTTAGGTGAGATATGGTCCCAAGGCGTATTTCAACTTGAAACACGATTTCTACGTTATTAGAGTCTGAAATAAACATTTTTCGTTTACAAGGCGTATTTCAACTTGAAACACGATTTCTACGTTTTTAGAGTCTGAAATGAACATTTTTCGTTTACTCGCCTAAATATAGTGATATTTTAAAATTGTTTAAACTTTTTAACTTTATACTAGGTACAAACATTACGTTTGGTTAAAGTTTGATTCTACCATTTACTTTAGGTGAGATATGGTACCAAGGCGTATTTCAACTTGAAACACGATTTCTGCGGTTTTAGAGTCTGAGACGAACATTTTTCGTTTACTCGCATAAATATAGTGATATTTTCAAATTGTTTAAACTTTTTAACTTTACCCTAGGTACAAACATTACGTTTGGTTAAAGTTTGATTCTACCATTTACTTTAGGTGAGATATGGTCCCAAGGCGTATTTCAACTTGAAACACGATTTCTACGTTATTAGAGTCTGAAATAAACATTTTTCGTTTACAAGGCGTATTTCAACTTGAAACACGATTTCTACGTTTTTAGAGTCTGAAATGAACATTTTTCGTTTACTCGCCTAAATATAGTGATATTTTAAAATTGTTTAAACTTTTTAACTTTACCCTAAGTACAAACATTACGTTTGGTTAAAGTTTGATTCTACCATTTACTTTAGGTGAGATATGGTACCAAGGCGTATTTCAACTTGAAACACGATTTCTGCGGTTTTAGAGTCTGAAATAAACATTTTTCGTTTACAAGGCGTATTTCAACTTGAAACACGATTTCTACGTTTTTAGAGTCTGAAATGAACATTTTTCGTTTACTCGCCTAAATATAGTGATATTTTAAAATTGTTTAAACTTTTTAACTTTATACTAGGTACAAACATTACGTTTCGTTAAAGTTTGATTCTACCATTTACTTTAGGTGAGATATGGTCCCAAGGCGTATTTCAACTTGAAACACGATTTCTACGTTATTAGAGTCTGAAATAAACATTTTTCGTTTACAAGGCGTATTTCAACTTGAAACACGATTTCTACGTTTTTAGAGTCTGAAATGAACATTTTTCGTTTACTCGCCTAAATATAGTGATATTTTAAAATTGTTTAAACTTTTTAACTTTATACTAGGTACAAACATTACGTTTGGTTAAAGTTTGATTCTACCATTTACTTTAGGTGAGATATGGTACCAAGGCGTATTTCAACTTGAAACACGATTTCTGCGGTTTTAGAGTCTGAGACGAACATTTTTCGTTTACTCGCATAAATATAGTGATATTTTCAAATTGTTTAAACTTTTTAACTTTACCCTAGGTACAAACATTACGTTTGGTTAAAGTTTGATTCTACCATTTACTTTAGGTGAGATATGGTCCCAAGGCGTATTTCAACTTGAAACACGATTTCTACGTTATTAGAGTCTGAAATAAACATTTTTCGTTTACAAGGCGTATTTCAACTTGAAACACGATTTCTACGTTTTTAGAGTCTGAAATGAACATTTTTCGTTTACTCGCCTAAATATAGTGATATTTTAAAATTGTTTAAACTTTTTAACTTTACCCTAAGTACAAACATTACGTTTGGTTAAAGTTTGATTCTACCATTTACTTTAGGTGAGATATGGTACCAAGGCGTATTTCAACTTGAAACACGATTTCTGCGGTTTTAGAGTCTGAAATAAACATTTTTCGTTTACAAGGCGTATTTCAACTTGAAACACGATTTCTACGTTTTTAGAGTCTGAAATGAACATTTTTCGTTTACTCGCCTAAATATAGTGATATTTTAAAATTGTTTAAACTTTTTAACTTTATACTAGGTACAAACATTACGTTTCGTTAAAGTTTGATTCTACCATTTACTTTAGGTGAGATATGGTCCCAAGGCGTATTTCAACTTGAAACACGATTTCTACGTTATTAGAGTCTGAAATAAACATTTTTCGTTTACAAGGCGTATTTCAACTTGAAAGACGATTTCTACGTTTTTAGAGTCTGAAATGAACATTTTTCGTTTACTCGCCTAAATATAGTGATATTTTAAAATTGTTTAAACTTTTTAACTTTACCCTAAGTACAAACATTACGTTTGGTTAAAGTTTGATTCTACCATTTACTTTAGGTGAGATATGGTCCCAAGGCGTATTTCAACTTGAAACACGATTTCTACGTTATTAGAGTCTGAAATAAACATTTTTCGTTTACAAGGCGTATTTCAACTTGAAAGACGATTTCTACGTTTTTAGAGTCTGAAATGAACATTTTTCGTTTACTCGCCTAAATATAGTGATATTTTAAAATTGTTTAAACTTTTTAACTTTACCCTAAGTACAAACATTACGTTTGGTTAAAGTTTGATTCTACCATTTACTTTAGGTGAGATATGGTACCAAGGCGTATTTCAACTTGAAACACGATTTCTGCGGTTTTAGATTCTGAAATAAACATTTTTCGTTTACAAGGCGTATTTCAACTTGAAACACGATTTCTACGTTTTTAGAGTCTGAAATGAACATTTTTCGTTTACTCGCCTAAATATAGTGATATTTTAAAATTGTTTAAACTTTTTAACTTTATACTAGGTACAAACATTACGTTTGGTTAAAGTTTGATTCTACCATTTACTTTAGGTGAGATATGGTCTCAAGGCGTATTTCAACTTGAAACACGATTTCTGCGTTTTTAGAGTCTGAAATAAACATTTTTCGTTTACAAGGCGTATTTCAACTTGAAAGACGATTTCTACGTTTTTAGAGTCTGAAATGAACATTTTTCGTTTACTCGCCTAAATATAGTGATATTTTAAAATTGTTTAAACTTTTTAACTTTACCCTAAGTACAAACATTACGTTTGGTTAAAGTTTGATTCTACCATTTACTTTAGGTGAGATATGGTACCAAGGCGTATTTCAACTTGAAACACGATTTCTGCGGTTTTAGAGTCTGAAATAAACATTTTTCGTTTACAAGGCGTATTTCAACTTGAAACACGATTTCTACGTTTTTAGAGTCTGAAATGAACATTTTTCGTTTACTCGCCTAAATATAGTGATATTTTAAAATTGTTTAAACTTTTTAACTTTATACTAGGTACAAACATTACGTTTGGTTAAAGTTTGATTCTACCATTTACTTTAGGTGAGATATGGTCCCAAGGCGTATTTCAACTTGAAACACGATTTCTGCGTTTTTAGAGTCTGAAATAAACATTTTTCGTTTACAAGGCGTATTTCAACTTGAAAGACGATTTCTACGTTTTTAGAGTCTGAAATGAACATTTTTCGTTTACTCGCCTAAATATAGTGATATTTTAAAATTGTTTAAACTTTTTAACTTTACCCTAAGTACAAACATTACGTTTGGTTAAAGTTTGATTCTACCATTTACTTTAGGTGAGATATGGTACCAAGGCGTATTTCAACTTGAAACACGATTTCTGCGGTTTTAGAGTCTGAAATAAACATTTTTCGTTTACAAGGCGTATTTCAACTTGAAAGACGATTTCTACGTTTTTAGAGTCTGAAATGAACATTTTTCGTTTACTCGCCTAAATATAGTGATATTTTAAAATTGTTTAAACTTTTTAACTTTACCCTAAGTACAAACATTACGTTTGGTTAAAGTTTGATTCTACCATTTACTTTAGGTGAGATATGGTCCCAAGGCGTATTTCAACTTGAAACACGATTTCTACGTTATTAGAGTCTGAAATAAACATTTTTCGTTTACAAGGCGTATTTCAACTTGAAAGACGATTTCTACGTTTTTAGAGTCTGAAATGAACATTTTTCGTTTACAAGGCGTATTTCAACTTGAAACACGATTTCTGCGGTTTTAGAGTCTGAGACGAACATTTTTCGTTTACTCGCCTAAATATAGTGATATTTTCAAATTGTTTAAACTTTTTAACTTTACCCTAGGTACAAACATTACGTTTGGTTAAAGTTTGATTCTACCATTTACTTTAGGTGAGATATGGTCCCAAGGCGTATTTCAACTTGAAACACGATTTCTACGTTATTAGAGTCTGAAATAAACATTTTTCGTTTACAAGGCGTATTTCAACTTGAAACACGATTTCTACGTTTTTAGAGTCTGAAATGAACATTTTTCGTTTACTCGCCTAAATATAGTGATATTTTAAAATTGTTTAAACTTTTTAACTTTACCCTAAGTACAAACATTACGTTTGGTTAAAGTTTGATTCTACCATTTACTTTAGGTGAGATATGGTACCAAGGCGTATTTCAACTTGAAACACGATTTCTGCGGTTTTAGAGTCTGAAATAAACATTTTTCGTTTACAAGGCGTATTTCAACTTGAAACACGATTTCTACGTTTTTAGAGTCTGAAATGAACATTTTTCGTTTACTCGCCTAAATATAGTGATATTTTAAAATTGTTTAAACTTTTTAACTTTATACTAGGTACAAACATTACGTTTCGTTAAAGTTTGATTCTACCATTTACTTTAGGTGAGATATGGTCCCAAGGCGTATTTCAACTTGAAACACGATTTCTACGTTATTAGAGTCTGAAATAAACATTTTTCGTTTACAAGGCGTATTTCAACTTGAAAGACGATTTCTACGTTTTTAGAGTCTGAAATGAACATTTTTCGTTTACTCGCCTAAATATAGTGATATTTTAAAATTGTTTAAACTTTTTAACTTTACCCTAAGTACAAACATTACGTTTGGTTAAAGTTTGATTCTACCATTTACTTTAGGTGAGATATGGTCCCAAGGCGTATTTCAACTTGAAACACGATTTCTACGTTATTAGAGTCTGAAATAAACATTTTTCGTTTACAAGGCGTATTTCAACTTGAAAGACGATTTCTACGTTTTTAGAGTCTGAAATGAACATTTTTCGTTTACTCGCCTAAATATAGTGATATTTTAAAATTGTTTAAACTTTTTAACTTTACCCTAAGTACAAACATTACGTTTGGTTAAAGTTTGATTCTACCATTTACTTTAGGTGAGATATGGTACCAAGGCGTATTTCAACTTGAAACACGATTTCTGCGGTTTTAGAGTCTGAAATAAACATTTTTCGTTTACAAGGCGTATTTCAACTTGAAACACGATTTCTACGTTTTTAGAGTCTGAAATGAACATTTTTCGTTTACTCGCCTAAATATAGTGATATTTTAAAATTGTTTAAACTTTTTAACTTTATACTAGGTACAAACATTACGTTTGGTTAAAGTTTGATTCTACCATTTACTTTAGGTGAGATATGGTCTCAAGGCGTATTTCAACTTGAAACACGATTTCTGCGTTTTTAGAGTCTGAAATAAACATTTTTCGTTTACAAGGCGTATTTCAACTTGAAAGACGATTTCTACGTTTTTAGAGTCTGAAATGAACATTTTTCGTTTACTCGCCTAAATATAGTGATATTTTAAAATTGTTTAAACTTTTTAACTTTACCCTAAGTACAAACATTACGTTTGGTTAAAGTTTGATTCTACCATTTACTTTAGGTGAGATATGGTACCAAGGCGTATTTCAACTTGAAACACGATTTCTGCGGTTTTAGAGTCTGAAATAAACATTTTTCGTTTACAAGGCGTATTTCAACTTGAAACACGATTTCTACGTTTTTAGAGTCTGAAATGAACATTTTTCGTTTACTCGCCTAAATATAGTGATATTTTAAAATTGTTTAAACTTTTTAACTTTATACTAGGTACAAACATTACGTTTGGTTAAAGTTTGATTCTACCATTTACTTTAGGTGAGATATGGTCCCAAGGCGTATTTCAACTTGAAACACGATTTCTGCGTTTTTAGAGTCTGAAATAAACATTTTTCGTTTACAAGGCGTATTTCAACTTGAAAGACGATTTCTACGTTTTTAGAGTCTGAAATGAACATTTTTCGTTTACTCGCCTAAATATAGTGATATTTTAAAATTGTTTAAACTTTTTAACTTTACCCTAAGTACAAACATTACGTTTGGTTAAAGTTTGATTCTACCATTTACTTTAGGTGAGATATGGTACCAAGGCGTATTTCAACTTGAAACACGATTTCTGCGGTTTTAGAGTCTGAAATAAACATTTTTCGTTTACAAGGCGTATTTCAACTTGAAAGACGATTTCTACGTTTTTAGAGTCTGAAATGAACATTTTTCGTTTACTCGCCTAAATATAGTGATATTTTAAAATTGTTTAAACTTTTTAACTTTACCCTAAGTACAAACATTACGTTTGGTTAAAGTTTGATTCTACCATTTACTTTAGGTGAGATATGGTCCCAAGGCGTATTTCAACTTGAAACACGATTTCTACGTTATTAGAGTCTGAAATAAACATTTTTCGTTTACAAGGCGTATTTCAACTTGAAAGACGATTTCTACGTTTTTAGAGTCTGAAATGAACATTTTTCGTTTACAAGGCGTATTTCAACTTGAAACACGATTTCTGCGGTTTTAGAGTCTGAGACGAACATTTTTCGTTTACTCGCCTAAATATAGTGATATTTTCAAATTGTTTAAACTTTTTAACTTTACCCTAGGTACAAACATTACGTTTGGTTAAAGTTTGATTCTACCATTTACTTTAGGTGAGATATGGTCCCAAGGCGTATTTCAACTTGAAACACGATTTCTACGTTATTAGAGTCTGAAATAAACATTTTTCGTTTACAAGGCGTATTTCAACTTGAAAGACGATTTCTACGTTTTTAGAGTCTGAAATGAACATTTTTCGTTTACAAGGCGTATTTCAACTTGAAACACGATTTCTGCGGTTTTAGAGTCTGAGACGAACATTTTTCGTTTACTCGCCTAAATATAGTGATATTTTCAAATTGTTTAAACTTTTTAACTTTACCCTAGGTACAAACATTACGTTTGGTTAAAGTTTGATTCTACCATTTACTTTAGGTGAGATATGGTCCCAAGGCGTATTTCAACTTGAAACACGATTTCTACGTTATTAGAGTCTGAAATAAACATTTTTCGTTTACAAGGCGTATTTCAACTTGAAAGACGATTTCTACGTTTTTAGAGTCTGAAATGAACATTTTTCGTTTACTCGCCTAAATATAGTGATATTTTAAAATTGTTTAAACTTTTTAACTTTATACTAGGTACAAACATTACGTTTGGTTAAAGTTTGATTCTACCATTTACTTTAGGTGAGATATGGTACCAAGGCGTATTTCAACTTGAAACACGATTTCTGCGGTTTTAGAGTCTGAAATAAACATTTTTCGTTTACAAGGCGTATTTCAACTTGAAAGACGATTTCTACGTTTTTAGAGTCTGAAATGAACATTTTTCGTTTACTCGCCTAAATATAGTGATATTTTAAAATTGTTTAAACTTTTTAACTTTACCCTAAGTACAAACATTACGTTTGGTTAAAGTTTGATTCTACCATTTACTTTAGGTGAGATATGGTCCCAAGGCGTATTTCAACTTGAAACACGATTTCTGCGGTTTTAGAGTCTGAGACGACCATTTTTCGTTTAAATATAGTGATATTTTCAAATTGTTTAAACTTTTTAACTTTACCCTAGGTACAAACATTACGTTTGGTTAAAGTTTGATTCTACCATTTACTTTAGGTGAGATATGGTCCCAAGGCGTATTTCAACTTGAAACACGATTTCTACGTTATTAGAGTCTGAAATAAACATTTTTCGTTTACAAGGCGTATTTCAACTTGAAACACGATTTCTACGTTTTTAGAGTCTGAAATGAACATTTTTCGTTTACTCGCCTAAATATAGTGATATTTTAAAATTGTTTAAACTTTTTAACTTTATACTAGGTACAAACATTACGTTTGGTTAAAGTTTGATTCTACCATTTACTTTAGGTGAGATATGGTACCAAGGCGTATTTCAACTTGAAACACGATTTCTGCGGTTTTAGAGTCTGAAATAAACATTTTTCGTTTACAAGGCGTATTTCAACTTGAAACACGATTTCTACGTTTTTAGAGTTTGAAATGAACATTTTTCGTTTACTCGCCTAAATATAGTGATATTTAAAAATTGTTTAAACTTTTTAACTTTACCCTAAGTACAAACATTACGTTTGGTTAAAGTTTGATTCTACCATTTACTTTAGGTGAGATATGGTCCCAAGGCGTATTTCAACTTGAAACACGATTTCTGCGGTTTTAGAGTCTGAGACGAACATTTTTCGTTTACTCGCCTAAATATAGTGATATTTTCAAATTGTTTAAACTTTTTAACTTTACCCTAGGTACAAACATTACGTTTGGTTAAAGTTTGATTCTACCATTTACTTTAGGTGAGATATGGTCCCTAGGCGTATTTCAACTTGAAACACGATTTCTACGTTATTAGAGTCTGAAATAAACATTTTTCGTTTACAAGGCGTATTTCAACTTGAAAGACGTTTTCTACGTTATTAGAGTCTGAAATAAACATTTTTCGTTTACAAGGCGTATTTCAACTTGAAAGACGATTTCTACGTTTTTAGAGTCTGAAATGAACATTTTTCGTTTACAAGGCGTATTTCAACTTGAAACACGATTTCTGCGGTTTTAGAGTCTGAAATAAACATTTTTCGTTTACAAGGCGTATTTCAACTTGAAAGACGATTTCTACGTTTTTAGAGTCTGAAATGAACATTTTTCGTTTACTCGCCTAAATATAGTGATATTTTAAAATTGTTTAAACTTTTTAACTTTACCCTAAGTACAAACATTACGTTTGGTTAAAGTTTGATTCTACCATTTACTTTAGGTGAGATATGGTACCAAGGCGTATTTCAACTTGAAACACGATTTCTGCGGTTTTAGAGTCTGAGACGAACATTTTTCGTTTACTCGCCTAAATATAGTGATATTTTCAAATTGTTTAAACTTTTTAACTTTACCCTAGGTACAAACATTACGTTTGGTTAAAGTTTGATTCTACCATTTACTTTAGGTGAGATATGGTCCCAAGACGTATTTCAACTTGAAACACGATTTCTACGTTATTAGAGTCTGAAATAAACATTTTTCGTTTACAAGGCGTATTTCAACTTGAAAGACGATTTCTACGTTTTTAGAGTCTGAAATGAACATTTTTCGTTTACTCGCCTAAATATAGTGATATTTTAAAATTGTTTAAACTTTACCCTAAGTACAAACATTACGTTTGGTTAAAGTTTGATTCTACCATTTACTTTAGGTGAGATATGGTACCAAGGCGTATTTCAACTTGAAACACGATTTCTGCGGTTTTAGAGTCTGAAATAAACATTTTTCGTTTACAAGGCGTATTTCAACTTGAAAGACGATTTCTACGTTTTTAGAGTCTGAAATGAACATTTTTCGTTTACTCGCCTAAATATAGTGATATTTAAAAATTGTTTAAACTTTTTAACTTTACCCTAAGTACAAACATTACGTTTGGTTAAAGTTTGATTCTACCATTTACTTTAGGTGAGATATGGTCCCAAGGCGTATTTCAACTTGAAACACGATTTCTGCGGTTTTAGAGTCTGAGACGAACATTTTTCGTTTACTCGCCTAAATATAGTGATATTTTCAAATTGTTTAAACTTTTTAACTTTACCCTAGGTACAAACATTACGTTTGGTTAAAGTTTGATTCTACCATTTACTTTAGGTGAGATATGGTCCCAAGGCGTATTTCAACTTGAAACACGATTTCTACGTTATTAGAGTCTGAAATAAACATTTTTCGTTTACAAGGCGTATTTCAACTTGAAACACGATTTCTACGTTTTTAGAGTCTGAAATGAACATTTTTCGTTTACTCGCCTAAATATAGTGATATTTTAAAATTGTTTAAACTTTTTAACTTTATACTAGGTACAAACATTACGTTTGGTTAAAGTTTGATTCTACCATTTACTTTAGGTGAGATATGGTACCAAGGCGTATTTCAACTTGAAACACGATTTCTGCGGTTTTAGAGTCTGAAATAAACATTTTTCGTTTACAAGGCGTATTTCAACTTGAAACACGATTTCTACGTTTTTAGAGTCTGAAATGAACATTTTTCGTTTACTCGCCTAAATATAGTGATATTTTAAAATTGTTTAAACTTTTTAACTTTATACTAGGTACAAACATTACGTTTGGTTAAAGTTTGATTCTACCATTTACTTTAGGTGAGATATGGTCCCAAGGCGTATTTCAACTTGAAACACGATTTCTACGTTATTAGAGTCTGAAATAAACATTTTTCGTTTACAAGGCGTATTTCAACTTGAAAGACGATTTCTACGTTTTTAGAGTCTGAAATGAACATTTTTCGTTTACTCGCCTAAATATAGTGATATTTTAAAATTGTTTAAACTTTTTAACTTTACCCTAAGTACAAACATTACGTTTGGTTAAAGTTTGATTCTACCATTTACTTTAGGTGAGATATGGTACCAAGGCGTATTTCAACTTGAAACACGATTTCTGCGGTTTTAGAGTCTGAAATAAACATTTTTCGTTTACAAGGCGTATTTCAACTTGAAAGACGATTTCTATGTTTTTAGAGCCTGAAATGAACATTTTTCGTTTACTCGCCTAAATATAGTGATATTTTAAAATTGTTTAAACTTTTTAACTTTACCCTAAGTACAAACATTACGTTTGGTTAAAGTTTGATTCTACCATTTACTTTAGGTGAGATATGGTACCAAGGCGTATTCCAACTTGAAACACGATTTCTGCGGTTTTAGAGTCTGAGACGAACATTTTTCGTTTACTCGCCTAAATATAGTGATATTTTCAAATTGTTTAAACTTTTTAACTTTACCGTAGGTACAAACATTACGTTTGGTTAAAGTTTGATTCTACCATTTACTTTAGGTGAGATATGGTCCCAAGGCGTATTTCAACTTGAAACACGATTTCTACGTTATTAGAGTCTGAAATAAACATTTTTCGTTTACAAGGCGTATTTCAACTTGAAACACGATTTCTACGTTTTTAGAGTCTGAAATGAACATTTTTCGTTTACTCGCCTAAATATAGTGATATTTTAAAATTGTTTAAACTTTTTAACTTTATACTAGGTACAAACATTACGTTTGGTTAAAGTTTGATTCTACCATTTACTTTAGGTGAGATATGGTACCAAGGCGTATTTCAACTTGAAACACGATTTCTGCGGTTTTAGAGTCTGAGACGAACATTTTTCGTTTACTCGCATAAATATAGTGATATTTTCAAATTGTTTAAACTTTTTAACTTTACCCTAGGTACAAACATTACGTTTGGTTAAAGTTTGATTCTACCATTTACTTTAGGTGAGATATGGTCCCAAGGCGTATTTCAACTTGAAACACGATTTCTACGTTTTTAGAGTCTGAAATGAACATTTTTCGTTTACTCGCCTAAATATAGTGATATTTTAAAATTGTTTAAACTTTTTAACTTTACCCTAAGTACAAACATTACGTTTGGTTAAAGTTTGATTCTACCATTTACTTTAGGTGAGATATGGTACCAAGGCGTATTTCAACTTGAAACACGTTTTCTGCGGTTTTAGAGTCTGAAATAAACATTTTTCGTTTACAAGGCGTATTTCAACTTGAAACACGATTTCTACGTTTTTAGAGTCTGAAATGAACATTTTTCGTTTACTCGCCTAAATATAGTGATATTTTAAAATTGTTTAAACTTTTTAACTTTATACTAGGTACAAACATTACGTTTCGTTAAAGTTTGATTCTACCATTTACTTTAGGTGAGATATGGTCCCAAGGCGTATTTCAACTTGAAACACGATTTCTACGTTATTAGAGTCTGAAATAAACATTTTTCGTTTACAAGGCGTATTTCAACTTGAAACACGATTTCTACGTTTTTAGAGTCTGAAATGAACATTTTTCGTTTACTCGCCTAAATATAGTGATATTTTAAAATTGTTTAAACTTTTTAACTTTATACTAGGTACAAACATTACGTTTGGTTAAAGTTTGATTCTACCATTTACTTTAGGTGAGATATGGTACCAAGGCGTATTTCAACTTGAAACACGATTTCTGCGGTTTTAGAGTCTGAGACGAACATTTTTCGTTTACTCGCATAAATATAGTGATATTTTCAAATTGTTTAAACTTTTTAACTTTACCCTAGGTACAAACATTACGTTTGGTTAAAGTTTGATTCTACCATTTACTTTAGGTGAGATATGGTCCCAAGGCGTATTTCAACTTGAAACACGATTTCTACGTTATTAGAGTCTGAAATAAACATTTTTCGTTTACAAGGCGTATTTCAACTTGAAACACGATTTCTACGTTTTTAGAGTCTGAAATGAACATTTTTCGTTTACTCGCCTAAATATAGTGATATTTTAAAATTGTTTAAACTTTTTAACTTTACCCTAAGTACAAACATTACGTTTGGTTAAAGTTTGATTCTACCATTTACTTTAGGTGAGATATGGTACCAAGGCGTATTTCAACTTGAAACACGATTTCTGCGGTTTTAGAGTCTGAAATAAACATTTTTCGTTTACAAGGCGTATTTCAACTTGAAACACGATTTCTACGTTTTTAGAGTCTGAAATGAACATTTTTCGTTTACTCGCCTAAATATAGTGATATTTTAAAATTGTTTAAACTTTTTAACTTTATACTAGGTACAAACATTACGTTTCGTTAAAGTTTGATTCTACCATTTACTTTAGGTGAGATATGGTCCCAAGGCGTATTTCAACTTGAAACACGATTTCTACGTTATTAGAGTCTGAAATAAACATTTTTCGTTTACAAGGCGTATTTCAACTTGAAAGACGATTTCTACGTTTTTAGAGTCTGAAATGAACATTTTTCGTTTACTCGCCTAAATATAGTGATATTTTAAAATTGTTTAAACTTTTTAACTTTACCCTAAGTACAAACATTACGTTTGGTTAAAGTTTGATTCTACCATTTACTTTAGGTGAGATATGGTCCCAAGGCGTATTTCAACTTGAAACACGATTTCTACGTTATTAGAGTCTGAAATAAACATTTTTCGTTTACAAGGCGTATTTCAACTTGAAAGACGATTTCTACGTTTTTAGAGTCTGAAATGAACATTTTTCGTTTACTCGCCTAAATATAGTGATATTTTAAAATTGTTTAAACTTTTTAACTTTACCCTAAGTACAAACATTACGTTTGGTTAAAGTTTGATTCTACCATTTACTTTAGGTGAGATATGGTACCAAGGCGTATTTCAACTTGAAACACGATTTCTGCGGTTTTAGAGTCTGAAATAAACATTTTTCGTTTACAAGGCGTATTTCAACTTGAAACACGATTTCTACGTTTTTAGAGTCTGAAATGAACATTTTTCGTTTATTCGCCTAAATATAGTGATATTTTAAAATTGTTTAAACATTTTAACTTTATACTAGGTACAAACATTACGTTTGGTTAAAGTTTGATTCTACCATTTACTTTAGGTGAGATATGGTCCCAAGGCGTATTTCAACTTGAAACACGATTTCTGCGTTTTTAGAGTCTGAAATAAACATTTTTCGTTTACAAGGCGTATTTCAACTTGAAAGACGATTTCTACGTTTTTAGAGTCTGAAATGAACATTTTTCGTTTACTCGCCTAAATATAGTGATATTTTAAAATTGTTTAAACTTTTTAACTTTACCCTAAGTACAAACATTACGTTTGGTTAAAGTTTGATTCTACCATTTACTTTAGGTGAGATATGGTACCAAGGCGTATTTCAACTTGAAACACGATTTCTGCGGTTTTAGAGTCTGAAATAAACATTTTTCGTTTACAAGGCGTATTTCAACTTGAAAGACGATTTCTACGTTTTTAGAGTCTGAAATGAACATTTTTCGTTTACTCGCCTAAATATAGTGATATTTTAAAATTGTTTAAACTTTTTAACTTTACCCTAAGTACAAACATTACGTTTGGTTAAAGTTTGATTCTACCATTTACTTTAGGTGAGATATGGTCCCAAGGCGTATTTCAACTTGAAACACGATTTCTACGTTATTAGAGTCTGAAATAAACATTTTTCGTTTACAAGGCGTATTTCAACTTGAAAGACGATTTCTACGTTTTTAGAGTCTGAAATGAACATTTTTCGTTTACAAGGCGTATTTCAACTTGAAACACGATTTCTGCGGTTTTAGAGTCTGAGACGAACATTTTTCGTTTACTCGCCTAAATATAGTGATATTTTCAAATTGTTTAAACTTTTTAACTTTACCCTAGGTACAAACATTACGTTTGGTTAAAGTTTGATTCTACCATTTACTTTAGGTGAGATATGGTCCCAAGGCGTATTTCAAATTGAAACACGATTTCTACGTTATTAGAGTCTGAAATAAACATTTTTCGTTTACAAGGCGTATTTCAACTTGAAAGACGATTTCTACGTTTTTAGAGTCTGAAATGAACATTTTTCGTTTACTCGCCTAAATATAGTGATATTTTAAAATTGTTTAAACTTTTTAACTTTATACTAGGTACAAACATTACGTTTGGTTAAAGTTTGATTCTACCATTTACTTTAGGTGAGATATGGTACCAAGGCGTATTTCAACTTGAAACACGATTTCTGCGGTTTTAGAGTCTGAAATAAACATTTTTCGTTTACAAGGCGTATTTCAACTTGAAAGACGATTTCTACGTTTTTAGAGTCTGAAATGAACATTTTTCGTTTACTCGCCTAAATATAGTGATATTTTAAAATTGTTTAAACTTTTTAACTTTACCCTAAGTACAAACATTACGTTTGGTTAAAGTTTGATTCTACCATTTACTTTAGGTGAGATTTGGTCCCAAGGCGTATTTCAACTTGAAACACGATTTCTGCGGTTTTAGAGTCTGAGACGACCATTTTTCGTTTAAATATAGTGATATTTTCAAATTGTTTAAACTTTTTAACTTTACCCTAGGTACAAACATTACGTTTGGTTAAAGTTTGATTCTACCATTTACTTTAGGTGAGATATGGTCCCAAGGCGTATTTCAACTTGAAACACGATTTCTACGTTATTAGAGTCTGAAATAAACATTTTTCGTTTACAAGGCGTATTTCAACTTGAAACACGATTTCTACGTTTTTAGAGTCTGAAATGAACATTTTTCGTTTACTCGCCTAAATATAGTGATATTTTAAAATTGTTTAAACTTTTTAACTTTATACTAGGTACAAACATTACGTTTGGTTAAAGTTTGATTCTACCATTTACTTTAGGTGAGATATGGTACCAAGGCGTATTTCAACTTGAAACACGATTTCTGCGGTTTTAGAGTCTGAAATAAACATTTTTCGTTTACAAGGCGTATTTCAACTTGAAACACGATTTCTACGTTTTTAGAGTCTGAAATGAACATTTTTCGTTTACTCGCCTAAATATAGTGATATTTTAAAATTGTTTAAACTTTTTAACTTTATACTAGGTACAAACATTACGTTTGGTTAAAGTTTGATTCTACCATTTACTTTAGGTGAGATATGGTCCCAAGGCGTATTTCAACTTGAAACACGATTTCTACGTTATTAGAGTCTGAAATAAACATTTTTCGTTTACAAGGCGTATTTCAACTTGAAAGACAATTTCTACGTTTTTAGAGTCTGAAATGAACATTTTTCGTTTACTCGCCTAAATATAGTGATATTTTAAAATTGTTTAAACTTTTTAACTTTACCCTAAGTACAAACATTACGTTTGGTTAAAGTTTGATTCTACCATTTACTTTAGGTGAGATATGGTACCAAGGCGTATTTCAACTTGAAACACGATTTCTGTGGTTTTAGAGTCTGAAATAAACATTTTTCGTTTACAAGGCGTATTTCAACTTGAAAGACGATTTCTATGTTTTTAGAGTCTGAAATGAACATTTTTCGTTTACTCGCCTAAATATAGTGATATTTTAAAATTGTTTAAACTTTTTAACTTTACCGTAGGTACAAACATTACGTTTGGTTAAAGTTTGATTCTACCATTTACTTTAGGTGAGATATGGTCCCAAGGCGTATTTCAACTTGAAACACGATTTCTACGTTATTAGAGTCTGAAATAAACATTTTTCGTTTACAAGGCGTATTTCAACTTGAAACACGATTTCTACGTTTTTAGAGTCTGAAATGAACATTTTTCGTTTACTCGCCTAAATATAGTGATATTTTAAAATTGTTTAAACTTTTTAACTTTATACTAGGTACAAACATTACGTTTGGTTAAAGTTTGATTCTACCATTTACTTTAGGTGAGATATGGTACCAAGGCGTATTTCAACTTGAAACACGATTTCTGCGGTTTTAGAGTCTGAAATAAACATTTTTCGTTTACAAGGCGTATTTCAACTTGAAACACGATTTCTACGTTTTTAGAGTCTGAAATGAACATTTTTCGTTTACTCGCCTAAATATAGTGATATTTTAAAATTGTTTAAACTTTTTAACTTTATACTAGGTACAAACATTACGTTTGGTTAAAGTTTGATTCTACCATTTACTTTAGGTGAGATATGGTCCCAAGGCGTATTTCAACTTGAAACACGATTTCTACGTTATTAGAGTCTGAAATAAACATTTTTCGTTTACAAGGCGTATTTCAACTTGAAACACGATTTCTACGTTTTTAGAGTCTGAAATGAACATTTTTCGTTTACTCGCCTAAATATAGTGATATTTTAAAATTGTTTAAACTTTTTAACTTTACCCTAGGTACAAACATTACGTTTGGTTAAAGTTTGATTCTACCATTTACTTTAGGTGAGATATGGTACGAAGGCGTATTTCAACTTGAAACACGATTTCTGCGTTTTTAGAGTCTGAAATAAACATTTTTCTTTTACAAGGCGTATTTCAACTTGAAAGACGATTTCTACGTTTTTAGAGTCTGAAATGAACATTTTTCGTTTACTCGCCTAAATATAGTGATATTTTAAAATTGTTTAAACTTTTTAACTTTACCCTAAGTACAAACATTACGTTTGGTTAAAGTTTGATTCTACCATTTACTTTAGGTGAGATATGGTACCAAGGCGTATTTCAACTTGAAACACGATTTCTGCGGTTTTAGAGTCTGAAATAAACATTTTTCGTTTACAAGGCGTATTTCAACTTGAAAGACGATTTCTACGTTTTTAGAGTCTGAAATGAACATTTTTCGTTTACTCGCCTAAATATAGTGATATTTGAAAATTGTTTAAACTTTTTAACTTTACCCTAAGTACAAACATTACGTTTGGTTAAAGTTTGATTCTACCATTTACTTTAGGTGAGATATGGTCCCAAGGCGTATTTCAACTTGAAACACGATTTCTACGTTATTAGAGTCTGAAATAAACATTTTTCGTTTACAAGGCGTATTTCAACTTGAAAGACGATTTCTACGTTTTTAGAGTCTGAAATGAACATTTTTCGTTTACAAGGCGTTTTTCAACTTGAAACACGATTTCTGCGGTTTTAGAGTCTGAGACGAACATTTTTCGTTTACTCGCCTAAATATAGTGATATTTTCAAATTGTTTAAACTTTTTAACTTTACCCTAGGTACAAACATTACGTTTGGTTAAACTTTGATTCTACCATTTACTTTAGGTGAGATATGGTCCCAAGGCGTATTTCAACTTGAAACACGATTTCTACGTTATTAGAGTCTGAAATAAACATTTTTCGTTTACAAGGCGTATTTCAACTTGAAAGACGATTTCTACGTTTTTAGAGTCTGAAATGAACATTTTTCGTTTACTCGCCTAAATATAGTGATATTTTAAAATTGTTTAAACTTTTTAACTTTATACTAGGTACAAACATTACGTTTGGTTAAAGTTTGATTCTACCATTTACTTTAGGTGAGATATGGTACCAAGGCGTATTTCAACTTGAAACACGATTTCTGCGGTTTTAGAGTCTGAAATAAACATTTTTCGTTTACAAGGCGTATTTCAACTTGAAACACGATTTCTACGTTTTTAGAGTCTGAAATGAACATTTTTCGTTTACTCGCCTAAATATAGTGATATTTTAAAATTGTTTAAACTTTTTAACTTTATACTAGGTACAAACATTACGTTTGGTTAAAGTTTGATTCTACCATTTACTTTAGGTGAGATATGGTCCCAAGGCGTATTTCAACTTGAAACACGATTTCTACGTTATTAGAGTCTGAAATAAACATTTTTCGTTTACAAGGCGTATTTCAACTTGAAACACGATTTCTACGTTTTTAGAGTCTGAAATGAACATTTTTCGTTTACTCGCCTAAATATAGTGATATTTTAAAATTGTTTAAACTTTTTAACTTTACCCTAGGTACAAACATTACGTTTGGTTAAAGTTTGATTCTACCATTTACTTTAGGTGAGATATGGTACCAAGGCGTATTTCAACTTGAAACACGATTTCTGCGTTTTTAGAGTCTGAAATAAACATTTTTCGTTTACAAGGCGTATTTCAACTTGAAAGACGATTTCTACGTTTTTAGAGTCTGAAATGAACATTTTTCGTTTACTCGCCTAAATATAGTGATATTTTAAAATTGTTTAAACTTTTTAACTTTACCCTAAGTACAAACATTACGTTTGGTTAAAGTTTGATTCTACCATTTACTTTAGGTGAGATATGGTACCAAGGCGTATTTCAACTTGAAACACGATTTCTGCGGTTTTAGAGTCTGAAATAAACATTTTTCGTTTACAAGGCGTATTTCAACTTGAAACACGATTTCTACGTTTTTAGAGTCTGAAATGAACATTTTTCGTTTACTCGCCTAAATATAGTGATATTTTAAAATTGTTTAAACTTTTTAACTTTACCCTAAGTACAAACATTACGTTTGGTTAAAGTTTGATTCTACCATTTACTTTAGGTGAGATATGGTCCCAAGGCGTATTTCAACTTGAAACACGATTTCTACGTTATTAGAGTGAAATAAACATTTTTCGTTTACAAGGCGTATTTCAACTTGAAAGACGATTTCTACGTTATTAGAGTCTGAAATAAACATTTTTCGTTTACAAGGCGTATTTCAACTTGAAAGACGATTTCTACGTTTTTAGAGTCTGAAATGAACATTTTTCGTTTACAAGGCGTATTTCAACTTGAAACACGATTTCTGCGGTTTTAGAGTCTGAGACGAACATTTTTCGTTTACTCGCCTAAATATAGTGATATTTTCAAATTGTTTAAACTTTTTAACTTTACCCTAGGTACAAACATTACGTTTGGTTAAAGTTTGATTCTACCATTTACTTTAGGTGAGATATGGTCCCAAGGCGTATTTCAACTTGAAACACGATTTCTACGTTATTAGAGTCTGAAATAAACATTTTTCGTTTACAAGGCGTATTTCAACTTGAAAGACGATTTCTACGTTTTTAGAGTCTGAAATGAACATTTTTCGTTTACTCGCCTAAATATAGTGATATTTTAAAATTGTTTAAACTTTACCCTAAGTACAAACATTACGTTTGGTTAAAGTTTGATTCTACCATTTACTTTAGGTGAGATATGGTACCAAGGCGTATTTCAACTTGAAACACGATTTCTGCGGTTTTAGAGTCTGAAATAAACATTTTTCGTTTACAAGGCGTATTTCAACTTGAAAGACGATTTCTACGTTTTTAGAGTCTGAAATGAACATTTTTCGTTTACTCGCCTAAATATAGTGATATTTTAAAATTGTTTAAACTTTTTAACTTTACCCTAAGTACAAACATTACGTTTGGTTAAAGTGTGATTCTACCATTTACTTTAGGTGAGATATGGTCCCAAGGCGTATTTCAACTTGAAACACGATTTCTACGTTATTAGAGTCTGAAATAAACATTTTTCGTTTACAAGGCGTATTTCAACTTGAAAGACGATTTCTACGTTATTAGAGTCTGAAATAAACATTTTTCGTTTACAAGGCGTATTTCAACTTGAAAGACGATTTCTACGTTTTTAGAGTCTGAAATGAACATTTTTCGTTTACAAGGCGTATTTCAACTTGAAACACGATTTCTGCGGTTTTAGAGTCTGAGACGAACATTTTTCGTTTACTCGCCTAAATATAGTGATATTTTCAAATTGTTTAAACTTTTTAACTTTACCCTAGGTACAAACATTACGTTTGGTTAAAGTTTGATTCTACCATTTACTTTAGGTGAGATATGGTCCCAAGGCGTATTTCAACTTGAAACACGATTTCTACGTTATTAGAGTCTGAAATAAACATTTTTCGTTTACAAGGCGTATTTCAACTTGAAAGACGATTTCTATGTTTTTAGAGTCTGAAATGAACATTTTTCGTTTACTCGCCTAAATATAGTGATATTTTCAAATTGTTTAAACTTTTTAACTTTACCCTAGGTACAAACATTACGTTTGGTTAAAGTTTGATTCTACCATTTACTTTAGGTGAGATATGGTCCCAAGGCGTATTTCAACTTGAAACACGATTTCTACGTTATTAGAGTCTGAAATAAACATTTTTCGTTTACAAGGCGTATTTCAACTTGAAACACGATTTCTACGTTTTTAGAGTCTGAAATGAACATTTTTCGTTTACTCGCCTAAATATAGTGATATTTTAAAATTGTTTAAACTTTTTAACTTTATACTAGGTACAAACATTACGTTTGGTTAAAGTTTGATTCTACCATTTACTTTAGGTGAGATATGGTACCAAGGCGTATTTCAACTTGAAACACGATTTCTGCGGTTTTAGAGTCTGAAATAAACATTTTTCGTTTACAAGGCGTATTTCAACTTGAAACACGATTTCTACGTTTTTAGAGTCTGAAATGAACATTTTTCGTTTACTCGCCTAAATATAGTGATATTTTAAAATTGTTTAAACTTTTTAACTTTATACTAGGTACAAACATTACGTTTGGTTAAAGTTTGATTCTACCATTTACTTAAGGTGAGATATGGTCCCAAGGCGTATTTCAACTTGAAACACGATTTCTACGTTATTAGAGTCTGAAATAAACATTTTTCGTTTACAAGGCGTATTTCAACTTGAAAGACGATTTCTACGTTTTTAGAGTCTGAAATGAACATTTTTCGTTTACTCGCCTAAATATAGTGATATTTTAAAATTGTTTAAACTTTTTAACTTTACCCTAAGTACAAACATTACGTTTGGTTAAAGTTTGATTCTACCATTTACTTTAGGTGAGATATGGTACCAAGGCGTATTTCAACTTGAAACACGATTTCTGCGGTTTTAGAGTCTGAAATAAACATTTTTCGTTTACAAGGCGTATTTCAACTTGAAAGACGATTTCTATGTTTTTAGAGTCTGAAATGAACATTTTTCGTTTACTCGCCTAAATATAGTGATATTTTCAAATTGTTTAAACTTTTTAACTTTACCCTAAGTACAAACATTACGTTTGGTTAAAGTTTGATTCTACCATTTACTTTAGGTGAGATATGGTACCAAGGCGTATTTCAACTTGAAACACGATTTCTGCGGTTTTAGAGTCTGAGACGAACATTTTTCGTTTACTCGCCTAAATATAGTGATATTTTCAAATTGTTTAAACTTTTTAACTTTACCCTAGGTACAAACATTACGTTTGGTTAAAGTTTGATTCTACCATTTACTTTAGGTGAGATATGGTCCCAAGGCGTATTTCAACTTGAAACACGATTTCTACGTTATTAGAGTCTGAAATAAACATTTTTCGTTTACAAGGCGTATTTCAACTTGAAACACGATTTCTACGTTTTTAGAGTCTGAAATGAACATTTTTCGTTTACTCGCCTAAATATAGTGATATTTTAAAATTGTTTAAACTTTTTAACTTTATACTAGGTACAAACATTACGTTTGGTTAAAGTTTGATTCTACCATTTACTTTAGGTGAGATATGGTACCAAGGCGTATTTCAACTTGAAACACGATTTCTGCGGTTTTAGAGTCTGAGACGAACATTTTTCGTTTACTCGCATAAATATAGTGATATTTTCAAATTGTTTAAACTTTTTAACTTTACCCTAGGTACAAACATTACGTTTGGTTAAAGTTTGATTCTACCATTTACTTTAGGTGAGATATGGTCCCAAGGCGTATTTCAACTTGAAACACGATTTCTACGTTATTAGAGTCTGAAATAAACATTTTTCGTTTACAAGGCGTATTTCAACTTGAAACACGATTTCTACGTTTTTAGAGTCTGAAATGAACATTTTTCGTTTACTCGCCTAAATATAGTGATATTTTAAAATTGTTTAAACTTTTTAACTTTACCCTAAGTACAAACATTACGTTTGGTTAAAGTTTGATTCTACCATTTACTTTAGGTGAGATATGGTACCAAGGCGTATTTCAACTTGAAACACGATTTCTGCGGTTTTAGAGTCTGAAATAAACATTTTTCGTTTACAAGGCGTATTTCAACTTGAAACACGATTTCTACGTTTTTAGAGTCTGAAATGAACATTTTTCGTTTACTCGCCTAAATATAGTGATATTTTAAAATTGTTTAAACTTTTTAACTTTATACTAGGTACAAACATTACGTTTCGTTAAAGTTTGATTCTACCATTTACTTTAGGTGAGATATGGTCCCAAGGCGTATTTCAACTTGAAACACGATTTCTACGTTATTAGAGTCTGAAATAAACATTTTTCGTTTACAAGGCGTATTTCAACTTGAAAGACGATTTCTACGTTTTTAGAGTCTGAAATGAACATTTTTCGTTTACTCGCCTAAATATAGTGATATTTTAAAATTGTTTAAACTTTTTAACTTTACCCTAAGTACAAACATTACGTTTGGTTAAAGTTTGATTCTACCATTTACTTTAGGTGAGATATGGTCCCAAGGCGTATTTCAACTTGAAACACGATTTCTACGTTATTAGAGTCTGAAATAAACATTTTTCGTTTACAAGGCGTATTTCAACTTGAAAGACGATTTCTACGTTTTTAGAGTCTGAAATGAACATTTTTCGTTTACTCGCCTAAATATAGTGATATTTTAAAATTGTTTAAACTTTTTAACTTTACCCTAAGTACAAACATTACGTTTGGTTAAAGTTTGATTCTACCATTTACTTTAGGTGAGATATGGTACCAAGGCGTATTTCAACTTGAAACACGATTTCTGCGGTTTTAGAGTCTGAAATAAACATTTTTCGTTTACAAGGCGTATTTCAAGTTGAAACACGATTTCTACGTTTTTAGAGTCTGAAATGAACATTTTTCGTTTACTCGCCTAAATATAGTGATATTTTAAAATTGTTTAAACTTTTTAACTTTATACTAGGTACAAACATTACGTTTGGTTAAAGTTTGATTCTACCATTTACTTTAGGTGAGATATGGTCCCAAGGCGTATTTCAACTTGAAACACGATTTCTACGTTATTAGAGTCTGAAATAAACATTTTTCGTTTTCAAGGCGTATTTCAACTTGAAACACGATTTCTACGTTTTTAGAGTCTGAAATGAACATTTTTCGTTTACTCGCCTAAATATAGTGATATTTTAAAATTGTTTAAACTTTTTAACTTTACCCTAGGTACAAACATTACGTTTGGTTAAAGTTTGATTCTACCATTTACTTTAGGTGAGATATGGTACCAAGGCGTATTTCAACTTGAAACACGATTTCTGCGTTTTTAGAGTCTGAAATAAACATTTTTCGTTTACAAGGCGTATTTCAACTTGAAAGACGATTTCTACGTTTTTAGAGTCTGAAATGAACATTTTTCGTTTACTCGCCTAAATATAGTGATATTTTAAAATTGTTTAAACTTTTTAACTTTACCCTAAGTACAAACATTACGTTTGGTTAAAGTTTGATTCTACCATTTACTTTAGGTGAGATATGGTACCAAGGCGTATTTCAACTTGAAACACGATTTCTGCGGTTTTAGAGTCTGAAATAAACATTTTTCGTTTACAAGGCGTATTTCAACTTGAAAGACGATTTCTACGTTTTTAGAGTCTGAAATGAACATTTTTCGTTTACTCGCCTAAATATAGTGATATTTTAAAATTGTTTAAACTTTTTAACTTTACCCTAAGTACAAACATTACGTTTGGTTAAAGTTTGATTCTACCATTTACTTTAGGTGAGATATGGTCCCAAGGCGTATTTCAACTTGAAACACGATTTCTACGTTATTAGAGTCTGAAATAAACATTTTTCGTTTACAAGGCGTATTTCAACTTGAAAGACGATTTCTACGTTTTTAGAGTCTGAAATGAACATTTTTCGTTTACAAGGCGTATTTCAACTTGAAACACGATTTCTGCGGTTTTAGAGTCTGAGACGAACATTTTTCGTTTACTCGCCTAAATATAGTGATATTTTCAAATAGTTTAAACTTTTTAACTTTACCCTAGGTACAAACATTACGTTTGGTTAAAGTTTGATTCTACCATTTACTTTAGGTGAGATATGGTCCCAAGGCGTATTTCAACTTGAAACACGATTTCTACGTTATTAGAGTCTGAAATAAACATTTTTCGTTTACAAGGCGTATTTCAACTTGAAAGACGATTTCTACGTTTTTAGAGTCTGAAATGAACATTTTTCGTTTACAAGGCGTATTTCAACTTGAAACACGATTTCTGCGGTTTTAGAGTCTGAGACGAACATTTTTCGTTTACTCGCCTAAATATAGTGATATTTTCAAATTGTTTAAACTTTTTAACTTTACCCTAGGTACAAACATTACGTTTGGTTAAAGTTTGATTCTACCATTTACTTTAGGTGAGATATGGTCCCAAGGCGTATTTCAACTTGAAACACGATTTCTACGTTATTAGAGTCTGAAATAAACATTTTTCGTTTACAAGGCGTATTTCAACTTGAAAGACGATTTCTACGTTTTTAGAGTCTGAAATGAACATTTTTCGTTTACTCGCCTAAATATAGTGATATTTTAAAATTGTTTAAACTTTTTAACTTTATACTAGGTACAAACATTACGTTTGGTTAAAGTTTGATTCTACCATTTACTTTAGGTGAGATATGGTACCAAGGCGTATTTCAACTTGAAACACGATTTCTGCGGTTTTAGAGTCTGAAATAAACATTTTTCGTTTACAAGGCGTATTTCAACTTGAAACACGATTTCTACGTTTTTAGAGTCTGAAATGAACATTTTTCGTTTCCTCGCCTAAATATAGTGATATTTTAAAATTGTTTAAACTTTTTAACTTTATACTAGGTACAAACATTACGTTTGGTTAAAGTTTGATTCTACCATTTACTTTAGGTGAGATATGGTCCCAAGGCGTATTTCAACTTGAAACACGATTTCTACGTTATTAGAGTCTGAAATAAACATTTTTCGTTTACAAGGCGTATTTCAACTTGAAACACGATTTCTACGTTTTTAGAGTCTGAAATGAACATTTTTCGTTTACTCGCCTAAATATAGTGATATTTTAAAATTGTTTAAACTTTTTAACTTTACCCTAGGTACAAACATTACGTTTGGTTAAAGTTTGATTCTACCATTTACTTTAGGTGAGATATGGTACCAAGGCGTATTTCAACTTGAAACACGATTTCTGCGTTTTTAGAGTCTGAAATAAACATTTTTCGTTTACAAGGCGTATTTCAACTTGAAAGACGATTTCTACGTTTTTAGAGTCTGAAATGAACATTTTTCGTTTACTCGCCTAAATATAGTGATATTTTAAAATTGTTTCAACTTTTTAACTTTACCCTAAGTACAAACATTACGTTTGGTTAAAGTTTGATTCTACCATTTACTTTAGGTGAGATATGGTACCAAGGCGTATTTCAACTTGAAACACGATTTCTGCGGTTTTAGAGTCTGAAATAAACATTTTTCGTTTACAAGGCGTATTTCAACTTGAAAGACGATTTCTACGTTTTTAGAGTCTGAAATGAACATTTTTCGTTTACTCGCCTAAATATAGTGATATTTTCAAATTGTTTAAACTTTTTAACTTTACCCTAGGTACAAACATTACGTTTGGTTAAAGTTTGATTCTACCATTTACTTTAGGTGAGATATGGTCCCAAGGCGTATTTCAACTTGAAACACGATTTCTATGTTATTAGAGTCTGAAATAAACATTTTTCGTTTACAAGGCGTATTTCAACTTGAAAGACGATTTCTACGTTTTTAGAGTCTGAAATGAACATTTTTCGTTTACTCGCCTAAATATAGTGATATTTTAAAATTGTTTAAACTTTACCCTAAGTACAAACATTACGTTTGGTTAAAGTTTGATTCTACCATTTACTTTAGGTGAGATATGGTACCAAGGCGTATTTCAACTTGAAACACGATTTCTGCGGTTTTAGAGTCTGAAATAAACATTTTTCGTTTACAAGGCGTATTTCAACTTGAAAGACGATTTCTACGTTTTTAGAGTCTGAAATGAACATTTTTCGTTTACTCGCCTAAATATAGTGATATTTTAAAATTGTTTAAACTTTTTAACTTTACCCTAAGTACAAACATTACGTTTGGTTAAAGTTTGATTCTACCATTTACTTTAGGTGAGATATGGTCCCAAGGCGTATTTCAACTTGAAACACGATTTCTGCGGTTTTAGAGTCTGAGACGAACATTTTTCGTTTAAATATAGTGATATTTTCAAATTGTTTAAACTTTTTAACTTTACCCTAGGTACAAACATTACGTTTGGATAAAGTTTGATTCTACCATTTACTTTAGGTGAGATATGGTCCCAAGGCGTATTTCAACTTGAAACACGATTTCTACGTTATTAGAGTCTGAAATAAACATTTTTCGTTTACAAGGCGTATTTCAACTTGAAAGACGATTTCTACGTTTTTAGAGTCTGAAATGAACATTTTTCGTTTACTCGCCTAAATATAGTGATATTTTAAAATTGTTTAAACTTTTTAACTTTATACTAGGTACAAACATTACGTTTGGTTAAAGTTTGATTCTACCATTTACTTTAGGTGAGATATGGTACCAAGGCGTATTTCAACTTGAAACACGATTTCTGCGGTTTTAGAGTCTGAAATAAACATTTTTCGTTTACAAGGCGTATTTCAACTTGAAACACGATTTCTACGTTTTTAGAGTCTGAAATGAACATTTTTCGTTTACTCGCCTAAATATAGTGATATTTTAAAATTGTTTAAACTTTTTAACTTTATACTAGGTACAAACATTACGTTTGGTTAAAGTTTGATTCTACCATTTACTTTAGGTGAGATATGGTCCCAAGGCGTATTTCAACTTGAAACACGATTTCTACGTTATTAGAGTCTGAAATAAACATTTTTCGTTTACAAGGCGTATTTCAACTTGAAACACGATTTCTACGTTTTTAGAGTCTGAAATGAACATTTTTCGTTTACTCGCCTAAATATAGTGATATTTTAAAATTGTTTAAACTTTTTAACTTTACCCTAGGTACAAACATTACGTTTGGTTAAAGTTTGATTCTACCATTTACTTTAGGTGAGATATGGTACCAAGGCGTATTTCAACTTGAAACACGATTTCTGCGTTTTTAGAGTCTGAAATAAACATTTTTCGTTTACAAGGCGTATTTCAACTTGAAAGACGATTTCTACGTTTTTAGAGTCTGAAATGAACATTTTTCGTTTACTCGCCTAAATATAGTGATATTTTAAAATTGTTTAAACTTTTTAACTTTACCCTAAGTACAAACATTACGTTTGGTTAAAGTTTGATTCTACCATTTACTTTAGGTGAGATATGGTACCAAGGCGTATTTCAACTTGAAACACGATTTCTGCGGTTTTAGAGTCTGAAATAAACATTTTTCGTTTACAAGGCGTATTTCAACTTGAAACACGATTTCTACGTTTTTAGAGTCTGAAATGAACATTTTTCGTTTACTCGCCTAAATATAGTGATATTTTAAAATTGTTTAAACTTTTTAACTTTACCCTAAGTACAAACATTACGTTTGGTTAAAGTTTGATTCTACCATTTACTTTAGGTGAGATATGGTCCCAAGGCGTATTTCAACTTGAAACACGATTTCTACGTTATTAGAGTCTGAAATAAACATTTTTCGTTTACAAGGCGTATTTCAACTTGAAAGACGATTTCTACGTTATTAGAGTCTGAAATAAACATTTTTCGTTTACAAGGCGTATTTCAACTTGAAAGACGATTTCTACGTTTTTAGAGTCTGAAATGAACATTTTTCGTTTACAAGGCGTATTTCAACTTGAAACACGATTTCTGCGGTTTTAGAGTCTGAGACGAACATTTTTCGTTTACTCGCCTAAATATAGTGATATTTTCAAATTGTTTAAACTTTTTAACTTTACCCTAGGTACAAACATTACGTTTGGTTAAAGTTTGATTCTACCATTTACTTTAGGTGAGATATGGTCCCAAGGCGTATTTCAACTTGAAACACGATTTCTACGTTATTAGAGTCTGAAATAAACATTTTTCGTTTACAAGGCGTATTTCAACTTGAAAGACGATTTCTACGTTTTTAGAGTCTGAAATGAACATTTTTCGTTTACTCGCCTAAATATAGTGATATTTTAAAATTGTTTAAACTTTACCCTAAGTACAAACATTACGTTTGGTTAAAGTTTGATTCTACCATTTACTTTAGGTGAGATATGGTACCAAGGCGTATTTCAACTTGAAACACGATTTCTGCGGTTTTAGAGTCTGAAATAAACATTTTTCGTTTACAAGGCGTATTTCAACTTGAAAGACGATTTCTACGTTTTTAGAGTCTGAAATGAACATTTTTCGTTTGCTCGCCTAAATATAGTGATATTTTAAAATTGTTTAAACTTTTTAACTTTACCCTAAGTACAAACATTACGTTTGGTTAAAGTTTGATTCTACCATTTACTTTAGGTGAGATATGGTCCCAAGGCGTATTTCAACTTGAAACACGATTTCTACGTTATTAGAGTCTGAAATAAACATTTTTCGTTTACAAGGCGTATTTCAACTTGAAAGACGATTTCTACGTTATTAGAGTCTGAAATAAACATTTTTCGTTTACAAGGCGTATTTCAACTTGAAAGACGATTTCTACGTTTTTAGAGTCTGAAATGAACATTTTTCGTTTACAAGGCGTATTTCAACTTGAAACACGATTTCTGCGGTTTTAGAGTCTGAGACGAACATTTTTCGTTTACTCGCCTAAATATAGTGATATTTTCAAATTGTTTAAACTTTTTAACTTTACCCTAGGTACAAACATTACGTTTGGTTAAAGTTTGATTCTACCATTTACTTTAGGTGAGATATGGTCCCAAGGCGTATTTCAACTTGAAACACGATTTCTACGTTATTAGAGTCTGAAATAAACATTTTTCGTTTACAAGGCGTATTTCAACTTGAAAGACGATTTCTACGTTTTTAGAGTCTGAAATGAACATTTTTCGTTTACTCGCCTAAATATAGTGATATTTTAAAATTGTTTAAACTTTACCCTAAGTACAAACATTACGTTTGGTTAAAGTTTGATTCTACCATTTACTTTAGGTGAGATATGGTACCAAGGCGTATTTCAACTTGAAACACGATTTCTGCGGTTTTAGAGTCTGAAATAAACATTTTTCGTTTACAAGGCGTATTTCAACTTGAAAGACGATTTCTACGTTTTTAGAGTCTGAAATGAACATTTTTCGTTTACTCGCCTAAATATAGTGATATTTTAAAATTGTTTAAACTTTTTAACTTTACCCTAAGTACAAACATTACGTTTGGTTAAAGTTTGATTCTACCATTTACTTTAGGTGAGATATGGTTCCAAGGCGTATTTCAACTTGAAACACGATTTCTGCGGTTTTAGAGTCTGAAATAAACATTTTTCGTTTACAAGGCGTATTTCAACTTGAAACACGATTTCTACGTTTTTAGAGTCTGAAATGAACATTTTTCGTTTACTCGCCTAAATATAGTGATATTTTCAAATTGTTTAAACTTTTTAACTTTACCCTAGGTACAAACATTACGTTTGGTTAAAGTTTGATTCTACCATTTACTTTAGGTGAGATATGGTACCAAGGCGTATTTCAACTTGAAACACGATTTCTGCGGTTTTAGAGTCTGAAATAAACATTTTTCGTTTACAAGGCGTATTTCAACTTGAAACACGATTTCTACGTTTTTAGAGTCTGAAATGAACATTTTTCGTTTACTCGCCTAAATATAGTGATATTTTAAAATTGTTTAAACTTTTTAACTTTATACTAGGTACAAACATTACGTTTGGTTAAAGTTTGATTCTACCATTTACTTTAGGTGAGATATGGTCCCAAGGCGTATTTCAACTTGAAACACGATTTCTACGTTATTAGAGTCTGAAATAAACATTTTTCGTTTACAAGGCGTATTTCAACTTGAAAGACGATTTCTACGTTTTTAGAGTCTGAAATGAACATTTTTCGTTTACTCGCCTAAATATAGTGATATTTTAAAATTGTTTAAACTTTTTAACTTTACCCTAAGTACAAACATTACGTTTGGTTAAAGTTTGATTCTACCATTTACTTTAGGTGAGATATGGTACCAAGGCGTATTTCAACTTGAAACACGATTTCTGCGGTTTTAGAGTCTGAAATAAACATTTTTCGTTTACAAGGCGTATTTCAACTTGAAAGACGATTTCTATGTTTTTAGAGTCTGAAATGAACATTTTTCGTTTACTCGCCTAAATATAGTGATATTTTCAAATTGTTTAAACTTTTTAACTTTACCCTAGGTACAAACATTACGTTTGGTTAAAGTTTGATTCTACCATTTACTTTAGGTGAGATATGGTCCCAAGGCGTATTTCAACTTGAAACACGATTTCTACGTTATTAGAGTCTGAAATAAACATTTTTCGTTTACAAGGCGTATTTCAACTTGAAACACGATTTCTACGTTTTTAGAGTCTGAAATGAACATTTTTCGTTTACTCGCCTAAATATAGTGATATTTTAAAATTGTTTAAACTTTTTAACTTTATACTAGGTACAAACATTACGTTTGGTTAAAGTTTGATTCTACCATTTACTTTAGGTGAGATATGGTACCAAGGCGTATTTCAACTTGAAACACGATTTCTGCGGTTTTAGAGTCTGAAATAAACATTTTTCGTTTACAAGGCGTATTTCAACTTGAAACACGATTTCTACGTTTTTAGAGTCTGAAATGAACATTTTTCGTTTACTCGCCTAAATATAGTGATATTTTAAAATTGTTTAAACTTTTTAACTTTATACTAGGTACAAACATTACGTTTGGTTAAAGTTTGATTCTACCATTTACTTAAGGTGAGATATGGTCCCAAGGCGTATTTCAACTTGAAACACGATTTCTACGTTATTAGAGTCTGAAATAAACATTTTTCGTTTACAAGGCGTATTTCAACTTGAAAGACGATTTCTACGTTTTTAGAGTCTGAAATGAACATTTTTCGTTTACTCGCCTAAATATAGTGATATTTTAAAATTGTTTAAACTTTTTAACTTTACCCTAAGTACAAACATTACGTTTGGTTAAAGTTTGATTCTACCATTTACTTTAGGTGAGATATGGTACCAAGGCGTATTTCAACTTGAAACACGATTTCTGCGGTTTTAGAGTCTGAAATAAACATTTTTCGTTTACAAGGCGTATTTCAACTTGAAAGACGATTTCTATGTTTTTAGAGTCTGAAATGAACATTTTTCGTTTACTCGCCTAAATATAGTGATATTTTCAAATTGTTTAAACTTTTTAACTTTACCCTAAGTACAAACATTACGTTTGGTTAAAGTTTGATTCTACCATTTACTTTAGGTGAGATATGGTACCAAGGCGTATTTCAACTTGAAACACGATTTCTGCGGTTTTAGAGTCTGAGACGAACATTTTTCGTTTACTCGCCTAAATATAGTGATATTTTCAAATTGTTTAAACTTTTTAACTTTACCGTAGGTACAAACATTACGTTTGGTTAAAGTTTGATTCTACCATTTACTTTAGGTGAGATATGGTTCCAAGGCGTATTTCAACTTGAAACACGATTTCTGCGGTTTTAGAGTCTGAAATAAACATTTTTCGTTTACAAGGCGTATTTCAACTTGAAACACGATTTCTACGTTTTTAGAGTCTGAAATGAACATTTTTCGTTTACTCGCCTAAATATAGTGATATTTTCAAATTGTTTAAACTTTTTAACTTTACCCTAGGTACAAACATTACGTTTGGTTAAAGTTTGATTCTACCATTTACTTTAGGTGAGATATGGTACCAAGGCGTATTTCAACTTGAAACACGATTTCTGCGGTTTTAGAGTCTGAAATAAACATTTTTCGTTTACAAGGCGTATTTCAACTTGAAACACGATTTCTACGTTTTTAGAGTCTGAAATGAACATTTTTCGTTTACTCGCCTAAATATAGTGATATTTTAAAATTGTTTAAACTTTTTAACTTTATACTAGGTACAAACATTACGTTTGGTTAAAGTTTGATTCTACCATTTACTTTAGGTGAGATATGGTCCCAAGGCGTATTTCAACTTGAAACACGATTTCTACGTTATTAGAGTCTGAAATAAACATTTTTCGTTTACAAGGCGTATTTCAACTTGAAAGACGATTTCTACGTTTTTAGAGTCTGAAATGAACATTTTTCGTTTACTCGCCTAAATATAGTGATATTTTAAAATTGTTTAAACTTTTTAACTTTACCCTAAGTACAAACATTACGTTTGGTTAAAGTTTGATTCTACCATTTACTTTAGGTGAGATATGGTACCAAGGCGTATTTCAACTTGAAACACGATTTCTGCGGTTTTAGAGTCTGAAATAAACATTTTTCGTTTACAAGGCGTATTTCAACTTGAAAGACGATTTCTATGTTTTTAGAGTCTGAAATGAACATTTTTCGTTTACTCGCCTAAATATAGTGATATTTTCAAATTGTTTAAACTTTTTAACTTTACCCTAGGTACAAACATTACGTTTGGTTAAAGTTTGATTCTACCATTTACTTTAGGTGAGATATGGTCCCAAGGCGTATTTCAACTTGAAACACGATTTCTACGTTATTAGAGTCTGAAATAAACATTTTTCGTTTACAAGGCGTATTTCAACTTGAAACACGATTTCTACGTTTTTAGAGTCTGAAATGAACATTTTTCGTTTACTCGCCTAAATATAGTGATATTTTAAAATTGTTTAAACTTTTTAACTTTATACTAGGTACAAACATTACGTTTGGTTAAAGTTTGATTCTACCATTTACTTTAGGTGAGATATGGTACCAAGGCGTATTTCAACTTGAAACACGATTTCTGCGGTTTTAGAGTCTGAAATAAACATTTTTCGTTTACAAGGCGTATTTCAACTTGAAACACGATTTCTACGTTTTTAGAGTCTGAAATGAACATTTTTCGTTTACTCGCCTAAATATAGTGATATTTTAAAATTGTTTAAACTTTTTAACTTTATACTAGGTACAAACATTACGTTTGGTTAAAGTTTGATTCTACCATTTACTTAAGGTGAGATATGGTCCCAAGGCGTATTTCAACTTGAAACACGATTTCTACGTTATTAGAGTCTGAAATAAACATTTTTCGTTTACAAGGCGTATTTCAACTTGAAAGACGATTTCTACGTTTTTAGAGTCTGAAATGAACATTTTTCGTTTACTCGCCTAAATATAGTGATATTTTAAAATTGTTTAAACTTTTTAACTTTACCCTAAGTACAAACATTACGTTTGGTTAAAGTTTGATTCTACCATTTACTTTAGGTGAGATATGGTACCAAGGCGTATTTCAACTTGAAACACGATTTCTGCGGTTTTAGAGTCTGAAATAAACATTTTTCGTTTACAAGGCGTATTTCAACTTGAAAGACGATTTCTATGTTTTTAGAGTCTGAAATGAACATTTTTCGTTTACTCGCCTAAATATAGTGATATTTTCAAATTGTTTAAACTTTTTAACTTTACCCTAAGTACAAACATTACGTTTGGTTAAAGTTTGATTCTACCATTTACTTTAGGTGAGATATGGTACCAAGGCGTATTTCAACTTGAAACACGATTTCTGCGGTTTTAGAGTCTGAGACGAACATTTTTCGTTTACTCGCCTAAATATAGTGATATTTTCAAATTGTTTAAACTTTTTAACTTTACCGTAGGTACAAACATTACGTTTGGTTAAAGTTTGATTCTACCATTTACTTTAGGTGAGATATGGTCCCAAGGCGTATTTCAACTTGAAACACGATTTCTACGTTATTAGAGTCTGAAATAAACATTTTTCGTTTACAAGGCGTATTTCAACTTGAAACACGATTTCTACGTTTTTAGAGTCTGAAATGAACATTTTTCGTTTACTCGCCTAAATATAGTGATATTTTAAAATTGTTTAAACTTTTTAACTTTATACTAGGTACAAACATTACGTTTGGTTAAAGTTTGATTCTACCATTTACTTTAGGTGAGATATGGTACCAAGGCGTATTTCAACTTGAAACACGATTTCTGCGGTTTTAGAGTCTGAGACGAACATTTTTCGTTTACTCGCATAAATATAGTGATATTTTCAAATTGTTTAAACTTTTTAACTTTACCCTAGGTACAAACATTACGTTTGGTTAAAGTTTGATTCTACCATTTACTTTAGGTGAGATATGGTCCCAAGGCGTATTTCAACTTGAAACACGATTTCTACGTTATTAGAGTCTGAAATAAACATTTTTCGTTTACAAAGCGTATTTCAACTTGAAACACGATTTCTACGTTTTTAGAGTCTGAAATGAACATTTTTCGTTTACTCGCCTAAATATAGTGATATTTTAAAATTGTTTAAACTTTTTAACTTTACCCTAAGTACAAACATTACGTTTGGTTAAAGTTTGATTCTACCATTTACTTTAGGTGAGATATGGTACCAAGGCGTATTTCAACTTGAAACACGATTTCTGCGGTTTTAGAGTCTGAAATAAACATTTTTCGTTTACAAGGCGTATTTCAACTTGAAACACGATTTCTACGTTTTTAGAGTCTGAAATGAACATTTTTCGTTTACTCGCCTAAATATAGTGATATTTTAAAATTGTTTAAACTTTTTAACTTTATACTAGGTACAAACATTACGTTTCGTTAAAGTTTGATTCTACCATTTACTTTAGGTGAGATATGGTCCCAAGGCGTATTTCAACTTGAAACACGATTTCTACGTTATTAGAGTCTGAAATAAACATTTTTCGTTTACAAGGCGTATTTCAACTTGAAAGACGATTTCTACGTTTTTAGAGTCTGAAATGAACATTTTTCGTTTACTCGCCTAAATATAGTGATATTTTAAAATTGTTTAAACTTTTTAACTTTACCCTAAGTACAAACATTACGTTTGGTTAAAGTTTGATTCTACCATTTACTTTAGGTGAGATATGGTCCCAAGGCGTATTTCAACTTGAAACACGATTTCTACGTTATTAGAGTCTGAAATAAACATTTTTCGTTTACAAGGCGTATTTCAACTTGAAAGACGATTTCTACGTTTTTAGAGTCTGAAATGAACATTTTTCGTTTACTCGCCTAAATATAGTGATATTTTAAAATTGTTTAAACTTTTTAACTTTACCCTAAGTACAAACATTACGTTTGGTTAAAGTTTGATTCTACCATTTACTTTAGGTGAGATATGGTACCAAGGCGTATTTCAACTTGAAACACGATTTCTGCGGTTTTAGAGTCTGAAATAAACATTTTTCGTTTACAAGGCGTATTTCAAGTTGAAACACGATTTCTACGTTTTTAGAGTCTGAAATGAACATTTTTCGTTTACTCGCCTAAATATAGTGATATTTTAAAATTGTTTAAACTTTTTAACTTTATACTAGGTACAAACATTACGTTTGGTTAAAGTTTGATTCTACCATTTACTTTAGGTGAGATATGGTCCCAAGGCGTATTTCAACTTGAAACACGATTTCTACGTTATTAGAGTCTGAAATAAACATTTTTCGTTTTCAAGGCGTATTTCAACTTGAAACACGATTTCTACGTTTTTAGAGTCTGAAATGAACATTTTTCGTTTACTCGCCTAAATATAGTGATATTTTAAAATTGTTTAAACTTTTTAACTTTACCCTAGGTACAAACATTACGTTTGGTTAAAGTTTGATTCTACCATTTACTTTAGGTGAGATATGGTACCAAGGCGTATTTCAACTTGAAACACGATTTCTGCGTTTTTAGAGTCTGAAATAAACATTTTTCGTTTACAAGGCGTATTTCAACTTGAAAGACGATTTCTACGTTTTTAGAGTCTGAAATGAACATTTTTCGTTTACTCGCCTAAATATAGTGATATTTTAAAATTGTTTAAACTTTTTAACTTTATACTAGGTACAAACATTACGTTTGGTTAAAGTTTGATTCTACCATTTACTTAAGGTGAGATATGGTCCCAAGGCGTATTTCAACTTGAAACACGATTTCTACGTTATTAGAGTCTGAAATAAACATTTTTCGTTTACAAGGCGTATTTCAACTTGAAAGACGATTTCTACGTTTTTAGAGTCTGAAATGAACATTTTTCGTTTACTCGCCTAAATATAGTGATATTTTAAAATTGTTTAAACTTTTTAACTTTACCCTAAGTACAAACATTACGTTTGGTTAAAGTTTGATTCTACCATTTACTTTAGGTGAGATATGGTACCAAGGCGTATTTCAACTTGAAACACGATTTCTGCGGTTTTAGAGTCTGAAATAAACATTTTTCGTTTACAAGGCGTATTTCAACTTGAAAGACGATTTCTATGTTTTTAGAGTCTGAAATGAACATTTTTCGTTTACTCGCCTAAATATAGTGATATTTTCAAATTGTTTAAACTTTTTAACTTTACCCTAAGTACAAACATTACGTTTGGTTAAAGTTTGATTCTACCATTTACTTTAGGTGAGATATGGTACCAAGGCGTATTTCAACTTGAAACACGATTTCTGCGGTTTTAGAGTCTGAGACGAACATTTTTCGTTTACTCGCCTAAATATAGTGATATTTTCAAATTGTTTAAACTTTTTAACTTTACCGTAGGTACAAACATTACGTTTGGTTAAAGTTTGATTCTACCATTTACTTTAGGTGAGATATGGTCCCAAGGCGTATTTCAACTTGAAACACGATTTCTACGTTATTAGAGTCTGAAATAAACATTTTTCGTTTACAAGGCGTATTTCAACTTGAAACACGATTTCTACGTTTTTAGAGTCTGAAATGAACATTTTTCGTTTACTCGCCTAAATATAGTGATATTTTAAAATTGTTTAAACTTTTTAACTTTATACTAGGTACAAACATTACGTTTGGTTAAAGTTTGATTCTACCATTTACTTTAGGTGAGATATGGTACCAAGGCGTATTTCAACTTGAAACACGATTTCTGCGGTTTTAGAGTCTGAGACGAACATTTTTCGTTTACTCGCATAAATATAGTGATATTTTCAAATTGTTTAAACTTTTTAACTTTACCCTAGGTACAAACATTACGTTTGGTTAAAGTTTGATTCTACCATTTACTTTAGGTGAGATATGGTCCCAAGGCGTATTTCAACTTGAAACACGATTTCTACGTTATTAGAGTCTGAAATAAACATTTTTCGTTTACAAAGCGTATTTCAACTTGAAACACGATTTCTACGTTTTTAGAGTCTGAAATGAACATTTTTCGTTTACTCGCCTAAATATAGTGATATTTTAAAATTGTTTAAACTTTTTAACTTTACCCTAAGTACAAACATTACGTTTGGTTAAAGTTTGATTCTACCATTTACTTTAGGTGAGATATGGTACCAAGGCGTATTTCAACTTGAAACACGATTTCTGCGGTTTTAGAGTCTGAAATAAACATTTTTCGTTTACAAGGCGTATTTCAACTTGAAACACGATTTCTACGTTTTTAGAGTCTGAAATGAACATTTTTCGTTTACTCGCCTAAATATAGTGATATTTTAAAATTGTTTAAACTTTTTAACTTTATACTAGGTACAAACATTACGTTTCGTTAAAGTTTGATTCTACCATTTACTTTAGGTGAGATATGGTCCCAAGGCGTATTTCAACTTGAAACACGATTTCTACGTTATTAGAGTCTGAAATAAACATTTTTCGTTTACAAGGCGTATTTCAACTTGAAAGACGATTTCTACGTTTTTAGAGTCTGAAATGAACATTTTTCGTTTACTCGCCTAAATATAGTGATATTTTAAAATTGTTTAAACTTTTTAACTTTACCCTAAGTACAAACATTACGTTTGGTTAAAGTTTGATTCTACCATTTACTTTAGGTGAGATATGGTCCCAAGGCGTATTTCAACTTGAAACACGATTTCTACGTTATTAGAGTCTGAAATAAACATTTTTCGTTTACAAGGCGTATTTCAACTTGAAAGACGATTTCTACGTTTTTAGAGTCTGAAATGAACATTTTTCGTTTACTCGCCTAAATATAGTGATATTTTAAAATTGTTTAAACTTTTTAACTTTACCCTAAGTACAAACATTACGTTTGGTTAAAGTTTGATTCTACCATTTACTTTAGGTGAGATATGGTACCAAGGCGTATTTCAACTTGAAACACGATTTCTGCGGTTTTAGAGTCTGAAATAAACATTTTTCGTTTACAAGGCGTATTTCAAGTTGAAACACGATTTCTACGTTTTTAGAGTCTGAAATGAACATTTTTCGTTTACTCGCCTAAATATAGTGATATTTTAAAATTGTTTAAACTTTTTAACTTTATACTAGGTACAAACATTACGTTTGGTTAAAGTTTGATTCTACCATTTACTTTAGGTGAGATATGGTCCCAAGGCGTATTTCAACTTGAAACACGATTTCTACGTTATTAGAGTCTGAAATAAACATTTTTCGTTTTCAAGGCGTATTTCAACTTGAAACACGATTTCTACGTTTTTAGAGTCTGAAATGAACATTTTTCGTTTACTCGCCTAAATATAGTGATATTTTAAAATTGTTTAAACTTTTTAACTTTACCCTAGGTACAAACATTACGTTTGGTTAAAGTTTGATTCTACCATTTACTTTAGGTGAGATATGGTACCAAGGCGTATTTCAACTTGAAACACGATTTCTGCGTTTTTAGAGTCTGAAATAAACATTTTTCGTTTACAAGGCGTATTTCAACTTGAAAGACGATTTCTACGTTTTTAGAGTCTGAAATGAACATTTTTCGTTTACTCGCCTAAATATAGTGATATTTTAAAATTGTTTAAACTTTTTAACTTTACCCTAAGTACAAACATTACGTTTGGTTAAAGTTTGATTCTACCATTTACTTTAGGTGAGATATGGTACCAAGGCGTATTTCAACTTGAAACACGATTTCTGCGGTTTTAGAGTCTGAAATAAACATTTTTCGTTTACAAGGCGTATTTCAACTTGAAAGACGATTTCTACGTTTTTAGAGTCTGAAATGAACATTTTTCGTTTACTCGCCTAAATATAGTGATATTTTAAAATTGTTTAAACTTTTTAACTTTACCCTAAGTACAAACATTACGTTTGGTTAAAGTTTGATTCTACCATTTACTTTAGGTGAGATATGGTCCCAAGGCGTATTTCAACTTGAAACACGATTTCTACGTTATTAGAGTCTGAAATAAACATTTTTCGTTTACAAGGCGTATTTCAACTTGAAAGACGATTTCTACGTTATTAGAGTCTGAAATAAACATTTTTCGTTTACAAGGCGTATTTCAACTTGAAAGACGATTTCTACGTTTTTAGAGTCTGAAATGAACATTTTTCGTTTACTCGCCTAAATATAGTGATATTTTAAAATTGTTTAAACTTTACCCTAAGTACAAACATTACGTTTGGTTAAAGTTTGATTCTACCATTTACTTTAGGTGAGATATGGTACCAAGGCGTATTTCAACTTGAAACACGATTTCTGCGGTTTTAGAGTCTGAAATAAACATTTTTCGTTTACAAGGCGTATTTCAACTTGAAAGACGATTTCTACGTTTTTAGAGTCTGAAATGAACATTTTTCGTTTACTCGCCTAAATATAGTGATATTTTAAAATTGTTTAAACTTTTTAACTTTACCCTAAGTACAAACATTACGTTTGGTTAAAGTTTGATTCTACCATTTACTTTAGGTGAGATATGGTCCCAAGGCGTATTTCAACTTGAAACACGATTTCTGCGGTTTTAGAGTCTGAGACGAACATTTTTCGTTTACTCGCCTAAATATAGTGATATTTTCAAATTGTTTAAACTTTTTAACTTTACCCTAGGTACAAACATTACGTTTGGTTAAAGTTTGATTCTACCATTTACTTTAGGTGAGATATGGTCCCAAGGCGTATTTCAACTTGAAACACGATTTCTACGTTATTAGAGTCTGAAATAAACATTTTTCGTTTACAAGGCGTATTTCAACTTGAAACACGATTTCTACGTTTTTAGAGTCTGAAATGAACATTTTTCGTTTACTCGCCTAAATATAGTGATATTTTAAAATTGTTTAAACTTTTTAACTTTATACTAGGTACAAACATTACGTTTGGTTAAAGTTTGATTCTACCATTTACTTTAGGTGAGATATGGTACCAAGGCGTATTTCAACTTGAAACACGATTTCTGCGGTTTTAGAGTCTGAAATAAACATTTTTCGTTTACAAGGCGTATTTCAACTTGAAACACGATTTCTACGTTTTTAGAGTCTGAAATGAACATTTTTCGTTTACTCGCCTAAATATAGTGATATTTTAAAATTGTTTAAACTTTTTAACTTTATACTAGGTACAAACATTACGTTTGGTTAAAGTTTGATTCTACCATTTACTTTAGGTGAGATATGGTCCCAAGGCGTATTTCAACTTGAAACACGATTTCTACGTTATTAGAGTCTGAAATAAACATTTTTCGTTTACAAGGCGTATTTCAACTTGAAAGACGATTTCTACGTTTTTAGAGTCTGAAATGAACATTTTTCGTTTACTCGCCTAAATATAGTGATATTTTAAAATTGTTTAAACTTTTTAACTTTACCCTAAGTACAAACATTACGTTTGGTTAAAGTTTGATTCTACCATTTACTTTAGGTGAGATATGGTACCAAGGCGTATTTCAACTTGAAACACGATTTCTGCGGTTTTAGAGTCTGAAATAAACATTTTTCGTTTACAAGGCGTATTTCAACTTGAAAGACGATTTCTATGTTTTTAGAGTCTGAAATGAACATTTTTCGTTTACTCGCCTAAATATAGTGATATTTTCAAATTGTTTAAACTTTTTAACTTTACCCTAGGTACAAACATTACGTTTGGTTAAAGTTTGATTCTACCATTTACTTTAGGTGAGATATGGTCCCAAGGCGTATTTCAACTTGAAACACGATTTCTACGTTATTAGAGTCTGAAATAAACATTTTTCGTTTACAAGGCGTATTTCAACTTGAAACACGATTTCTACGTTTTTAGAGTCTGAAATGAACATTTTTCGTTTACTCGCCTAAATATAGTGATATTTTAAAATTGTTTAAACTTTTTAACTTTATACTAGGTACAAACATTACGTTTGGTTAAAGTTTGATTCTACCATTTACTTTAGGTGAGATATGGTACCAAGGCGTATTTCAACTTGAAACACGATTTCTGCGGTTTTAGAGTCTGAAATAAACATTTTTCGTTTACAAGGCGTATTTCAACTTGAAACACGATTTCTACGTTTTTAGAGTCTGAAATGAACATTTTTCGTTTACTCGCCTAAATATAGTGATATTTTAAAATTGTTTAAACTTTTTAACTTTATACTAGGTACAAACATTACGTTTGGTTAAAGTTTGATTCTACCATTTACTTAAGGTGAGATATGGTCCCAAGGCGTATTTCAACTTGAAACACGATTTCTACGTTATTAGAGTCTGAAATAAACATTTTTCGTTTACAAGGCGTATTTCAACTTGAAAGACGATTTCTACGTTTTTAGAGTCTGAAATGAACATTTTTCGTTTACTCGCCTAAATATAGTGATATTTTAAAATTGTTTAAACTTTTTAACTTTACCCTAAGTACAAACATTACGTTTGGTTAAAGTTTGATTCTACCATTTACTTTAGGTGAGATATGGTACCAAGGCGTATTTCAACTTGAAACACGATTTCTGCGGTTTTAGAGTCTGAGACGAACATTTTTCGTTTACTCGCCTAAATATAGTGATATTTTCAAATTGTTTAAACTTTTTAACTTTACCGTAGGTACAAACATTACGTTTGGTTAAAGTTTGATTCTACCATTTACTTTAGGTGAGTTATGGTCCCAAGGCGTATTTCAACTTGAAACACGATTTCTACGTTATTAGAGTCTGAAATAAACATTTTTCGTTTACAAGGCGTATTTCAACTTGAAACACGATTTCTACGTTTTTAGAGTCTGAAATGAACATTTTTCGTTTACTCGCCTAAATATAGTGATATTTTAAAATTGTTTAAACTTTTTAACTTTATACTAGGTACAAACATTACGTTTGGTTAAAGTTTGATTCTACCATTTACTTTAGGTGAGATATGGTACCAAGGCGTATTTCAACTTGAAACACGATTTCTGCGGTTTTAGAGTCTGAGACGAACATTTTTCGTTTACTCGCATAAATATAGTGATATTTTCAAATTGTTTAAACTTTTTAACTTTACCCTAGGTACAAACATTACGTTTGGTTAAAGTTTGATTCTACCATTTACTTTAGGTGAGATATGGTCCCAAGGCGTATTTCAACTTGAAACACGATTTCTACGTTATTAGAGTCTGAAATAAACATTTTTCGTTTACAAAGCGTATTTCAACTTGAAACACGATTTCTACGTTTTTAGAGTCTGAAATGAACATTTTTCGTTTACTCGCCTAAATATAGTGATATTTTAAAATTGTTTAAACTTTTTAACTTTACCCTAAGTACAAACATTACGTTTGGTTAAAGTTTGATTCTACCATTTACTTTAGGTGAGATATGGTACCAAGGCGTATTTCAACTTGAAACACGATTTCTGCGGTTTTAGAGTCTGAAATAAACATTTTTCGTTTACAAGGCGTATTTCAACTTGAAACACGATTTCTACGTTTTTAGAGTCTGAAATGAACATTTTTCGTTTACTCGCCTAAATATAGTGATATTTTAAAATTGTTTAAACTTTTTAACTTTATACTAGGTACAAACATTACGTTTCGTTAAAGTTTGATTCTACCATTTACTTTAGGTGAGATATGGTCCCAAGGCGTATTTCAACTTGAAACACGATTTCTACGTTATTAGAGTCTGAAATAAACATTTTTCGTTTACAAGGCGTATTTCAACTTGAAAGACGATTTCTACGTTTTTAGAGTCTGAAATGAACATTTTTCGTTTACTCGCCTAAATATAGTGATATTTTAAAATTGTTTAAACTTTTTAACTTTACCCTAAGTACAAACATTACGTTTGGTTAAAGTTTGATTCTACCATTTACTTTAGGTGAGATATGGTCCCAAGGCGTATTTCAACTTGAAACACGATTTCTACGTTATTAGAGTCTGAAATAAACATTTTTCGTTTACAAGGCGTATTTCAACTTGAAAGACGATTTCTACGTTTTTAGAGTCTGAAATGAACATTTTTCGTTTACTCGCCTAAATATAGTGATATTTTAAAATTGTTTAAACTTTTTAACTTTACCCTAAGTACAAACATTACGTTTGGTTAAAGTTTGATTCTACCATTTACTTTAGGTGAGATATGGTACCAAGGCGTATTTCAACTTGAAACACGATTTCTGCGGTTTTAGAGTCTGAAATAAACATTTTTCGTTTACAAGGCGTATTTCAAGTTGAAACACGATTTCTACGTTTTTAGAGTCTGAAATGAACATTTTTCGTTTACTCGCCTAAATATAGTGATATTTTAAAATTGTTTAAACTTTTTAACTTTATACTAGGTACAAACATTACGTTTGGTTAAAGTTTGATTCTACCATTTACTTTAGGTGAGATATGGTCCCAAGGCGTATTTCAACTTGAAACACGATTTCTACGTTATTAGAGTCTGAAATAAACATTTTTCGTTTTCAAGGCGTATTTCAACTTGAAACACGATTTCTACGTTTTTAGAGTCTGAAATGAACATTTTTCGTTTACTCGCCTAAATATAGTGATATTTTAAAATTGTTTAAACTTTTTAACTTTACCCTAGGTACAAACATTACGTTTGGTTAAAGTTTGATTCTACCATTTACTTTAGGTGAGATATGGTACCAAGGCGTATTTCAACTTGAAACACGATTTCTGCGTTTTTAGAGTCTGAAATAAACATTTTTCGTTTACAAGGCGTATTTCAACTTGAAAGACGATTTCTACGTTTTTAGAGTCTGAAATGAACATTTTTCGTTTACTCGCCTAAATATAGTGATATTTTAAAATTGTTTAAACTTTTTAACTTTACCCTAAGTACAAACATTACGTTTGGTTAAAGTTTGATTCTACCATTTACTTTAGGTGAGATATGGTACCAAGGCGTATTTCAACTTGAAACACGATTTCTGCGGTTTTAGAGTCTGAAATAAACATTTTTCGTTTACAAGGCGTATTTCAACTTGAAAGACGATTTCTACGTTTTTAGAGTCTGAAATGAACATTTTTCGTTTACTCGCCTAAATATAGTGATATTTTAAAATTGTTTAAACTTTTTAACTTTACCCTAAGTACAAACATTACGTTTGGTTAAAGTTTGATTCTACCATTTACTTTAGGTGAGATATGGTCCCAAGGCGTATTTCAACTTGAAACACGATTTCTACGTTATTAGAGTCTGAAATAAACATTTTTCGTTTACAAGGCGTATTTCAACTTGAAAGACGATTTCTACGTTATTAGAGTCTGAAATAAACATTTTTCGTTTACAAGGCGTATTTCAACTTGAAAGACGATTTCTACGTTTTTAGAGTCTGAAATGAACATTTTTCGTTTACTCGCCTAAATATAGTGATATTTTAAAATTGTTTAAACTTTACCCTAAGTACAAACATTACGTTTGGTTAAAGTTTGATTCTACCATTTACTTTAGGTGAGATATGGTACCAAGGCGTATTTCAACTTGAAACACGATTTCTGCGGTTTTAGAGTCTGAAATAAACATTTTTCGTTTACAAGGCGTATTTCAACTTGAAAGACGATTTCTACGTTTTTAGAGTCTGAAATGAACATTTTTCGTTTACTCGCCTAAATATAGTGATATTTTAAAATTGTTTAAACTTTTTAACTTTACCCTAAGTACAAACATTACGTTTGGTTAAAGTTTGATTCTACCATTTACTTTAGGTGAGATATGGTCCCAAGGCGTATTTCAACTTGAAACACGATTTCTGCGGTTTTAGAGTCTGAGACGAACATTTTTCGTTTACTCGCCTAAATATAGTGATATTTTCAAATTGTTTAAACTTTTTAACTTTACCCTAGGTACAAACATTACGTTTGGTTAAAGTTTGATTCTACCATTTACTTTAGGTGAGATATGGTCCCAAGGCGTATTTCAACTTGAAACACGATTTCTACGTTATTAGAGTCTGAAATAAACATTTTTCGTTTACAAGGCGTATTTCAACTTGAAACACGATTTCTACGTTTTTAGAGTCTGAAATGAACATTTTTCGTTTACTCGCCTAAATATAGTGATATTTTAAAATTGTTTAAACTTTTTAACTTTATACTAGGTACAAACATTACGTTTGGTTAAAGTTTGATTCTACCATTTACTTTAGGTGAGATATGGTACCAAGGCGTATTTCAACTTGAAACACGATTTCTGCGGTTTTAGAGTCTGAAATAAACATTTTTCGTTTACAAGGCGTATTTCAACTTGAAACACGATTTCTACGTTTTTAGAGTCTGAAATGAACATTTTTCGTTTACTCGCCTAAATATAGTGATATTTTAAAATTGTTTAAACTTTTTAACTTTATACTAGGTACAAACATTACGTTTGGTTAAAGTTTGATTCTACCATTTACTTTAGGTGAGATATGGTCCCAAGGCGTATTTCAACTTGAAACACGATTTCTACGTTATTAGAGTCTGAAATAAACATTTTTCGTTTACAAAGCGTATTTCAACTTGAAACACGATTTCTACGTTTTTAGAGTCTGAAATGAACATTTTTCGTTTACTCGCCTAAATATAGTGATATTTTAAAATTGTTTAAACTTTTTAACTTTACCCTAAGTACAAACATTACGTTTGGTTAAAGTTTGATTCTACCATTTACTTTAGGTGAGATATGGTACCAAGGCGTATTTCAACTTGAAACACGATTTCTGCGGTTTTAGAGTCTGAAATAAACATTTTTCGTTTACAAGGCGTATTTCAACTTGAAACACGATTTCTACGTTTTTAGAGTCTGAAATGAACATTTTTCGTTTACTCGCCTAAATATAGTGATATTTTAAAATTGTTTAAACTTTTTAACTTTATACTAGGTACAAACATTACGTTTCGTTAAAGTTTGATTCTACCATTTACTTTAGGTGAGATATGGTCCCAAGGCGTATTTCAACTTGAAACACGATTTCTACGTTATTAGAGTCTGAAATAAACATTTTTCGTTTACAAGGCGTATTTCAACTTGAAAGACGATTTCTACGTTTTTAGAGTCTGAAATGAACATTTTTCGTTTACTCGCCTAAATATAGTGATATTTTAAAATTGTTTAAACTTTTTAACTTTACCCTAAGTACAAACATTACGTTTGGTTAAAGTTTGATTCTACCATTTACTTTAGGTGAGATATGGTCCCAAGGCGTATTTCAACTTGAAACACGATTTCTACGTTATTAGAGTCTGAAATAAACATTTTTCGTTTACAAGGCGTATTTCAACTTGAAAGACGATTTCTACGTTTTTAGAGTCTGAAATGAACATTTTTCGTTTACTCGCCTAAATATAGTGATATTTTAAAATTGTTTAAACTTTTTAACTTTACCCTAAGTACAAACATTACGTTTGGTTAAAGTTTGATTCTACCATTTACTTTAGGTGAGATATGGTACCAAGGCGTATTTCAACTTGAAACACGATTTCTGCGGTTTTAGAGTCTGAAATAAACATTTTTCGTTTACAAGGCGTATTTCAAGTTGAAACACGATTTCTACGTTTTTAGAGTCTGAAATGAACATTTTTCGTTTACTCGCCTAAATATAGTGATATTTTAAAATTGTTTAAACTTTTTAACTTTATACTAGGTACAAACATTACGTTTGGTTAAAGTTTGATTCTACCATTTACTTTAGGTGAGATATGGTCCCAAGGCGTATTTCAACTTGAAACACGATTTCTACGTTATTAGAGTCTGAAATAAACATTTTTCGTTTTCAAGGCGTATTTCAACTTGAAACACGATTTCTACGTTTTTAGAGTCTGAAATGAACATTTTTCGTTTACTCGCCTAAATATAGTGATATTTTAAAATTGTTTAAACTTTTTAACTTTACCCTAGGTACAAACATTACGTTTGGTTAAAGTTTGATTCTACCATTTACTTTAGGTGAGATATGGTACCAAGGCGTATTTCAACTTGAAACACGATTTCTGCGTTTTTAGAGTCTGAAATAAACATTTTTCGTTTACAAGGCGTATTTCAACTTGAAAGACGATTTCTACGTTTTTAGAGTCTGAAATGAACATTTTTCGTTTACTCGCCTAAATATAGTGATATTTTAAAATTGTTTAAACTTTTTAACTTTACCCTAAGTACAAACATTACGTTTGGTTAAAGTTTGATTCTACCATTTACTTTAGGTGAGATATGGTACCAAGGCGTATTTCAACTTGAAACACGATTTCTGCGGTTTTAGAGTCTGAAATAAACATTTTTCGTTTACAAGGCGTATTTCAACTTGAAAGACGATTTCTACGTTTTTAGAGTCTGAAATGAACATTTTTCGTTTACTCGCCTAAATATAGTGATATTTTAAAATTGTTTAAACTTTTTAACTTTACCCTAAGTACAAACATTACGTTTGGTTAAAGTTTGATTCTACCATTTACTTTAGGTGAGATATGGTCCCAAGGCGTATTTCAACTTGAAACACGATTTCTACGTTATTAGAGTCTGAAATAAACATTTTTCGTTTACAAGGCGTATTTCAACTTGAAAGACGATTTCTACGTTATTAGAGTCTGAAATAAACATTTTTCGTTTACAAGGCGTATTTCAACTTGAAAGACGATTTCTACGTTTTTAGAGTCTGAAATGAACATTTTTCGTTTACTCGCCTAAATATAGTGATATTTTAAAATTGTTTAAACTTTACCCTAAGTACAAACATTACGTTTGGTTAAAGTTTGATTCTACCATTTACTTTAGGTGAGATATGGTACCAAGGCGTATTTCAACTTGAAACACGATTTCTGCGGTTTTAGAGTCTGAAATAAACATTTTTCGTTTACAAGGCGTATTTCAACTTGAAAGACGATTTCTACGTTTTTAGAGTCTGAAATGAACATTTTTCGTTTACTCGCCTAAATATAGTGATATTTTAAAATTGTTTAAACTTTTTAACTTTACCCTAAGTACAAACATTACGTTTGGTTAAAGTTTGATTCTACCATTTACTTTAGGTGAGATATGGTCCCAAGGCGTATTTCAACTTGAAACACGATTTCTGCGGTTTTAGAGTCTGAGACGAACATTTTTCGTTTACTCGCCTAAATATAGTGATATTTTCAAATTGTTTAAACTTTTTAACTTTACCCTAGGTACAAACATTACGTTTGGTTAAAGTTTGATTCTACCATTTACTTTAGGTGAGATATGGTCCCAAGGCGTATTTCAACTTGAAACACGATTTCTACGTTATTAGAGTCTGAAATAAACATTTTTCGTTTACAAGGCGTATTTCAACTTGAAACACGATTTCTACGTTTTTAGAGTCTGAAATGAACATTTTTCGTTTACTCGCCTAAATATAGTGATATTTTAAAATTGTTTAAACTTTTTAACTTTATACTAGGTACAAACATTACGTTTGGTTAAAGTTTGATTCTACCATTTACTTTAGGTGAGATATGGTACCAAGGCGTATTTCAACTTGAAACACGATTTCTGCGGTTTTAGAGTCTGAAATAAACATTTTTCGTTTACAAGGCGTATTTCAACTTGAAACACGATTTCTACGTTTTTAGAGTCTGAAATGAACATTTTTCGTTTACTCGCCTAAATATAGTGATATTTTAAAATTGTTTAAACTTTTTAACTTTATACTAGGTACAAACATTACGTTTGGTTAAAGTTTGATTCTACCATTTACTTTAGGTGAGATATGGTCCCAAGGCGTATTTCAACTTGAAACACGATTTCTACGTTATTAGAGTCTGAAATAAACATTTTTCGTTTACAAGGCGTATTTCAACTTGAAAGACGATTTCTACGTTTTTAGAGTCTGAAATGAACATTTTTCGTTTACTCGCCTAAATATAGTGATATTTTAAAATTGTTTAAACTTTTTAACTTTACCCTAAGTACAAACATTACGTTTGGTTAAAGTTTGATTCTACCATTTACTTTAGGTGAGATATGGTACCAAGGCGTATTTCAACTTGAAACACGATTTCTGCGGTTTTAGAGTCTGAAATAAACATTTTTCGTTTACAAGGCGTATTTCAACTTGAAAGACGATTTCTATGTTTTTAGAGTCTGAAATGAACATTTTTCGTTTACTCGCCTAAATATAGTGATATTTTCAAATTGTTTAAACTTTTTAACTTTACCCTAGGTACAAACATTACGTTTGGTTAAAGTTTGATTCTACCATTTACTTTAGGTGAGATATGGTCCCAAGGCGTATTTCAACTTGAAACACGATTTCTACGTTATTAGAGTCTGAAATAAACATTTTTCGTTTACAAGGCGTATTTCAACTTGAAACACGATTTCTACGTTTTTAGAGTCTGAAATGAACATTTTTCGTTTACTCGCCTAAATATAGTGATATTTTAAAATTGTTTAAACTTTTTAACTTTATACTAGGTACAAACATTACGTTTGGTTAAAGTTTGATTCTACCATTTACTTTAGGTGAGATATGGTACCAAGGCGTATTTCAACTTGAAACACGATTTCTGCGGTTTTAGAGTCTGAAATAAACATTTTTCGTTTACAAGGCGTATTTCAACTTGAAACACGATTTCTACGTTTTTAGAGTCTGAAATGAACATTTTTCGTTTACTCGCCTAAATATAGTGATATTTTAAAATTGTTTAAACTTTTTAACTTTATACTAGGTACAAACATTACGTTTGGTTAAAGTTTGATTCTACCATTTACTTAAGGTGAGATATGGTCCCAAGGCGTATTTCAACTTGAAACACGATTTCTACGTTATTAGAGTCTGAAATAAACATTTTTCGTTTACAAGGCGTATTTCAACTTGAAAGACGATTTCTACGTTTTTAGAGTCTGAAATGAACATTTTTCGTTTACTCGCCTAAATATAGTGATATTTTAAAATTGTTTAAACTTTTTAACTTTACCCTAAGTACAAACATTACGTTTGGTTAAAGTTTGATTCTACCATTTACTTTAGGTGAGATATGGTACCAAGGCGTATTTCAACTTGAAACACGATTTCTGCGGTTTTAGAGTCTGAAATAAACATTTTTCGTTTACAAGGCGTATTTCAACTTGAAAGACGATTTCTATGTTTTTAGAGTCTGAAATGAACATTTTTCGTTTACTCGCCTAAATATAGTGATATTTTCAAATTGTTTAAACTTTTTAACTTTACCCTAAGTACAAACATTACGTTTGGTTAAAGTTTGATTCTACCATTTACTTTAGGTGAGATATGGTACCAAGGCGTATTTCAACTTGAAACACGATTTCTGCGGTTTTAGAGTCTGAGACGAACATTTTTCGTTTACTCGCCTAAATATAGTGATATTTTCAAATTGTTTAAACTTTTTAACTTTACCGTAGGTACAAACATTACGTTTGGTTAAAGTTTGATTCTACCATTTACTTTAGGTGAGTTATGGTCCCAAGGCGTATTTCAACTTGAAACACGATTTCTACGTTATTAGAGTCTGAAATAAACATTTTTCGTTTACAAAGCGTATTTCAACTTGAAACACGATTTCTACGTTTTTAGAGTCTGAAATGAACATTTTTCGTTTACTCGCCTAAATATAGTGATATTTTAAAATTGTTTAAACTTTTTAACTTTATACTAGGTACAAACATTACGTTTGGTTAAAGTTTGATTCTACCATTTACTTTAGGTGAGATATGGTACCAAGGCGTATTTCAACTTGAAACACGATTTCTGCGGTTTTAGAGTCTGAGACGAACATTTTTCGTTTACTCGCATAAATATAGTGATATTTTCAAATTGTTTAAACTTTTTAACTTTACCCTAGGTACAAACATTACGTTTGGTTAAAGTTTGATTCTACCATTTACTTTAGGTGAGATATGGTCCCAAGGCGTATTTCAACTTGAAACACGATTTCTACGTTATTAGAGTCTGAAATAAACATTTTTCGTTTACAAGGCGTATTTCAACTTGAAACACGATTTCTACGTTTTTAGAGTCTGAAATGAACATTTTTCGTTTACTCGCCTAAATATAGTGATATTTTAAAATTGTTTAAACTTTTTAACTTTATACTAGGTACAAACATTACGTTTGGTTAAAGTTTGATTCTACCATTTACTTTAGGTGAGATATGGTACCAAGGCGTATTTCAACTTGAAACACGATTTCTGCGGTTTTAGAGTCTGAAATAAACATTTTTCGTTTACAAGGCGTATTTCAACTTGAAACACGATTTCTACGTTTTTAGAGTCTGAAATGAACATTTTTCGTTTACTCGCCTAAATATAGTGATATTTTAAAATTGTTTAAACTTTTTAACTTTATACTAGGTACAAACATTACGTTTGGTTAAAGTTTGATTCTACCATTTACTTTAGGTGAGATATGGTCCCAAGGCGTATTTCAACTTGAAACACGATTTCTACGTTATTAGAGTCTGAAATAAACATTTTTCGTTTACAAGGCGTATTTCAACTTGAAAGACGATTTCTACGTTTTTAGAGTCTGAAATGAACATTTTTCGTTTACTCGCCTAAATATAGTGATATTTTAAAATTGTTTAAACTTTTTAACTTTACCCTAAGTACAAACATTACGTTTGGTTAAAGTTTGATTCTACCATTTACTTTAGGTGAGATATGGTACCAAGGCGTATTTCAACTTGAAACACGATTTCTGCGGTTTTAGAGTCTGAGACGAACATTTTTCGTTTACTCGCATAAATATAGTGATATTTTCAAATTGTTTAAACTTTTTAACTTTACCCTAGGTACAAACATTACGTTTGGTTAAAGTTTGATTCTACCATTTACTTTAGGTGAGATATGGTCCCAAGGCGTATTTCAACTTGAAACACGATTTCTACGTTATTAGAGTCTGAAATAAACATTTTTCGTTTACAAGGCGTATTTCAACTTGAAACACGATTTCTACGTTTTTAGAGTCTGAAATGAACATTTTTCGTTTACTCGCCTAAATATAGTGATATTTTAAAATTGTTTAAACTTTTTAACTTTATACTAGGTACAAACATTACGTTTGGTTAAAGTTTGATTCTACCATTTACTTTAGGTGAGATATGGTACCAAGGCGTATTTCAACTTGAAACACGATTTCTGCGGTTTTAGAGTCTGAAATAAACATTTTTCGTTTACAAGGCGTATTTCAACTTGAAACACGATTTCTACGTTTTTAGAGTCTGAAATGAACATTTTTCGTTTACTCGCCTAAATATAGTGATATTTTAAAATTGTTTAAACTTTTTAACTTTATACTAGGTACAAACATTACGTTTGGTTAAAGTTTGATTCTACCATTTACTTTAGGTGAGATATGGTCCCAAGGCGTATTTCAACTTGAAACACGATTTCTACGTTATTAGAGTCTGAAATAAACATTTTTCGTTTACAAGGCGTATTTCAACTTGAAACACGATTTCTACGTTTTTAGAGTCTGAAATGAACATTTTTCGTTTACTCGCCTAAATATAGTGATATTTTAAAATTGTTTAAACTTTTTAACTTTATACTAGGTACAAACATTACGTTTGGTTAAAGTTTGATTCTACCATTTACTTTAGGTGAGATATGGTACCAAGGCGTATTTCAACTTGAAACACGATTTCTGCGGTTTTAGAGTCTGAGACGAACATTTTTCGTTTACTCGCATAAATATAGTGATATTTTCAAATTGTTTAAACTTTTTAACTTTACCCTAGGTACAAACATTACGTTTGGTTAAAGTTTGATTCTACCATTTACTTTAGGTGAGATATGGTCCCAAGGCGTATTTCAACTTGAAACACGATTTCTACGTTATTAGAGTCTGAAATAAACATTTTTCGTTTACAAAGCGTATTTCAACTTGAAACACGATTTCTACGTTTTTAGAGTCTGAAATGAACATTTTTCGTTTACTCGCCTAAATATAGTGATATTTTAAAATTGTTTAAACTTTTTAACTTTACCCTAAGTACAAACATTACGTTTGGTTAAAGTTTGATTCTACCATTTACTTTAGGTGAGATATGGTACCAAGGCGTATTTCAACTTGAAACACGATTTCTGCGGTTTTAGAGTCTGAAATAAACATTTTTCGTTTACAAGGCGTATTTCAACTTGAAACACGATTTCTACGTTTTTAGAGTCTGAAATGAACATTTTTCGTTTACTCGCCTAAATATAGTGATATTTTAAAATTGTTTAAACTTTTTAACTTTATACTAGGTACAAACATTACGTTTCGTTAAAGTTTGATTCTACCATTTACTTTAGGTGAGATATGGTCCCAAGGCGTATTTCAACTTGAAACACGATTTCTACGTTATTAGAGTCTGAAATAAACATTTTTCGTTTACAAGGCGTATTTCAACTTGAAAGACGATTTCTACGTTTTTAGAGTCTGAAATGAACATTTTTCGTTTACTCGCCTAAATATAGTGATATTTTAAAATTGTTTAAACTTTTTAACTTTACCCTAAGTACAAACATTACGTTTGGTTAAAGTTTGATTCTACCATTTACTTTAGGTGAGATATGGTCCCAAGGCGTATTTCAACTTGAAACACGATTTCTACGTTATTAGAGTCTGAAATAAACATTTTTCGTTTACAAGGCGTATTTCAACTTGAAAGACGATTTCTACGTTTTTAGAGTCTGAAATGAACATTTTTCGTTTACTCGCCTAAATATAGTGATATTTTAAAATTGTTTAAACTTTTTAACTTTACCCTAAGTACAAACATTACGTTTGGTTAAAGTTTGATTCTACCATTTACTTTAGGTGAGATATGGTACCAAGGCGTATTTCAACTTGAAACACGATTTCTGCGGTTTTAGAGTCTGAAATAAACATTTTTCGTTTACAAGGCGTATTTCAAGTTGAAACACGATTTCTACGTTTTTAGAGTCTGAAATGAACATTTTTCGTTTACTCGCCTAAATATAGTGATATTTTAAAATTGTTTAAACTTTTTAACTTTATACTAGGTACAAACATTACGTTTGGTTAAAGTTTGATTCTACCATTTACTTTAGGTGAGATATGGTCCCAAGGCGTATTTCAACTTGAAACACGATTTCTACGTTATTAGAGTCTGAAATAAACATTTTTCGTTTTCAAGGCGTATTTCAACTTGAAACACGATTTCTACGTTTTTAGAGTCTGAAATGAACATTTTTCGTTTACTCGCCTAAATATAGTGATATTTTAAAATTGTTTAAACTTTTTAACTTTACCCTAGGTACAAACATTACGTTTGGTTAAAGTTTGATTCTACCATTTACTTTAGGTGAGATATGGTACCAAGGCGTATTTCAACTTGAAACACGATTTCTGCGTTTTTAGAGTCTGAAATAAACATTTTTCGTTTACAAGGCGTATTTCAACTTGAAAGACGATTTCTACGTTTTTAGAGTCTGAAATGAACATTTTTCGTTTACTCGCCTAAATATAGTGATATTTTAAAATTGTTTAAACTTTTTAACTTTACCCTAAGTACAAACATTACGTTTGGTTAAAGTTTGATTCTACCATTTACTTTAGGTGAGATATGGTACCAAGGCGTATTTCAACTTGAAACACGATTTCTGCGGTTTTAGAGTCTGAAATAAACATTTTTCGTTTACAAGGCGTATTTCAACTTGAAAGACGATTTCTACGTTTTTAGAGTCTGAAATGAACATTTTTCGTTTACTCGCCTAAATATAGTGATATTTTAAAATTGTTTAAACTTTTTAACTTTACCCTAAGTACAAACATTACGTTTGGTTAAAGTTTGATTCTACCATTTACTTTAGGTGAGATATGGTCCCAAGGCGTATTTCAACTTGAAACACGATTTCTACGTTATTAGAGTCTGAAATAAACATTTTTCGTTTACAAGGCGTATTTCAACTTGAAAGACGATTTCTACGTTTTTAGAGTCTGAAATGAACATTTTTCGTTTACAAGGCGTATTTCAACTTGAAACACGATTTCTGCGGTTTTAGAGTCTGAGACGAACATTTTTCGTTTACTCGCCTAAATATAGTGATATTTTCAAATAGTTTAAACTTTTTAACTTTACCCTAGGTACAAACATTACGTTTGGTTAAAGTTTGATTCTACCATTTACTTTAGGTGAGATATGGTCCCAAGGCGTATTTCAACTTGAAACACGATTTCTACGTTATTAGAGTCTGAAATAAACATTTTTCGTTTACAAGGCGTATTTCAACTTGAAAGACGATTTCTACGTTTTTAGAGTCTGAAATGAACATTTTTCGTTTACAAGGCGTATTTCAACTTGAAACACGATTTCTGCGGTTTTAGAGTCTGAGACGAACATTTTTCGTTTACTCGCCTAAATATAGTGATATTTTCAAATTGTTTAAACTTTTTAACTTTACCCTAGGTACAAACATTACGTTTGGTTAAAGTTTGATTCTACCATTTACTTTAGGTGAGATATGGTCCCAAGGCGTATTTCAACTTGAAACACGATTTCTACGTTATTAGAGTCTGAAATAAACATTTTTCGTTTACAAGGCGTATTTCAACTTGAAACACGATTTCTACGTTTTTAGAGTCTGAAATGAACATTTTTCGTTTACTCGCCTAAATATAGTGATATTTTAAAATTGTTTAAACTTTTTAACTTTATACTAGGTACAAACATTACGTTTGGTTAAAGTTTGATTCTACCATTTACTTTAGGTGAGATATGGTCCCAAGGCGTATTTCAACTTGAAACACGATTTCTACGTTATTAGAGTCTGAAATAAACATTTTTCGTTTACAAGGCGTATTTCAACTTGAAAGACGATTTCTACGTTTTTAGAGTCTGAAATGAACATTTTTCGTTTACTCGCCTAAATATAGTGATATTTTAAAATTGTTTAAACTTTTTAACTTTACCCTAAGTACAAACATTACGTTTGGTTAAAGTTTGATTCTACCATTTACTTTAGGTGAGATATGGTACCAAGGCGTATTTCAACTTGAAACACGATTTCTGCGGTTTTAGAGTCTGAGACGAACATTTTTCGTTTACTCGCATAAATATAGTGATATTTTCAAATTGTTTAAACTTTTTAACTTTACCCTAGGTACAAACATTACGTTTGGTTAAAGTTTGATTCTACCATTTACTTTAGGTGAGATATGGTCCCAAGGCGTATTTCAACTTGAAACACGATTTCTACGTTATTAGAGTCTGAAATAAACATTTTTCGTTTACAAGGCGTATTTCAACTTGAAACACGATTTCTACGTTTTTAGAGTCTGAAATGAACATTTTTCGTTTACTCGCCTAAATATAGTGATATTTTAAAATTGTTTAAACTTTTTAACTTTATACTAGGTACAAACATTACGTTTGGTTAAAGTTTGATTCTACCATTTACTTTAGGTGAGATATGGTACCAAGGCGTATTTCAACTTGAAACACGATTTCTGCGGTTTTAGAGTCTGAAATAAACATTTTTCGTTTACAAGGCGTATTTCAACTTGAAACACGATTTCTACGTTTTTAGAGTCTGAAATGAACATTTTTCGTTTACTCGCCTAAATATAGTGATATTTTAAAATTGTTTAAACTTTTTAACTTTATACTAGGTACAAACATTACGTTTGGTTAAAGTTTGATTCTACCATTTACTTTAGGTGAGATATGGTCCCAAGGCGTATTTCAACTTGAAACACGATTTCTACGTTATTAGAGTCTGAAATAAACATTTTTCGTTTACAAGGCGTATTTCAACTTGAAACACGATTTCTACGTTTTTAGAGTCTGAAATGAACATTTTTCGTTTACTCGCCTAAATATAGTGATATTTTAAAATTGTTTAAACTTTTTAACTTTATACTAGGTACAAACATTACGTTTGGTTAAAGTTTGATTCTACCATTTACTTTAGGTGAGATATGGTACCAAGGCGTATTTCAACTTGAAACACGATTTCTGCGGTTTTAGAGTCTGAGACGAACATTTTTCGTTTACTCGCATAAATATAGTGATATTTTCAAATTGTTTAAACTTTTTAACTTTACCCTAGGTACAAACATTACGTTTGGTTAAAGTTTGATTCTACCATTTACTTTAGGTGAGATATGGTCCCAAGGCGTATTTCAACTTGAAACACGATTTCTACGTTATTAGAGTCTGAAATAAACATTTTTCGTTTACAAAGCGTATTTCAACTTGAAACACGATTTCTACGTTTTTAGAGTCTGAAATGAACATTTTTCGTTTACTCGCCTAAATATAGTGATATTTTAAAATTGTTTAAACTTTTTAACTTTACCCTAAGTACAAACATTACGTTTGGTTAAAGTTTGATTCTACCATTTACTTTAGGTGAGATATGGTACCAAGGCGTATTTCAACTTGAAACACGATTTCTGCGGTTTTAGAGTCTGAAATAAACATTTTTCGTTTACAAGGCGTATTTCAACTTGAAACACGATTTCTACGTTTTTAGAGTCTGAAATGAACATTTTTCGTTTACTCGCCTAAATATAGTGATATTTTAAAATTGTTTAAACTTTTTAACTTTATACTAGGTACAAACATTACGTTTCGTTAAAGTTTGATTCTACCATTTACTTTAGGTGAGATATGGTCCCAAGGCGTATTTCAACTTGAAACACGATTTCTACGTTATTAGAGTCTGAAATAAACATTTTTCGTTTACAAGGCGTATTTCAACTTGAAAGACGATTTCTACGTTTTTAGAGTCTGAAATGAACATTTTTCGTTTACTCGCCTAAATATAGTGATATTTTAAAATTGTTTAAACTTTTTAACTTTACCCTAAGTACAAACATTACGTTTGGTTAAAGTTTGATTCTACCATTTACTTTAGGTGAGATATGGTCCCAAGGCGTATTTCAACTTGAAACACGATTTCTACGTTATTAGAGTCTGAAATAAACATTTTTCGTTTACAAGGCGTATTTCAACTTGAAAGACGATTTCTACGTTTTTAGAGTCTGAAATGAACATTTTTCGTTTACTCGCCTAAATATAGTGATATTTTAAAATTGTTTAAACTTTTTAACTTTACCCTAAGTACAAACATTACGTTTGGTTAAAGTTTGATTCTACCATTTACTTTAGGTGAGATATGGTCCCAAGGCGTATTTCAACTTGAAACACGATTTCTGCGGTTTTAGAGTCTGAAATAAACATTTTTCGTTTACAAGGCGTATTTCAAGTTGAAACACGATTTCTACGTTTTTAGAGTCTGAAATGAACATTTTTCGTTTACTCGCCTAAATATAGTGATATTTTAAAATTGTTTAAACTTTTTAACTTTATACTAGGTACAAACATTACGTTTGGTTAAAGTTTGATTCTACCATTTACTTTAGGTGAGATATGGTCCCAAGGCGTATTTCAACTTGAAACACGATTTCTACGTTATTAGAGTCTGAAATAAACATTTTTCGTTTTCAAGGCGTATTTCAACTTGAAACACGATTTCTACGTTTTTAGAGTCTGAAATGAACATTTTTCGTTTACTCGCCTAAATATAGTGATATTTTAAAATTGTTTAAACTTTTTAACTTTACCCTAGGTACAAACATTACGTTTGGTTAAAGTTTGATTCTACCATTTACTTTAGGTGAGATATGGTACCAAGGCGTATTTCAACTTGAAACACGATTTCTGCGTTTTTAGAGTCTGAAATAAACATTTTTCGTTTACAAGGCGTATTTCAACTTGAAAGACGATTTCTACGTTTTTAGAGTCTGAAATGAACATTTTTCGTTTACTCGCCTAAATATAGTGATATTTTAAAATTGTTTAAACTTTTTAACTTTACCCTAAGTACAAACATTACGTTTGGTTAAAGTTTGATTCTACCATTTACTTTAGGTGAGATATGGTACCAAGGCGTATTTCAACTTGAAACACGATTTCTGCGGTTTTAGAGTCTGAAATAAACATTTTTCGTTTACAAGGCGTATTTCAACTTGAAAGACGATTTCTACGTTTTTAGAGTCTGAAATGAACATTTTTCGTTTACTCGCCTAAATATAGTGATATTTTAAAATTGTTTAAACTTTTTAACTTTACCCTAAGTACAAACATTACGTTTGGTTAAAGTTTGATTCTACCATTTACTTTAGGTGAGATATGGTCCCAAGGCGTATTTCAACTTGAAACACGATTTCTACGTTATTAGAGTCTGAAATAAACATTTTTCGTTTACAAGGCGTATTTCAACTTGAAAGACGATTTCTACGTTTTTAGAGTCTGAAATGAACATTTTTCGTTTACAAGGCGTATTTCAACTTGAAACACGATTTCTGCGGTTTTAGAGTCTGAGACGAACATTTTTCGTTTACTCGCCTAAATATAGTGATATTTTCAAATAGTTTAAACTTTTTAACTTTACCCTAGGTACAAACATTACGTTTGGTTAAAGTTTGATTCTACCATTTACTTTAGGTGAGATATGGTCCCAAGGCGTATTTCAACTTGAAACACGATTTCTACGTTATTAGAGTCTGAAATAAACATTTTTCGTTTACAAGGCGTATTTCAACTTGAAAGACGATTTCTACGTTTTTAGAGTCTGAAATGAACATTTTTCGTTTACAAGGCGTATTTCAACTTGAAACACGATTTCTGCGGTTTTAGAGTCTGAGACGAACATTTTTCGTTTACTCGCCTAAATATAGTGATATTTTCAAATTGTTTAAACTTTTTAACTTTACCCTAGGTACAAACATTACGTTTGGTTAAAGTTTGATTCTACCATTTACTTTAGGTGAGATATGGTCCCAAGGCGTATTTCAACTTGAAACACGATTTCTACGTTATTAGAGTCTGAAATAAACATTTTTCGTTTACAAGGCGTATTTCAACTTGAAACACGATTTCTACGTTTTTAGAGTCTGAAATGAACATTTTTCGTTTACTCGCCTAAATATAGTGATATTTTAAAATTGTTTAAACTTTTTAACTTTATACTAGGTACAAACATTACGTTTGGTTAAAGTTTGATTCTACCATTTACTTTAGGTGAGATATGGTACCAAGGCGTATTTCAACTTGAAACACGATTTCTGCGGTTTTAGAGTCTGAAATAAACATTTTTCGTTTACAAGGCGTATTTCAACTTGAAAGACGATTTCTACGTTTTTAGAGTCTGAAATGAACATTTTTCGTTTACTCGCCTAAATATAGTGATATTTTAAAATTGTTTAAACTTTTTAACTTTACCCTAAGTACAAACATTACGTTTGGTTAAAGTTTGATTCTACCATTTACTTTAGGTGAGATATGGTACCAAGGCGTATTTCAACTTGAAACACGATTTCTGCGGTTTTAGAGTCTGAAATAAACATTTTTCGTTTACAAGGCGTATTTCAACTTGAAAGACGATTTCTATGTTTTTAGAGTCTGAAATGAACATTTTTCGTTTACTCGCCTAAATATAGTGATATTTTCAAATTGTTTAAACTTTTTAACTTTACCCTAGGTACAAACATTACGTTTGGTTAAAGTTTGATTCTACCATTTACTTTAGGTGAGATATGGTCCCAAGGCGTATTTCAACTTGAAACACGATTTCTACGTTATTAGAGTCTGAAATAAACATTTTTCGTTTACAAGGCGTATTTCAACTTGAAACACGATTTCTACGTTTTTAGAGTCTGAAATGAACATTTTTCGTTTACTCGCCTAAATATAGTGATATTTTAAAATTGTTTAAACTTTTTAACTTTATACTAGGTACAAACATTACGTTTGGTTAAAGTTTGATTCTACCATTTACTTTAGGTGAGATATGGTACCAAGGCGTATTTCAACTTGAAACACGATTTCTGCGGTTTTAGAGTCTGAAATAAACATTTTTCGTTTACAAGGCGTATTTCAACTTGAAACACGATTTCTACGTTTTTAGAGTCTGAAATGAACATTTTTCGTTTACTCGCCTAAATATAGTGATATTTTAAAATTGTTTAAACTTTTTAACTTTATACTAGGTACAAACATTACGTTTGGTTAAAGTTTGATTCTACCATTTACTTAAGGTGAGATATGGTCCCAAGGCGTATTTCAACTTGAAACACGATTTCTACGTTATTAGAGTCTGAAATAAACATTTTTCGTTTACAAGGCGTATTTCAACTTGAAAGACGATTTCTACGTTTTTAGAGTCTGAAATGAACATTTTTCGTTTACTCGCCTAAATATAGTGATATTTTAAAATTGTTTAAACTTTTTAACTTTACCCTAAGTACAAACATTACGTTTGGTTAAAGTTTGATTCTACCATTTACTTTAGGTGAGATATGGTACCAAGGCGTATTTCAACTTGAAACACGATTTCTGCGGTTTTAGAGTCTGAAATAAACATTTTTCGTTTACAAGGCGTATTTCAACTTGAAAGACGATTTCTATGTTTTTAGAGTCTGAAATGAACATTTTTCGTTTACTCGCCTAAATATAGTGATATTTTCAAATTGTTTAAACTTTTTAACTTTACCCTAAGTACAAACATTACGTTTGGTTAAAGTTTGATTCTACCATTTACTTTAGGTGAGATATGGTCCCAAGGCGTATTTCAACTTGAAACACGATTTCTACGTTATTAGAGTCTGAAATAAACATTTTTCGTTTACAAGGCGTATTTCAACTTGAAACACGATTTCTACGTTTTTAGAGTCTGAAATGAACATTTTTCGTTTACTCGCCTAAATATAGTGATATTTTAAAATTGTTTAAACTTTTTAACTTTATACTAGGTACAAACATTACGTTTGGTTAAAGTTTGATTCTACCATTTACTTTAGGTGAGATATGGTACCAAGGCGTATTTCAACTTGAAACACGATTTCTGCGGTTTTAGAGTCTGAAATAAACATTTTTCGTTTACAAGGCGTATTTCAACTTGAAAGACGATTTCTACGTTTTTAGAGTCTGAAATGAACATTTTTCGTTTACTCGCCTAAATATAGTGATATTTTAAAATTGTTTAAACTTTTTAACTTTACCCTAAGTACAAACATTACGTTTGGTTAAAGTTTGATTCTACCATTTACTTTAGGTGAGATATGGTACCAAGGCGTATTTCAACTTGAAACACGATTTCTGCGGTTTTAGAGTCTGAAATAAACATTTTTCGTTTACAAGGCGTATTTCAACTTGAAAGACGATTTCTATGTTTTTAGAGTCTGAAATGAACATTTTTCGTTTACTCGCCTAAATATAGTGATATTTTCAAATTGTTTAAACTTTTTAACTTTACCCTAGGTACAAACATTACGTTTGGTTAAAGTTTGATTCTACCATTTACTTTAGGTGAGATATGGTCCCAAGGCGTATTTCAACTTGAAACACGATTTCTACGTTATTAGAGTCTGAAATAAACATTTTTCGTTTACTCGCCTAAATATAGTGATATTTTAAAATTGTTTAAACTTTTTAGCTTTACCCTAAGTACAAACATTACGTTTGGTTAAAGTTTGATTCTACCATTTACTTTAGGTGAGATATGGTCCCAAGGCGTATTTCAACTTGAAACACGATATCTACGTTATTAGAGTCTGAAATAAACATTTTTCGTTTACAAGGCGTATTTCAACTTGAAACACGATTTCTACGTTTTTAGAGTCTGAAATGAACATTTTTCGTTTACTCGCCTAAATATAGTGATATTTTAAAATTGTTTAAACTTTTTAACTTTATACTAGGTACAAACATTACGTTTGGTTAAAGTTTGATTCTACCATTTACTTTAGGTGAGATATGGTACCAAGGCGTATTTCAACTTGAAACACGATTTCTGCGGTTTTAGAGTCTGAGACGAACATTTTTCGTTTACTCGCATAAATATAGTGATATTTTCAAATTGTTTAAACTTTTTAACTTTACCCTAGGTACAAACATTACGTTTGGTTAAAGTTTGATTCTACCATTTACTTTAGGTGAGATATGGTCCCAAGGCGTATTTCAACTTGAAACACGATTTCTACGTTATTAGAGTCTGAAATAAACATTTTTCGTTTACAAAGCGTATTTCAACTTGAAACACGATTTCTACGTTTTTAGAGTCTGAAATGAACATTTTTCGTTTACTCGCCTAAATATAGTGATATTTTAAAATTGTTTAAACTTTTTAACTTTACCCTAAGTACAAACATTACGTTTGGTTAAAGTTTGATTCTACCATTTACTTTAGGTGAGATATGGTACCAAGGCGTATTTCAACTTGAAACACGATTTCTGCGGTTTTAGAGTCTGAAATAAACATTTTTCGTTTACAAGGCGTATTTCAACTTGAAACACGATTTCTACGTTTTTAGAGTCTGAAATGAACATTTTTCGTTTACTCGCCTAAATATAGTGATATTTTAAAATTGTTTAAACTTTTTAACTTTATACTAGGTACAAACATTACGTTTCGTTAAAGTTTGATTCTACCATTTACTTTAGGTGAGATATGGTCCCAAGGCGTATTTCAACTTGAAACACGATTTCTACGTTATTAGAGTCTGAAATAAACATTTTTCGTTTACAAGGCGTATTTCAACTTGAAAGACGATTTCTACGTTTTTAGAGTCTGAAATGAACATTTTTCGTTTACTCGCCTAAATATAGTGATATTTTAAAATTGTTTAAACTTTTTAACTTTACCCTAAGTACAAACATTACGTTTGGTTAAAGTTTGATTCTACCATTTACTTTAGGTGAGATATGGTCCCAAGGCGTATTTCAACTTGAAACACGATTTCTACGTTATTAGAGTCTGAAATAAACATTTTTCGTTTACAAGGCGTATTTCAACTTGAAAGACGATTTCTACGTTTTTAGAGTCTGAAATGAACATTTTTCGTTTACTCGCCTAAATATAGTGATATTTTAAAATTGTTTAAACTTTTTAACTTTACCCTAAGTACAAACATTACGTTTGGTTAAAGTTTGATTCTACCATTTACTTTAGGTGAGATATGGTACCAAGGCGTATTTCAACTTGAAACACGATTTCTGCGGTTTTAGAGTCTGAAATAAACATTTTTCGTTTACAAGGCGTATTTCAAGTTGAAACACGATTTCTACGTTTTTAGAGTCTGAAATGAACATTTTTCGTTTACTCGCCTAAATATAGTGATATTTTAAAATTGTTTAAACTTTTTAACTTTATACTAGGTACAAACATTACGTTTGGTTAAAGTTTGATTCTACCATTTACTTTAGGTGAGATATGGTCCCAAGGCGTATTTCAACTTGAAACACGATTTCTACGTTATTAGAGTCTGAAATAAACATTTTTCGTTTTCAAGGCGTATTTCAACTTGAAACACGATTTCTACGTTTTTAGAGTCTGAAATGAACATTTTTCGTTTACTCGCCTAAATATAGTGATATTTTAAAATTGTTTAAACTTTTTAACTTTACCCTAGGTACAAACATTACGTTTGGTTAAAGTTTGATTCTACCATTTACTTTAGGTGAGATATGGTACCAAGGCGTATTTCAACTTGAAACACGATTTCTGCGTTTTTAGAGTCTGAAATAAACATTTTTCGTTTACAAGGCGTATTTCAACTTGAAAGACGATTTCTACGTTTTTAGAGTCTGAAATGAACATTTTTCGTTTACTCGCCTAAATATAGTGATATTTTAAAATTGTTTAAACTTTTTAACTTTACCCTAAGTACAAACATTACGTTTGGTTAAAGTTTGATTCTACCATTTACTTTAGGTGAGATATGGTACCAAGGCGTATTTCAACTTGAAACACGATTTCTGCGGTTTTAGAGTCTGAAATAAACATTTTTCGTTTACAAGGCGTATTTCAACTTGAAAGACGATTTCTACGTTTTTAGAGTCTGAAATGAACATTTTTCGTTTACTCGCCTAAATATAGTGATATTTTAAAATTGTTTAAACTTTTTAACTTTACCCTAAGTACAAACATTACGTTTGGTTAAAGTTTGATTCTACCATTTACTTTAGGTGAGATATGGTCCCAAGGCGTATTTCAACTTGAAACACGATTTCTACGTTATTAGAGTCTGAAATAAACATTTTTCGTTTACAAGGCGTATTTCAACTTGAAAGACGATTTCTACGTTTTTAGAGTCTGAAATGAACATTTTTCGTTTACAAGGCGTATTTCAACTTGAAACACGATTTCTGCGGTTTTAGAGTCTGAGACGAACATTTTTCGTTTACTCGCCTAAATATAGTGATATTTTCAAATAGTTTAAACTTTTTAACTTTACCCTAGGTACAAACATTACGTTTGGTTAAAGTTTGATTCTACCATTTACTTTAGGTGAGATATGGTCCCAAGGCGTATTTCAACTTGAAACACGATTTCTACGTTATTAGAGTCTGAAATAAACATTTTTCGTTTACAAGGCGTATTTCAACTTGAAAGACGATTTCTACGTTTTTAGAGTCTGAAATGAACATTTTTCGTTTACAAGGCGTATTTCAACTTGAAACACGATTTCTGCGGTTTTAGAGTCTGAGACGAACATTTTTCGTTTACTCGCCTAAATATAGTGATATTTTCAAATTGTTTAAACTTTTTAACTTTACCCTAGGTACAAACATTACGTTTGGTTAAAGTTTGATTCTACCATTTACTTTAGGTGAGATATGGTCCCAAGGCGTATTTCAACTTGAAACACGATTTCTACGTTATTAGAGTCTGAAATAAACATTTTTCGTTTACAAGGCGTATTTCAACTTGAAACACGATTTCTACGTTTTTAGAGTCTGAAATGAACATTTTTCGTTTACTCGCCTAAATATAGTGATATTTTAAAATTGTTTAAACTTTTTAACTTTATACTAGGTACAAACATTACGTTTGGTTAAAGTTTGATTCTACCATTTACTTTAGGTGAGATATGGTACCAAGGCGTATTTCAACTTGAAACACGATTTCTGCGGTTTTAGAGTCTGAAATAAACATTTTTCGTTTACAAGGCGTATTTCAACTTGAAAGACGATTTCTACGTTTTTAGAGTCTGAAATGAACATTTTTCGTTTACTCGCCTAAATATAGTGATATTTTAAAATTGTTTAAACTTTTTAACTTTACCCTAAGTACAAACATTACGTTTGGTTAAAGTTTGATTCTACCATTTACTTTAGGTGAGATATGGTACCAAGGCGTATTTCAACTTGAAACACGATTTCTGCGGTTTTAGAGTCTGAAATAAACATTTTTCGTTTACAAGGCGTATTTCAACTTGAAAGACGATTTCTATGTTTTTAGAGTCTGAAATGAACATTTTTCGTTTACTCGCCTAAATATAGTGATATTTTCAAATTGTTTAAACTTTTTAACTTTACCCTAGGTACAAACATTACGTTTGGTTAAAGTTTGATTCTACCATTTACTTTAGGTGAGATATGGTCCCAAGGCGTATTTCAACTTGAAACACGATTTCTACGTTATTAGAGTCTGAAATAAACATTTTTCGTTTACAAGGCGTATTTCAACTTGAAACACGATTTCTACGTTTTTAGAGTCTGAAATGAACATTTTTCGTTTACTCGCCTAAATATAGTGATATTTTAAAATTGTTTAAACTTTTTAACTTTATACTAGGTACAAACATTACGTTTGGTTAAAGTTTGATTCTACCATTTACTTTAGGTGAGATATGGTACCAAGGCGTATTTCAACTTGAAACACGATTTCTGCGGTTTTAGAGTCTGAAATAAACATTTTTCGTTTACAAGGCGTATTTCAACTTGAAACACGATTTCTACGTTTTTAGAGTCTGAAATGAACATTTTTCGTTTACTCGCCTAAATATAGTGATATTTTAAAATTGTTTAAACTTTTTAACTTTATACTAGGTACAAACATTACGTTTGGTTAAAGTTTGATTCTACCATTTACTTAAGGTGAGATATGGTCCCAAGGCGTATTTCAACTTGAAAGACGATTTCTACGTTTTTAGAGTCTGAAATGAACATTTTTCGTTTACTCGCCTAAATATAGTGATATTTTAAAATTGTTTAAACTTTTTAACTTTACCCTAAGTACAAACATTACGTTTGGTTAAAGTTTGATTCTACCATTTACTTTAGGTGAGATATGGTACCAAGGCGTATTTCAACTTGAAACACGATTTCTGCGGTTTTAGAGTCTGAAATAAACATTTTTCGTTTACAAGGCGTATTTCAAGTTGAAACACGATTTCTACGTTTTTAGAGTCTGAAATGAACATTTTTCGTTTACTCGCCTAAATATAGTGATATTTTAAAATTGTTTAAACTTTTTAACTTTATACTAGGTACAAACATTACGTTTGGTTAAAGTTTGATTCTACCATTTACTTTAGGTGAGATATGGTCCCAAGGCGTATTTCAACTTGAAACACGATTTCTACGTTATTAGAGTCTGAAATAAACATTTTTCGTTTTCAAGGCGTATTTCAACTTGAAACACGATTTCTACGTTTTTAGAGTCTGAAATGAACATTTTTCGTTTACTCGCCTAAATATAGTGATATTTTAAAATTGTTTAAACTTTTTAACTTTACCCTAGGTACAAACATTACGTTTGGTTAAAGTTTGATTCTACCATTTACTTTAGGTGAGATATGGTACCAAGGCGTATTTCAACTTGAAACACGATTTCTGCGTTTTTAGAGTCTGAAATAAACATTTTTCGTTTACAAGGCGTATTTCAACTTGAAAGACGATTTCTACGTTTTTAGAGTCTGAAATGAACATTTTTCGTTTACTCGCCTAAATATAGTGATATTTTAAAATTGTTTAAACTTTTTAACTTTACCCTAAGTACAAACATTACGTTTGGTTAAAGTTTGATTCTACCATTTACTTTAGGTGAGATATGGTACCAAGGCGTATTTCAACTTGAAACACGATTTCTGCGGTTTTAGAGTCTGAAATAAACATTTTTCGTTTACAAGGCGTATTTCAACTTGAAAGACGATTTCTACGTTTTTAGAGTCTGAAATGAACATTTTTCGTTTACTCGCCTAAATATAGTGATATTTTAAAATTGTTTAAACTTTTTAACTTTACCCTAAGTACAAACATTACGTTTGGTTAAAGTTTGATTCTACCATTTACTTTAGGTGAGATATGGTCCCAAGGCGTATTTCAACTTGAAACACGATTTCTACGTTATTAGAGTCTGAAATAAACATTTTTCGTTTACAAGGCGTATTTCAACTTGAAAGACGATTTCTACGTTTTTAGAGTCTGAAATGAACATTTTTCGTTTACAAGGCGTATTTCAACTTGAAACACGATTTCTGCGGTTTTAGAGTCTGAGACGAACATATTTCGTTTACTCGCCTAAATATAGTGATATTTTCAAATAGTTTAAACTTTTTAACTTTACCCTAGGTACAAACATTACGTTTGGTTAAAGTTTGATTCTACCATTTACTTTAGGTGAGATATGGTCCCAAGGCGTATTTCAACTTGAAACACGATTTCTACGTTATTAGAGTCTGAAATAAACATTTTTCGTTTACAAGGCGTATTTCAACTTGAAAGACGATTTCTACGTTTTTAGAGTCTGAAATGAACATTTTTCGTTTACAAGGCGTATTTCAACTTGAAACACGATTTCTGCGGTTTTAGAGTCTGAGACGAACATTTTTCGTTTACTCGCCTAAATATAGTGATATTTTCAAATTGTTTAAACTTTTTAACTTTACCCTAGGTACAAACATTACGTTTGGTTAAAGTTTGATTCTACCATTTACTTTAGGTGAGATATGGTCCCAAGGCGTATTTCAACTTGAAACACGATTTCTACGTTATTAGAGTCTGAAATAAACATTTTTCGTTTACAAGGCGTATTTCAACTTGAAACACGATTTCTACGTTTTTAGAGTCTGAAATGAACATTTTTCGTTTACTCGCCTAAATATAGTGATATTTTAAAATTGTTTAAACTTTTTAACTTTATACTAGGTACAAACATTACGTTTGGTTAAAGTTTGATTCTACCATTTACTTTAGGTGAGATATGGTCCCAAGGCGTATTTCAACTTGAAACACGATTTCTACGTTATTAGAGTCTGAAATAAACATTTTTCGTTTACAAGGCGTATTTCAACTTGAAAGACGATTTCTACGTTTTTAGAGTCTGAAATGAACATTTTTCGTTTACTCGCCTAAATATAGTGATATTTTAAAATTGTTTAAACTTTTTAACTTTACCCTAAGTACAAACATTACGTTTGGTTAAAGTTTGATTCTACCATTTACTTTAGGTGAGATATGGTACCAAGGCGTATTTCAACTTGAAACACGATTTCTGCGGTTTTAGAGTCTGAGACGAACATTTTTCGTTTACTCGCATAAATATAGTGATATTTTCAAATTGTTTAAACTTTTTAACTTTACCCTAGGTACAAACATTACGTTTGGTTAAAGTTTGATTCTACCATTTACTTTAGGTGAGATATGGTCCCAAGGCGTATTTCAACTTGAAACACGATTTCTACGTTATTAGAGTCTGAAATAAACATTTTTCGTTTACAAGGCGTATTTCAACTTGAAACACGATTTCTACGTTTTTAGAGTCTGAAATGAACATTTTTCGTTTACTCGCCTAAATATAGTGATATTTTAAAATTGTTTAAACTTTTTAACTTTATACTAGGTACAAACATTACGTTTGGTTAAAGTTTGATTCTACCATTTACTTTAGGTGAGATATGGTACCAAGGCGTATTTCAACTTGAAACACGATTTCTGCGGTTTTAGAGTCTGAAATAAACATTTTTCGTTTACAAGGCGTATTTCAACTTGAAACACGATTTCTACGTTTTTAGAGTCTGAAATGAACATTTTTCGTTTACTCGCCTAAATATAGTGATATTTTAAAATTGTTTAAACTTTTTAACTTTATACTAGGTACAAACATTACGTTTGGTTAAAGTTTGATTCTACCATTTACTTTAGGTGAGATATGGTCCCAAGGCGTATTTCAACTTGAAACACGATTTCTACGTTATTAGAGTCTGAAATAAACATTTTTCGTTTACAAGGCGTATTTCAACTTGAAACACGATTTCTACGTTTTTAGAGTCTGAAATGAACATTTTTCGTTTACTCGCCTAAATATAGTGATATTTTAAAATTGTTTAAACTTTTTAACTTTATACTAGGTACAAACATTACGTTTGGTTAAAGTTTGATTCTACCATTTACTTTAGGTGAGATATGGTACCAAGGCGTATTTCAACTTGAAACACGATTTCTGCGGTTTTAGAGTCTGAGACGAACATTTTTCGTTTACTCGCATAAATATAGTGATATTTTCAAATTGTTTAAACTTTTTAACTTTACCCTAGGTACAAACATTACGTTTGGTTAAAGTTTGATTCTACCATTTACTTTAGGTGAGATATGGTCCCAAGGCGTATTTCAACTTGAAACACGATTTCTACGTTATTAGAGTCTGAAATAAACATTTTTCGTTTACAAAGCGTATTTCAACTTGAAACACGATTTCTACGTTTTTAGAGTCTGAAATGAACATTTTTCGTTTACTCGCCTAAATATAGTGATATTTTAAAATTGTTTAAACTTTTTAACTTTACCCTAAGTACAAACATTACGTTTGGTTAAAGTTTGATTCTACCATTTACTTTAGGTGAGATATGGTACCAAGGCGTATTTCAACTTGAAACACGATTTCTGCGGTTTTAGAGTCTGAAATAAACATTTTTCGTTTACAAGGCGTATTTCAACTTGAAACACGATTTCTACGTTTTTAGAGTCTGAAATGAACATTTTTCGTTTACTCGCCTAAATATAGTGATATTTTAAAATTGTTTAAACTTTTTAACTTTATACTAGGTACAAACATTACGTTTCGTTAAAGTTTGATTCTACCATTTACTTTAGGTGAGATATGGTCCCAAGGCGTATTTCAACTTGAAACACGATTTCTACGTTATTAGAGTCTGAAATAAACATTTTTCGTTTACAAGGCGTATTTCAACTTGAAAGACGATTTCTACGTTTTTAGAGTCTGAAATGAACATTTTTCGTTTACTCGCCTAAATATAGTGATATTTTAAAATTGTTTAAACTTTTTAACTTTACCCTAAGTACAAACATTACGTTTGGTTAAAGTTTGATTCTACCATTTACTTTAGGTGAGATATGGTCCCAAGGCGTATTTCAACTTGAAACACGATTTCTACGTTATTAGAGTCTGAAATAAACATTTTTCGTTTACAAGGCGTATTTCAACTTGAAAGACGATTTCTACGTTTTTAGAGTCTGAAATGAACATTTTTCGTTTACTCGCCTAAATATAGTGATATTTTAAAATTGTTTAAACTTTTTAACTTTACCCTAAGTACAAACATTACGTTTGGTTAAAGTTTGATTCTACCATTTACTTTAGGTGAGATATGGTACCAAGGCGTATTTCAACTTGAAACACGATTTCTGCGGTTTTAGAGTCTGAAATAAACATTTTTCGTTTACAAGGCGTATTTCAAGTTGAAACACGATTTCTACGTTTTTAGAGTCTGAAATGAACATTTTTCGTTTACTCGCCTAAATATAGTGATATTTTAAAATTGTTTAAACTTTTTAACTTTATACTAGGTACAAACATTACGTTTGGTTAAAGTTTGATTCTACCATTTACTTTAGGTGAGATATGGTCCCAAGGCGTATTTCAACTTGAAACACGATTTCTACGTTATTAGAGTCTGAAATAAACATTTTTCGTTTTCAAGGCGTATTTCAACTTGAAAGACGATTTCTACGTTTTTAGAGTCTGAAATGAACATTTTTCGTTTACAAGGCGTATTTCAACTTGAAACACGATTTCTGCGGTTTTAGAGTCTGAGACGAACATTTTTCGTTTACTCGCCTAAATATAGTGATATTTTCAAATTGTTTAAACTTTTTAACTTTACCCTAGGTACAAACATTACGTTTGGTTAAAGTTTGATTCTACCATTTACTTTAGGTGAGATATGGTCCCAAGGCGTATTTCAACTTGAAACACGATTTCTACGTTATTAGAGTCTGAAATAAACATTTTTCGTTTACAAGGCGTATTTCAACTTGAAACACGATTTCTACGTTTTTAGAGTCTGAAATGAACATTTTTCGTTTACTCGCCTAAATATAGTGATATTTTAAAATTGTTTAAACTTTTTAACTTTATACTAGGTACAAACATTACGTTTGGTTAAAGTTTGATTCTACCATTTACTTTAGGTGAGATATGGTACCAAGGCGTATTTCAACTTGAAACACGATTTCTGCGGTTTTAGAGTCTGAAATAAACATTTTTCGTTTACAAGGCGTATTTCAACTTGAAAGACGATTTCTACGTTTTTAGAGTCTGAAATGAACATTTTTCGTTTACTCGCCTAAATATAGTGATATTTTAAAATTGTTTAAACTTTTTAACTTTACCCTAAGTACAAACATTACGTTTGGTTAAAGTTTGATTCTACCATTTACTTTAGGTGAGATATGGTACCAAGGCGTATTTCAACTTGAAACACGATTTCTGCGGTTTTAGAGTCTGAAATAAACATTTTTCGTTTACAAGGCGTATTTCAACTTGAAAGACGATTTCTATGTTTTTAGAGTCTGAAATGAACATTTTTCGTTTACTCGCCTAAATATAGTGATATTTTCAAATTGTTTAAACTTTTTAACTTTACCCTAGGTACAAACATTACGTTTGGTTAAAGTTTGATTCTACCATTTACTTTAGGTGAGATATGGTCCCAAGGCGTATTTCAACTTGAAACACGATTTCTACGTTATTAGAGTCTGAAATAAACATTTTTCGTTTACAAGGCGTATTTCAACTTGAAACACGATTTCTACGTTTTTAGAGTCTGAAATGAACATTTTTCGTTTACTCGCCTAAATATAGTGATATTTTAAAATTGTTTAAACTTTTTAACTTTATACTAGGTACAAACATTACGTTTGGTTAAAGTTTGATTCTACCATTTACTTTAGGTGAGATATGGTACCAAGGCGTATTTCAACTTGAAACACGATTTCTGCGGTTTTAGAGTCTGAAATAAACATTTTTCGTTTACAAGGCGTATTTCAACTTGAAACACGATTTCTACGTTTTTAGAGTCTGAAATGAACATTTTTCGTTTACTCGCCTAAATATAGTGATATTTTAAAATTGTTTAAACTTTTTAACTTTATACTAGGTACAAACATTACGTTTGGTTAAAGTTTGATTCTACCATTTACTTAAGGTGAGATATGGTCCCAAGGCGTATTTCAACTTGAAACACGATTTCTACGTTATTAGAGTCTGAAATAAACATTTTTCGTTTACAAGGCGTATTTCAACTTGAAAGACGATTTCTACGTTTTTAGAGTCTGAAATGAACATTTTTCGTTTACTCGCCTAAATATAGTGATATTTTAAAATTGTTTAAACTTTTTAACTTTACCCTAAGTACAAACATTACGTTTGGTTAAAGTTTGATTCTACCATTTACTTTAGGTGAGATATGGTACCAAGGCGTATTTCAACTTGAAACACGATTTCTGCGGTTTTAGAGTCTGAAATAAACATTTTTCGTTTACAAGGCGTATTTCAACTTGAAAGACGATTTCTATGTTTTTAGAGTCTGAAATGAACATTTTTCGTTTACTCGCCTAAATATAGTGATATTTTCAAATTGTTTAAACTTTTTAACTTTACCCTAAGTACAAACATTACGTTTGGTTAAAGTTTGATTCTACCATTTACTTTAGGTGAGATATGGTCCCAAGGCGTATTTCAACTTGAAACACGATTTCTACGTTATTAGAGTCTGAAATAAACATTTTTCGTTTACAAGGCGTATTTCAACTTGAAACACGATTTCTACGTTTTTAGAGTCTGAAATGAACATTTTTCGTTTACTCGCCTAAATATAGTGATATTTTAAAATTGTTTAAACTTTTTAACTTTATACTAGGTACAAACATTACGTTTGGTTAAAGTTTGATTCTACCATTTACTTTAGGTGAGATATGGTACCAAGGCGTATTTCAACTTGAAACACGATTTCTGCGGTTTTAGAGTCTGAAATAAACATTTTTCGTTTACAAGGCGTATTTCAACTTGAAAGACGATTTCTACGTTTTTAGAGTCTGAAATGAACATTTTTCGTTTACTCGCCTAAATATAGTGATATTTTAAAATTGTTTAAACTTTTTAACTTTACCCTAAGTACAAACATTACGTTTGGTTAAAGTTTGATTCTACCATTTACTTTAGGTGAGATATGGTACCAAGGCGTATTTCAACTTGAAACACGATTTCTGCGGTTTTAGAGTCTGAAATAAACATTTTTCGTTTACAAGGCGTATTTCAACTTGAAAGACGATTTCTATGTTTTTAGAGTCTGAAATGAACATTTTTCGTTTACTCGCCTAAATATAGTGATATTTTCAAATTGTTTAAACTTTTTAACTTTACCCTAGGTACAAACATTACGTTTGGTTAAAGTTTGATTCTACCATTTACTTTAGGTGAGATATGGTCCCAAGGCGTATTTCAACTTGAAACACGATTTCTACGTTATTAGAGTCTGAAATAAACATTTTTCGTTTACTCGCCTAAATATAGTGATATTTTAAAATTGTTTAAACTTTTTAGCTTTACCCTAAGTACAAACATTACGTTTGGTTAAAGTTTGATTCTACCATTTACTTTAGGTGAGATATGGTCCCAAGGCGTATTTCAACTTGAAACACGATATCTACGTTATTAGAGTCTGAAATAAACATTTTTCGTTTACAAGGCGTATTTCAACTTGAAACACGATTTCTACGTTTTTAGAGTCTGAAATGAACATTTTTCGTTTACTCGCCTAAATATAGTGATATTTTAAAATTGTTTAAACTTTTTAACTTTATACTAGGTACAAACATTACGTTTGGTTAAAGTTTGATTCTACCATTTACTTTAGGTGAGATATGGTACCAAGGCGTATTTCAACTTGAAACACGATTTCTGCGGTTTTAGAGTCTGAGACGAACATTTTTCGTTTACTCGCATAAATATAGTGATATTTTCAAATTGTTTAAACTTTTTAACTTTACCCTAGGTACAAACATTACGTTTGGTTAAAGTTTGATTCTACCATTTACTTTAGGTGAGATATGGTCCCAAGGCGTATTTCAACTTGAAACACGATTTCTACGTTATTAGAGTCTGAAATAAACATTTTTCGTTTACAAAGCGTATTTCAACTTGAAACACGATTTCTACGTTTTTAGAGTCTGAAATGAACATTTTTCGTTTACTCGCCTAAATATAGTGATATTTTAAAATTGTTTAAACTTTTTAACTTTACCCTAAGTACAAACATTACGTTTGGTTAAAGTTTGATTCTACCATTTACTTTAGGTGAGATATGGTACCAAGGCGTATTTCAACTTGAAACACGATTTCTGCGGTTTTAGAGTCTGAAATAAACATTTTTCGTTTACAAGGCGTATTTCAACTTGAAACACGATTTCTACGTTTTTAGAGTCTGAAATGAACATTTTTCGTTTACTCGCCTAAATATAGTGATATTTTAAAATTGTTTAAACTTTTTAACTTTATACTAGGTACAAACATTACGTTTCGTTAAAGTTTGATTCTACCATTTACTTTAGGTGAGATATGGTCCCAAGGCGTATTTCAACTTGAAACACGATTTCTACGTTATTAGAGTCTGAAATAAACATTTTTCGTTTACAAGGCGTATTTCAACTTGAAAGACGATTTCTACGTTTTTAGAGTCTGAAATGAACATTTTTCGTTTACTCGCCTAAATATAGTGATATTTTAAAATTGTTTAAACTTTTTAACTTTACCCTAAGTACAAACATTACGTTTGGTTAAAGTTTGATTCTACCATTTACTTTAGGTGAGATATGGTCCCAAGGCGTATTTCAACTTGAAACACGATTTCTACGTTATTAGAGTCTGAAATAAACATTTTTCGTTTACAAGGCGTATTTCAACTTGAAAGACGATTTCTACGTTTTTAGAGTCTGAAATGAACATTTTTCGTTTACTCGCCTAAATATAGTGATATTTTAAAATTGTTTAAACTTTTTAACTTTACCCTAAGTACAAACATTACGTTTGGTTAAAGTTTGATTCTACCATTTCCTTTAGGTGAGATATGGTACCAAGGCGTATTTCAACTTGAAACACGATTTCTGCGGTTTTAGAGTCTGAAATAAACATTTTTCGTTTACAAGGCGTATTTCAAGTTGAAACACGATTTCTACGTTTTTAGAGTCTGAAATGAACATTTTTCGTTTACTCGCCTAAATATAGTGATATTTTAAAATTGTTTAAACTTTTTAACTTTATACTAGGTACAAACATTACGTTTGGTTAAAGTTTGATTCTACCATTTACTTTAGGTGAGATATGGTCCCAAGGCGTATTTCAACTTGAAACACGATTTCTACGTTATTAGAGTCTGAAATAAACATTTTTCGTTTTCAAGGCGTATTTCAACTTGAAACACGATTTCTACGTTTTTAGAGTCTGAAATGAACATTTTTCGTTTACTCGCCTAAATATAGTGATATTTTAAAATTGTTTAAACTTTTTAACTTTACCCTAGGTACAAACATTACGTTTGGTTAAAGTTTGATTCTACCATTTACTTTAGGTGAGATATGGTACCAAGGCGTATTTCAACTTGAAACACGATTTCTGCGTTTTTAGAGTCTGAAATAAACATTTTTCGTTTACAAGGCGTATTTCAACTTGAAAGACGATTTCTACGTTTTTAGAGTCTGAAATGAACATTTTTCGTTTACTCGCCTAAATATAGTGATATTTTAAAATTGTTTAAACTTTTTAACTTTACCCTAAGTACAAACATTACGTTTGGTTAAAGTTTGATTCTACCATTTACTTTAGGTGAGATATGGTACCAAGGCGTATTTCAACTTGAAACACGATTTCTGCGGTTTTAGAGTCTGAAATAAACATTTTTCGTTTACAAGGCGTATTTCAACTTGAAAGACGATTTCTACGTTTTTAGAGTCTGAAATGAACATTTTTCGTTTACTCGCCTAAATATAGTGATATTTTAAAATTGTTTAAACTTTTTAACTTTACCCTAAGTACAAACATTACGTTTGGTTAAAGTTTGATTCTACCATTTACTTTAGGTGAGATATGGTCCCAAGGCGTATTTCAACTTGAAACACGATTTCTACGTTATTAGAGTCTGAAATAAACATTTTTCGTTTACAAGGCGTATTTCAACTTGAAAGACGATTTCTACGTTTTTAGAGTCTGAAATGAACATTTTTCGTTTACAAGGCGTATTTCAACTTGAAACACGATTTCTGCGGTTTTAGAGTCTGAGACGAACATTTTTCGTTTACTCGCCTAAATATAGTGATATTTTCAAATAGTTTAAACTTTTTAACTTTACCCTAGGTACAAACATTACGTTTGGTTAAAGTTTGATTCTACCATTTACTTTAGGTGAGATATGGTCCCAAGGCGTATTTCAACTTGAAACACGATTTCTACGTTATTAGAGTCTGAAATAAACATTTTTCGTTTACAAGGCGTATTTCAACTTGAAAGACGATTTCTACGTTTTTAGAGTCTGAAATGAACATTTTTCGTTTACAAGGCGTATTTCAACTTGAAACACGATTTCTGCGGTTTTAGAGTCTGAGACGAACATTTTTCGTTTACTCGCCTAAATATAGTGATATTTTCAAATTGTTTAAACTTTTTAACTTTACCCTAGGTACAAACATTACGTTTGGTTAAAGTTTGATTCTACCATTTACTTTAGGTGAGATATGGTCCCAAGGCGTATTTCAACTTGAAACACGATTTCTACGTTATTAGAGTCTGAAATAAACATTTTTCGTTTACAAGGCGTATTTCAACTTGAAACACGATTTCTACGTTTTTAGAGTCTGAAATGAACATTTTTCGTTTACTCGCCTAAATATAGTGATATTTTAAAATTGTTTAAACTTTTTAACTTTATACTAGGTACAAACATTACGTTTGGTTAAAGTTTGATTCTACCATTTACTTTAGGTGAGATATGGTACCAAGGCGTATTTCAACTTGAAACACGATTTCTGCGGTTTTAGAGTCTGAAATAAACATTTTTCGTTTACAAGGCGTATTTCAACTTGAAAGACGATTTCTACGTTTTTAGAGTCTGAAATGAACATTTTTCGTTTACTCGCCTAAATATAGTGATATTTTAAAATTGTTTAAACTTTTTAACTTTACCCTAAGTACAAACATTACGTTTGGTTAAAGTTTGATTCTACCATTTACTTTAGGTGAGATATGGTACCAAGGCGTATTTCAACTTGAAACACGATTTCTGCGGTTTTAGAGTCTGAAATAAACATTTTTCGTTTACAAGGCGTATTTCAACTTGAAAGACGATTTCTATGTTTTTAGAGTCTGAAATGAACATTTTTCGTTTACTCGCCTAAATATAGTGATATTTTCAAATTGTTTAAACTTTTTAACTTTACCCTAGGTACAAACATTACGTTTGGTTAAAGTTTGATTCTACCATTTACTTTAGGTGAGATATGGTCCCAAGGCGTATTTCAACTTGAAACACGATTTCTACGTTATTAGAGTCTGAAATAAACATTTTTCGTTTACAAGGCGTATTTCAACTTGAAACACGATTTCTACGTTTTTAGAGTCTGAAATGAACATTTTTCGTTTACTCGCCTAAATATAGTGATATTTTAAAATTGTTTAAACTTTTTAACTTTATACTAGGTACAAACATTACGTTTGGTTAAAGTTTGATTCTACCATTTACTTTAGGTGAGATATGGTACCAAGGCGTATTTCAACTTGAAACACGATTTCTGCGGTTTTAGAGTCTGAAATAAACATTTTTCGTTTACAAGGCGTATTTCAACTTGAAACACGATTTCTACGTTTTTAGAGTCTGAAATGAACATTTTTCGTTTACTCGCCTAAATATAGTGATATTTTAAAATTGTTTAAACTTTTTAACTTTATACTAGGTACAAACATTACGTTTGGTTAAAGTTTGATTCTACCATTTACTTAAGGTGAGATATGGTCCCAAGGCGTATTTCAACTTGAAACACGATTTCTACGTTATTAGAGTCTGAAATAAACATTTTTCGTTTACAAGGCGTATTTCAACTTGAAAGACGATTTCTACGTTTTTAGAGTCTGAAATGAACATTTTTCGTTTACTCGCCTAAATATAGTGATATTTTAAAATTGTTTAAACTTTTTAACTTTACCCTAAGTACAAACATTACGTTTGGTTAAAGTTTGATTCTACCATTTACTTTAGGTGAGATATGGTACCAAGGCGTATTTCAACTTGAAACACGATTTCTGCGGTTTTAGAGTCTGAAATAAACATTTTTCGTTTACAAGGCGTATTTCAACTTGAAAGACGATTTCTATGTTTTTAGAGTCTGAAATGAACATTTTTCGTTTACTCGCCTAAATATAGTGATATTTTCAAATTGTTTAAACTTTTTAACTTTACCCTAAGTACAAACATTACGTTTGGTTAAAGTTTGATTCTACCATTTACTTTAGGTGAGATATGGTACCAAGGCGTATTTCAACTTGAAACACGATTTCTGCGGTTTTAGAGTCTGAGACGAACATTTTTCGTTTACTCGCCTAAATATAGTGATATTTTCAAATTGTTTAAACTTTTTAACTTTACCGTAGGTACAAACATTACGTTTGGTTAAAGTTTGATTCTACCATTTACTTTAGGTGAGATATGGTCCCAAGGCGTATTTCAACTTGAAACACGATTTCTACGTTATTAGAGTCTGAAATAAACATTTTTCGTTTACAAGGCGTATTTCAACTTGAAACACGATTTCTACGTTTTTAGAGTCTGAAATGAACATTTTTCGTTTACTCGCCTAAATATAGTGATATTTTAAAATTGTTTAAACTTTTTAACTTTATACTAGGTACAAACATTACGTTTGGTTAAAGTTTGATTCTACCATTTACTTTAGGTGAGATATGGTACCAAGGCGTATTTCAACTTGAAACACGATTTCTGCGGTTTTAGAGTCTGAGACGAACATTTTTCGTTTACTCGCATAAATATAGTGATATTTTCAAATTGTTTAAACTTTTTAACTTTACCCTAGGTACAAACATTACGTTTGGTTAAAGTTTGATTCTACCATTTACTTTAGGTGAGATATGGTCCCAAGGCGTATTTTAACTTGAAACACGATTTCTACGTTATTAGAGTCTGAAATAAACATTTTTCGTTTACAAGGCGTATTTCAACTTGAAACACGATTTCTACGTTTTTAGAGTCTGAAATGAACATTTTTCGTTTACTCGCCTAAATATAGTGATATTTTAAAATTGTTTAAACTTTTTAACTTTACCCTAAGTACAAACATTACGTTTGGTTAAAGTTTGATTCTACCATTTACTTTAGGTGAGATATGGTACCAAGGCGTATTTCAACTTGAAACACGATTTCTGCGGTTTTAGAGTCTGAAATAAACATTTTTCGTTTACAAGGCGTATTTCAACTTGAAACACGATTTCTACGTTTTTAGAGTCTGAAATGAACATTTTTCGTTTACTCGCCTAAATATAGTGATATTTTAAAATTGTTTAAACTTTTTAACTTTATACTAGGTACAAACATTACGTTTCGTTAAAGTTTGATTCTACCATTTACTTTAGGTGAGATATGGTCCCAAGGCGTATTTCAACTTGAAACACGATTTCTACGTTATTAGAGTCTGAAATAAACATTTTTCGTTTACAAGGCGTATTTCAACTTGAAAGACGATTTCTACGTTTTTAGAGTCTGAAATGAACATTTTTCGTTTACTCGCCTAAATATAGTGATATTTTAAAATTGTTTAAACTTTTTAACTTTACCCTAAGTACAAACATTACGTTTGGTTAAAGTTTGATTCTACCATTTACTTTAGGTGAGATATGGTCCCAAGGCGTATTTCAACTTGAAACACGATTTCTACGTTATTAGAGTCTGAAATAAACATTTTTCGTTTACAAGGCGTATTTCAACTTGAAAGACGATTTCTACGTTTTTAGAGTCTGAAATGAACATTTTTCGTTTACTCGCCTAAATATAGTGATATTTTAAAATTGTTTAAACTTTTTAACTTTACCCTAAGTACAAACATTACGTTTGGTTAAAGTTTGATTCTACCATTTACTTTAGGTGAGATATGGTACCAAGGCGTATTTCAACTTGAAACACGATTTCTGCGGTTTTAGAGTCTGAAATAAACATTTTTCGTTTACAAGGCGTATTTCAAGTTGAAACACGATTTCTACGTTTTTAGAGTCTGAAATGAACATTTTTCGTTTACTCGCCTAAATATAGTGATATTTTAAAATTGTTTAAACTTTTTAACTTTATACTAGGTACAAACATTACGTTTGGTTAAAGTTTGATTCTACCATTTACTTTAGGTGAGATATGGTCCCAAGGCGTATTTCAACTTGAAACACGATTTCTACGTTATTAGAGTCTGAAATAAACATTTTTCGTTTTCAAGGCGTATTTCAACTTGAAACACGATTTCTACGTTTTTAGAGTCTGAAATGAACATTTTTCGTTTACTCGCCTAAATATAGTGATATTTTAAAATTGTTTAAACTTTTTAACTTTACCCTAGGTACAAACATTACGTTTGGTTAAAGTTTGATTCTACCATTTACTTTAGGTGAGATATGGTACCAAGGCGTATTTCAACTTGAAACACGATTTCTGCGTTTTTAGAGTCTGAAATAAACATTTTTCGTTTACAAGGCGTATTTCAACTTGAAAGACGATTTCTACGTTTTTAGAGTCTGAAATGAACATTTTTCGTTTACTCGCCTAAATATAGTGATATTTTAAAATTGTTTAAACTTTTTAACTTTACCCTAAGTACAAACATTACGTTTGGTTAAAGTTTGATTCTACCATTTACTTTAGGTGAGATATGGTACCAAGGCGTATTTCAACTTGAAACACGATTTCTGCGGTTTTAGAGTCTGAAATAAACATTTTTCGTTTACAAGGCGTATTTCAACTTGAAAGACGATTTCTACGTTTTTAGAGTCTGAAATGAACATTTTTCGTTTACTCGCCTAAATATAGTGATATTTTAAAATTGTTTAAACTTTTTAACTTTACCCTAAGTACAAACATTACGTTTGGTTAAAGTTTGATTCTACCATTTACTTTAGGTGAGATATGGTCCCAAGGCGTATTTCAACTTGAAACACGATTTCTACGTTATTAGAGTCTGAAATAAACATTTTTCGTTTACAAGGCGTATTTCAACTTGAAAGACGATTTCTACGTTTTTAGAGTCTGAAATGAACATTTTTCGTTTACAAGGCGTATTTCAACTTGAAACACGATTTCTGCGGTTTTAGAGTCTGAGACGAACATTTTTCGTTTACTCGCCTAAATATAGTGATATTTTCAAATAGTTTAAACTTTTTAACTTTACCCTAGGTACAAACATTACGTTTGGTTAAAGTTTGATTCTACCATTTACTTTAGGTGAGATATGGTCCCAAGGCGTATTTCAACTTGAAACACGATTTCTACGTTATTAGAGTCTGAAATAAACATTTTTCGTTTACAAGGCGTATTTCAACTTGAAACACGATTTCTACGTTTTTAGAGTCTGAAATGAACATTTTTCGTTTACTCGCCTAAATATAGTGATATTTTAAAATTGTTTAAACTTTTTAACTTTATACTAGGTACAAACATTACGTTTGGTTAAAGTTTGATTCTACCATTTACTTTAGGTGAGATATGGTACCAAGGCGTATTTCAACTTGAAACACGATTTCTGCGGTTTTAGAGTCTGAGACGAACATTTTTCGTTTACTCGCATAAATATAGTGATATTTTCAAATTGTTTAAACTTTTTAACTTTACCCTAGGTACAAACATTACGTTTGGTTAAAGTTTGATTCTACCATTTACTTTAGGTGAGATATGGTCCCAAGGCGTATTTCAACTTGAAACACGATTTCTACGTTATTAGAGTCTGAAATAAACATTTTTCGTTTACAAGGCGTATTTCAACTTGAAACACGATTTCTACGTTTTTAGAGTCTGAAATGAACATTTTTCGTTTACTCGCCTAAATATAGTGATATTTTAAAATTGTTTAAACTTTTTAACTTTATACTAGGTACAAACATTACGTTTCGTTAAAGTTTGATTCTACCATTTACTTTAGGTGAGATATGGTCCCAAGGCGTATTTCAACTTGAAACACGATTTCTACGTTATTAGAGTCTGAAATAAACATTTTTCGTTTACAAGGCGTATTTCAACTTGAAAGACGATTTCTACGTTTTTAGAGTCTGAAATGAACATTTTTCGTTTACTCGCCTAAATATAGTGATATTTTAAAATTGTTTAAACTTTTTAACTTTACCCTAAGTACAAACATTACGTTTGGTTAAAGTTTGATTCTACCATTTACTTTAGGTGAGATATGGTCCCAAGGCGTATTTCAACTTGAAACACGATTTCTACGTTATTAGAGTCTGAAATAAACATTTTTCGTTTACAAGGCGTATTTCAACTTGAAAGACGATTTCTACGTTTTTAGAGTCTGAAATGAACATTTTTCGTTTACTCGCCTAAATATAGTGATATTTTAAAATTGTTTAAACTTTTTAACTTTACCCTAAGTACAAACATTACGTTTGGTTAAAGTTTGATTCTACCATTTACTTTAGGTGAGATATGGTACCAAGGCGTATTTCAACTTGAAACACGATTTCTGCGGTTTTAGAGTCTGAAATAAACATTTTTCGTTTACAAGGCGTATTTCAAGTTGAAACACGATTTCTACGTTTTTAGAGTCTGAAATGAACATTTTTCGTTTACTCGCCTAAATATAGTGATATTTTAAAATTGTTTAAACTTTTTAACTTTATACTAGGTACAAACATTACGTTTGGTTAAAGTTTGATTCTACCATTTACTTTAGGTGAGATATGGTCCCAAGGCGTATTTCAACTTGAAACACGATTTCTACGTTATTAGAGTCTGAAATAAACATTTTTCGTTTTCAAGGCGTATTTCAACTTGAAACACGATTTCTACGTTTTTAGAGTCTGAAATGAACATTTTTCGTTTACTCGCCTAAATATAGTGATATTTTAAAATTGTTTAAACTTTTTAACTTTACCCTAGGTACAAACATTACGTTTGGTTAAAGTTTGATTCTACCATTTACTTTAGGTGAGATATGGTACCAAGGCGTATTTCAACTTGAAACACGATTTCTGCGTTTTTAGAGTCTGAAATAAACATTTTTCGTTTACAAGGCGTATTTCAACTTGAAAGACGATTTCTACGTTTTTAGAGTCTGAAATGAACATTTTTCGTTTACTCGCCTAAATATAGTGATATTTTAAAATTGTTTAAACTTTTTAACTTTACCCTAAGTACAAACATTACGTTTGGTTAAAGTTTGATTCTACCATTTACTTTAGGTGAGATATGGTACCAAGGCGTATTTCAACTTGAAACACGATTTCTGCGGTTTTAGAGTCTGAAATAAACATTTTTCGTTTACAAGGCGTATTTCAACTTGAAAGACGATTTCTACGTTTTTAGAGTCTGAAATGAACATTTTTCGTTTACTCGCCTAAATATAGTGATATTTTAAAATTGTTTAAACTTTTTAACTTTACCCTAAGTACAAACATTACGTTTGGTTAAAGTTTGATTCTACCATTTACTTTAGGTGAGATATGGTCCCAAGGCGTATTTCAACTTGAAACACGATTTCTACGTTATTAGAGTCTGAAATAAACATTTTTCGTTTACAAGGCGTATTTCAACTTGAAAGACGATTTCTACGTTTTTAGAGTCTGAAATGAACATTTTTCGTTTACAAGGCGTATTTCAACTTGAAACACGATTTCTGCGGTTTTAGAGTCTGAGACGAACATTTTTCGTTTACTCGCCTAAATATAGTGATATTTTCAAATAGTTTAAACTTTTTAACTTTACCCTAGGTACAAACATTACGTTTGGTTAAAGTTTGATTCTACCATTTACTTTAGGTGAGATATGGTCCCAAGGCGTATTTCAACTTGAAACACGATTTCTACGTTATTAGAGTCTGAAATAAACATTTTTCGTTTACAAGGCGTATTTCAACTTGAAAGACGATTTCTACGTTTTTAGAGGCTGAAATGAACATTTTTCGTTTACAAGGCGTATTTCAACTTGAAACACGATTTCTGCGGTTTTAGAGTCTGAGACGAACATTTTTCGTTTACTCGCCTAAATATAGTGATATTTTCAAATTGTTTAAACTTTTTAACTTTACCCTAGGTACAAACATTACGTTTGGTTAAAGTTTGATTCTACCATTTACTTTAGGTGAGATATGGTCCCAAGGCGTATTTCAACTTGAAACACGATTTCTACGTTATTAGAGTCTGAAATAAACATTTTTCGTTTACAAGGCGTATTTCAACTTGAAAGACGATTTCTACGTTTTTAGAGTCTGAAATGAACATTTTTCGTTTACTCGCCTAAATATAGTGATATTTTAAAATTGTTTAAACTTTTTAACTTTATACTAGGTACAAACATTACGTTTGGTTAAAGTTTGATTCTACCATTTACTTTAGGTGAGATATGGTACCAAGGCGTATTTCAACTTGAAACACGATTTCTGCGGTTTTAGAGTCTGAAATAAACATTTTTCGTTTACAAGGCGTATTTCAACTTGAAACACGATTTCTACGTTTTTAGAGTCTGAAATGAACATTTTTCGTTTCCTCGCCTAAATATAGTGATATTTTAAAATTGTTTAAACTTTTTAACTTTATACTAGGTACAAACATTACGTTTGGTTAAAGTTTGATTCTACCATTTACTTTAGGTGAGATATGGTCCCAAGGCGTATTTCAACTTGAAACACGATTTCTACGTTATTAGAGTCTGAAATAAACATTTTTCGTTTACAAGGCGTATTTCAACTTGAAACACGATTTCTACGTTTTTAGAGTCTGAAATGAACATTTTTCGTTTACTCGCCTAAATATAGTGATATTTTAAAATTGTTTAAACTTTTTAACTTTACCCTAGGTACAAACATTACGTTTGGTTAAAGTTTGATTCTACCATTTACTTTAGGTGAGATATGGTACCAAGGCGTATTTCAACTTGAAACACGATTTCTGCGTTTTTAGAGTCTGAAATAAACATTTTTCGTTTACAAGGCGTATTTCAACTTGAAAGACGATTTCTACGTTTTTAGAATCTGAAATGAACATTTTTCGTTTACTCGCCTAAATATAGTGATATTTTAAAATTGTTTAAACTTTTTAACTTTACCCTAAGTACAAACATTACGTTTGGTTAAAGTTTGATTCTACCATTTACTTTAGGTGAGATATGGTACCAAGGCGTATTTCAACTTGAAACACGATTTCTGCGGTTTTAGAGTCTGAAATAAACATTTTTCGTTTACAAGGCGTATTTCAACTTGAAAGACGATTTCTACGTTTTTAGAGTCTGAAATGAACATTTTTCGTTTACTCGCCTAAATATAGTGATATTTTAAAATTGTTTAAACTTTTTAACTTTACCCTAAGTACAAACATTACGTTTGGTTAAAGTTTGATTCTACCATTTACTTTAGGTGAGATATGGTCCCAAGGCGTATTTCAACTTGAAACACGATTTCTACGTTATTAGAGTCTGAAATAAACATTTTTCGTTTACAAGGCGTATTTCAACTTGAAAGACGATTTCTACGTTATTAGAGTCTGAAATAAACATTTTTCGTTTACAAGGCGTATTTCAACTTGAAAGACGATTTCTACGTTTTTAGAGTCTGAAATGAACATTTTTCGTTTACAAGGCGTATTTCAACTTGAAACACGATTTCTGCGGTTTTAGAGTCTGAGACGAACATTTTTCGTTTACTCGCCTAAATATAGTGATATTTTCAAATTGTTTAAACTTTTTAACTTTACCCTAGGTACAAACATTACGTTTGGTTAAAGTTTGATTCTACCATTTACTTTAGGTGAGATATGGTCCCAAGGCGTATTTCAACTTGAAACACGATTTCTACGTTATTAGAGTCTGAAATAAACATTTTTCGTTTACAAGGCGTATTTCAACTTGAAAGACGATTTCTACGTTTTTAGAGTCTGAAATGAACATTTTTCGTTTACTCGCCTAAATATAGTGATATTTTAAAATTGTTTAAACTTTACCCTAAGTACAAACATTACGTTTGGTTAAAGTTTGATTCTACCATTTACTTTAGGTGAGATATGGTACCAAGGCGTATTTCAACTTGAAACACGATTTCTGCTGTTTTAGAGTCTGAAATAAACATTTTTCGTTTACAAGGCGTATTTCAACTTGAAAGACGATTTCTACGTTTTTAGAGTCTGAAATGAACATTTTTCGTTTACTCGCCTAAATATAGTGATATTTTAAAATTGTTTAAACTTTTTAACTTTACCCTAAGTACAAACATTACGTTTGGTTAAAGTTTGATTCTACCATTTACTTTAGGTGAGATATGGTCCCAAGGCGTATTTCAACTTGAAACACGATTTCTACGTTATTAGAGTCTGAAATAAACATTTTTCGTTTACAAGGCGTATTTCAACTTGAAACACGATTTCTACGTTTTTAGAGTCTGAAATGAACATTTTTCGTTTACTCGCCTAAATATAGTGATATTTTAAAATTGTTTAAACTTTTTAACTTTACCCTAGGTACAAACATTACGTTTGGTTAAAGTTTGATTCTACCATTTACTTTAGGTGAGATATGGTACCAAGGCGTATTTCAACTTGAAACACGATTTCTGCGTTTTTAGAGTCTGAAATAAACATTTTTCGTTTACAAGGCGTATTTCAACTTGAAAGACGATTTCTACGTTTTTAGAATCTGAAATGAACATTTTTCGTTTACTCGCCTAAATATAGTGATATTTTAAAATTGTTTAAACTTTTTAACTTTACCCTAAGTACAAACATTACGTTTGGTTAAAGTTTGATTCTACCATTTACTTTAGGTGAGATATGGTACCAAGGCGTATTTCAACTTGAAACACGATTTCTGCGGTTTTAGAGTCTGAAATAAACATTTTTCGTTTACAAGGCGTATTTCAACTTGAAAGACGATTTCTACGTTTTTAGAGTCTGAAATGAACATTTTTCGTTTACTCGCCTAAATATAGTGATATTTTAAAATTGTTTAAACTTTTTAACTTTACCCTAAGTACAAACATTACGTTTGGTTAAAGTTTGATTCTACCATTTACTTTAGGTGAGATATGGTCCCAAGGCGTATTTCAACTTGAAACACGATTTCTACGTTATTAGAGTCTGAAATAAACATTTTTCGTTTACAAGGCGTATTTCAACTTGAAAGACGATTTCTACGTTATTAGAGTCTGAAATAAACATTTTTCGTTTACAAGGCGTATTTCAACTTGAAAGACGATTTCTACGTTTTTAGAGTCTGAAATGAACATTTTTCGTTTACAAGGCGTATTTCAACTTGAAACACGATTTCTGCGGTTTTAGAGTCTGAGACGAACATTTTTCGTTTACTCGCCTAAATATAGTGATATTTTCAAATTGTTTAAACTTTTTAACTTTACCCTAGGTACAAACATTACGTTTGGTTAAAGTTTGATTCTACCATTTACTTTAGGTGAGATATGGTCCCAAGGCGTATTTCAACTTGAAACACGATTTCTACGTTATTAGAGTCTGAAATAAACATTTTTCGTTTACAAGGCGTATTTCAACTTGAAAGACGATTTCTACGTTTTTAGAGTCTGAAATGAACATTTTTCGTTTACTCGCCTAAATATAGTGATATTTTAAAATTGTTTAAACTTTACCCTAAGTACAAACATTACGTTTGGTTAAAGTTTGATTCTACCATTTACTTTAGGTGAGATATGGTACCAAGGCGTATTTCAACTTGAAACACGATTTCTGCTGTTTTAGAGTCTGAAATAAACATTTTTCGTTTACAAGGCGTATTTCAACTTGAAAGACGATTTCTACGTTTTTAGAGTCTGAAATGAACATTTTTCGTTTACTCGCCTAAATATAGTGATATTTTAAAATTGTTTAAACTTTTTAACTTTACCCTAAGTACAAACATTACGTTTGGTTAAAGTTTGATTCTACCATTTACTTTAGGTGAGATATGGTCCCAAGGCGTATTTCAACTTGAAACACGATTTCTGCGGTTTTAGAGTCTGAGACGAACATTTTTCGTTTAAATATAGTGATATTTTCAAATTGTTTAAACTTTTTAACTTTACCCTAGGTACAAACATTACGTTTGGTTAAAGTTTGATTCTACCATTTACTTTAGGTGAGATATGGTCCCAAGGCGTATTTCAACTTGAAACACGATTTCTACGTTATTAGAGTCTGAAATAAACATTTTTCGTTTACAAGGCGTATTTCAACTTGAAACACGATTTCTACGTTTTTAGAGTCTGAAATGAACATTTTTCGTTTACTCGCCTAAATATAGTGATATTTTAAAATTGTTTAAACTTTTTAACTTTATACTAGGTACAAACATTACGTTTGGTTAAAGTTTGATTCTACCATTTACTTTAGGTGAGATATGGTACCAAGGCGTATTTCAACTTGAAACACGATTTCTGCGGTTTTAGAGTCTGAAATAAACATTTTTCGTTTACAAGGCGTATTTCAACTTGAAACACGATTTCTGCGGTTTTAGAGTCTGAGACGAACATTTTTCGTTTACTCGCCTAAATATAGTGATATTTTCAAATTGTTTAAACTTTTTAACTTTACCCTAGGTACAAACATTACGTTTGGTTAAAGTTTGATTCTACCATTTACTTTAGGTGAGATATGGTCCCAAGGCGTATTTCAACTTGAAACACGATTTCTACGTTATTAGAGTCTGAAATAAACATTTTTCGTTTACAAGGCGTATTTCAACTTGAAAGACGATTTCTACGTTTTTAGAGTCTGAAATGAACATTTTTCGTTTACTCGCCTAAATATAGTGATATTTTAAAATTGTTTAAACTTTACCCTAAGTACAAACATTACGTTTGGTTAAAGTTTGATTCTACCATTTACTTTAGGTGAGATATGGTACCAAGGCGTATTTCAACTTGAAACACGATTTCTGCGGTTTTAGAGTCTGAAATAAACATTTTTCGTTTACAAGGCGTATTTCAACTTGAAAGACGATTTCTACGTTTTTAGAGTCTGAAATGAACATTTTTCGTTTACTCGCCTAAATATAGTGATATTTTAAAATTGTTTAAACTTTTTAACTTTACCCTAAGTACAAACATTACGTTTGGTTAAAGTTTGATTCTACCATTTACTTTAGGTGAGATATGGTCCCAAGGCGTATTTCAACTTGTAACACGATTTCTGCGGTTTTAGAGTCTGAGACGAACATTTTTCGTTTACTCGCCTAAATATAGTGATATTTTCAAATTGTTTAAACTTTTTAACTTTACCCTAGGTACAAACATTACGTTTGGTTAAAGTTTGATTCTACCATTTACTTTAGGTGAGATATGGTCCCAAGGCGTATTTCAACTTGAAACACGATTTCTACGTTATTAGAGTCTGAAATAAACATTTTTCGTTTACAAGGCGTATTTCAACTTGAAACACGATTTCTACGTTTTTAGAGTCTGAAATGAACATTTTTCGTTTACTCGCCTAAATATAGTGATATTTTAAAATTGTTTAAACTTTTTAACTTTATACTAGGTACAAACATTACGTTTGGTTAAAGTTTGATTCTACCATTTACTTTAGGTGAGATATGGTACCAAGGCGTATTTCAACTTGAAACACGATTTCTGCGGTTTTAGAGTCTGAAATAAACATTTTTCGTTTACAAGGCGTATTTCAACTTGAAACACGATTTCTACGTTTTTAGAGTCTGAAATGAACATTTTTCGTTTACTCGCCTAAATATAGTGATATTTTAAAATTGTTTAAACTTTTTAACTTTATACTAGGTACAAACATTACGTTTGGTTAAAGTTTGATTCTACCATTTACTTTAGGTGAGATATGGTCCCAAGGCGTATTTCAACTTGAAACACGATTTCTACGTTATTAGAGTCTGAAATAAACATTTTTCGTTTACAAGGCGTATTTCAACTTGAAAGACGATTTCTACGTTTTTAGAGTCTGAAATGAACTTTTTCGTTTACTCGCCTAAATATAGTGATATTTTAAAATTGTTTAAACTTTTTAACTTTACCCTAAGTACAAACATTACGTTTGGTTAAAGTTTGATTCTACCATTTACTTTAGGTGAGATATGGTACCAAGGCGTATTTCAACTTGAAACACGATTTCTGCGGTTTTAGAGTCTGAAATGAACATTTTTTCGTTTACTCGCCTAAATATAGTGATATTTTAAAATTGTTTAAACTTTTTAACTTTATACTAGGTACAAACATTACGTTTGGTTAAAGTTTGATTCTACCATTTACTTTAGGTGAGATATGGTACCAAGGCGTATTTCAACTTGAAACATGATTTCTGCGGTTTTAGAGTCTGAGACGAACATTTTTCGTTTACTCGCCTAAATATAGTGATATTTTCAAATTGTTTAAACTTTTTAACTTTACCGTAGGTACAAACATTACGTTTGGTTAAAGTTTGATTCTACCATTTACTTTAGGTGAGATATGGTCCCAAGGCGTATTTCAACTTGAAACACGATTTCTACGTTATTAGAGTCTGAAATAAACATTTTTCGTTTACAAGGCGTATTTCAACTTGAAACACGATTTCTACGTTTTTAGAGTCTGAAATGAACATTTTTCGTTTACTCGCCTAAATATAGTGATATTTTAAAATTGTTTAAACTTTTTAACTTTATACTAGGTACAAACATTACGTTTGGTTAAAGTTTGATTCTACCATTTACTTTAGGTGAGATATGGTACCAAGGCGTATTTCAACTTGAAACACGATTTCTGCGGTTTTAGAGTCTGAGACGAACATTTTTCGTTTACTCGCATAAATATAGTGATATTTTCAAATTGTTTAAACTTTTTAACTTTACCCTAGGTACAAACATTACGTTTGGTTAAAGTTTGATTCTACCATTTACTTTAGGTGAGATATGGTCCCAAGGCGTATTTCAACTTGAAACACGATTTCTACGTTATTAGAGTCTGAAATAAACATTTTTCGTTTACAAGGCGTATTTCAACTTGAAACACGATTTCTACGTTTTTAGAGTCTGAAATGAACATTTTTCGTTTACTCGCCTAAATATAGTGATATTTTAAAATTGTTTAAACTTTTTAACTTTACCCTAAGTACAAACATTACGTTTGGTTAAAGTTTGATTCTACCATTTACTTTAGGTGAGATATGGTACCAAGGCGTATTTCAACTTGAAACACGATTTCTGCGGTTTTAGAGTCTGAAATAAACATTTTTCGTTTACAAGGCGTATTTCAACTTGAAACACGATTTCTACGTTTTTAGAGTCTGAAATGAACATTTTTCGTTTACTCGCCTAAATATAGTGATATTTTAAAATTGTTTAAACTTTTTAACTTTATACTAGGTACAAACATTACGTTTCGTTAAAGTTTGATTCTACCATTTACTTTAGGTGAGATATGGTCCCAAGGCGTATTTCAACTTGAAACACGATTTCTACGTTATTAGAGTCTGAAATAAACATTTTTCGTTTACAAGGCGTATTTCAACTTGAAAGACGATTTCTACGTTTTTAGAGTCTGAAATGAACATTTTTCGTTTACTCGCCTAAATATAGTGATATTTTAAAATTGTTTAAACTTTTTAACTTTACCCTAAGTACAAACATTACGTTTGGTTAAAGTTTGATTCTACCATTTACTTTAGGTGAGATATGGTCCCAAGGCGTATTTCAACTTGAAACACGATTTCTACGTTATTAGAGTCTGAAATAAACATTTTTCGTTTACAAGGCGTATTTCAACTTGAAAGACGATTTCTACGTTTTTAGAGTCTGAAATGAACATTTTTCGTTTACTCGCCTAAATATAGTGATATTTTAAAATTGTTTAAACTTTTTAACTTTACCCTAAGTACAAACATTACGTTTGGTTAAAGTTTGATTCTACCATTTACTTTAGGTGAGATATGGTACCAAGGCGTATTTCAACTTGAAACACGATTTCTGCGGTTTTAGAGTCTGAAATAAACATTTTTCGTTTACAAGGCGTATTTCAAGTTGAAACACGATTTCTACGTTTTTAGAGTCTGAAATGAACATTTTTCGTTTACTCGCCTAAATATAGTGATATTTTAAAATTGTTTAAACTTTTTAACTTTATACTAGGTACAAACATTACGTTTGGTTAAAGTTTGATTCTACCATTTACTTTAGGTGAGATATGGTCCCAAGGCGTATTTCAACTTGAAACACGATTTCTACGTTATTAGAGTCTGAAATAAACATTTTTCGTTTTCAAGGCGTATTTCAACTTGAAACACGATTTCTACGTTTTTAGAGTCTGAAATGAACATTTTTCGTTTACTCGCCTAAATATAGTGATATTTTAAAATTGTTTAAACTTTTTAACTTTACCCTAGGTACAAACATTACGTTTGGTTAAAGTTTGATTCTACCATTTACTTTAGGTGAGATATGGTACCAAGGCGTATTTCAACTTGAAACACGATTTCTGCGTTTTTAGAGTCTGAAATAAACATTTTTCGTTTACAAGGCGTATTTCAACTTGAAAGACGATTTCTACGTTTTTAGAGTCTGAAATGAACATTTTTCGTTTACTCGCCTAAATATAGTGATATTTTAAAATTGTTTAAACTTTTTAACTTTACCCTAAGTACAAACATTACGTTTGGTTAAAGTTTGATTCTACCATTTACTTTAGGTGAGATATGGTACCAAGGCGTATTTCAACTTGAAACACGATTTCTGCGGTTTTAGAGTCTGAAATAAACATTTTTCGTTTACAAGGCGTATTTCAACTTGAAAGACGATTTCTACGTTTTTAGAGTCTGAAATGAACATTTTTCGTTTACTCGCCTAAATATAGTGATATTTTAAAATTGTTTAAACTTTTTAACTTTACCCTAAGTACAAACATTACGTTTGGTTAAAGTTTGATTCTACCATTTACTTTAGGTGAGATATGGTCCCAAGGCGTATTTCAACTTGAAACACGATTTCTACGTTATTAGAGTCTGAAATAAACATTTTTCGTTTACAAGGCGTATTTCAACTTGAAAGACGATTTCTACGTTTTTAGAGTCTGAAATGAACATTTTTCGTTTACAAGGCGTATTTCAACTTGAAACACGATTTCTGCGGTTTTAGAGTCTGAGACGAACATTTTTCGTTTACTCGCCTAAATATAGTGATATTTTCAAATAGTTTAAACTTTTTAACTTTACCCTAGGTACAAACATTACGTTTGGTTAAAGTTTGATTCTACCATTTACTTTAGGTGAGATATGGTCCCAAGGCGTATTTCAACTTGAAACACGATTTCTACGTTATTAGAGTCTGAAATAAACATTTTTCGTTTACAAGGCGTATTTCAACTTGAAAGACGATTTCTACGTTTTTAGAGTCTGAAATGAACATTTTTCGTTTACAAGGCGTATTTCAACTTGAAACACGATTTCTGCGGTTTTAGAGTCTGAGACGAACATTTTTCGTTTACTCGCCTAAATATAGTGATATTTTCAAATTGTTTAAACTTTTTAACTTTACCCTAGGTACAAACATTACGTTTGGTTAAAGTTTGATTCTACCATTTACTTTAGGTGAGATATGGTCCCAAGGCGTATTTCAACTTGAAACACGATTTCTACGTTATTAGAGTCTGAAATAAACATTTTTCGTTTACAAGGCGTATTTCAACTTGAAAGACGATTTCTACGTTTTTAGAGTCTGAAATGAACATTTTTCGTTTACTCGCCTAAATATAGTGATATTTTAAAATTGTTTAAACTTTTTAACTTTATACTAGGTACAAACATTACGTTTGGTTAAAGTTTGATTCTACCATTTACTTTAGGTGAGATATGGTACCAAGGCGTATTTCAACTTGAAACACGATTTCTGCGGTTTTAGAGTCTGAAATAAACATTTTTCGTTTACAAGGCGTATTTCAACTTGAAACACGATTTCTACGTTTTTAGAGTCTGAAATGAACATTTTTCGTTTCCTCGCCTAAATATAGTGATATTTTAAAATTGTTTAAACTTTTTAACTTTATACTAGGTACAAACATTACGTTTGGTTAAAGTTTGATTCTACCATTTACTTTAGGTGAGATATGGTCCCAAGGCGTATTTCAACTTGAAACACGATTTCTACGTTATTAGAGTCTGAAATAAACATTTTTCGTTTACAAGGCGTATTTCAACTTGAAACACGATTTCTACGTTTTTAGAGTCTGAAATGAACATTTTTCGTTTACTCGCCTAAATATAGTGATATTTTAAAATTGTTTAAACTTTTTAACTTTACCCTAGGTACAAACATTACGTTTGGTTAAAGTTTGATTCTACCATTTACTTTAGGTGAGATATGGTACCAAGGCGTATTTCAACTTGAAACACGATTTCTGCGTTTTTAGAGTCTGAAATAAACATTTTTCGTTTACAAGGCGTATTTCAACTTGAAAGACGATTTCTACGTTTTTAGAGTCTGAAATGAACATTTTTCGTTTACTCGCCTAAATATAGTGATATTTTAAAATTGTTTAAACTTTTTAACTTTACCCTAAGTACAAACATTACGTTTGGTTAAAGTTTGATTCTACCATTTACTTTAGGTGAGATATGGTACCAAGGCGTATTTCAACTTGAAACACGATTTCTGCGGTTTTAGAGTCTGAAATAAACATTTTTCGTTTACAAGGCGTATTTCAACTTGAAAGACGATTTCTACGTTTTTAGAGTCTGAAATGAACATTTTTCGTTTACTCGCCTAAATATAGTGATATTTTAAAATTGTTTAAACTTTTTAACTTTACCCTAAGTACAAACATTACGTTTGGTTAAAGTTTGATTCTACCATTTACTTTAGGTGAGATATGGTCCCAAGGCGTATTTCAACTTGAAACACGATTTCTACGTTATTAGAGTCTGAAATAAACATTTTTCGTTTACAAGGCGTATTTCAACTTGAAAGACGATTTCTACGTTATTAGAGTCTGAAATAAACATTTTTCGTTTACAAGGCGTATTTCAACTTGAAAGACGATTTCTACGTTTTTAGAGTCTGAAATGAACATTTTTCGTTTACAAGGCGTATTTCAACTTGAAACACGATTTCTGCGGTTTTAGAGTCTGAGACGAACATTTTTCGTTTACTCGCCTAAATATAGTGATATTTTCAAATTGTTTAAACTTTTTAACTTTACCCTAGGTACAAACATTACGTTTGGTTAAAGTTTGATTCTACCATTTACTTTAGGTGAGATATGGTCCCAAGGCGTATTTCAACTTGAAACACGATTTCTACGTTATTAGAGTCTGAAATAAACATTTTTCGTTTACAAGGCGTATTTCAACTTGAAAGACGATTTCTACGTTTTTAGAGTCTGAAATGAACATTTTTCGTTTACTCGCCTAAATATAGTGATATTTTAAAATTGTTTAAACTTTACCCTAAGTACAAACATTACGTTTGGTTAAAGTTTGATTCTACCATTTACTTTAGGTGAGATATGGTACCAAGGCGTATTTCAACTTGAAACACGATTTCTGCGGTTTTAGAGTCTGAAATAAACATTTTTCGTTTACAAGGCGTATTTCAACTTGAAAGACGATTTCTACGTTTTTAGAGTCTGAAATGAACATTTTTCGTTTACTCGCCTAAATATAGTGATATTTTAAAATTGTTTAAACTTTTTAACTTTACCCTAAGTACAAACATTACGTTTGGTTAAAGTTTGATTCTACCATTTACTTTAGGTGAGATATGGTCCCAAGGCGTATTTCAACTTGAAACACGATTTCTGCGGTTTTAGAGTCTGAGACGAACATTTTTCGTTTAAATATAGTGATATTTTCAAATTGTTTAAACTTTTTAACTTTACCCTAGGTACAAACATTACGTTTGGTTAAAGTTTGATTCTACCATTTACTTTAGGTGAGATATGGTCCCAAGGCGTATTTCAACTTGAAACACGATTTCTACGTTATTAGAGTCTGAAATAAACATTTTTCGTTTACAAGGCGTATTTCAACTTGAAACACGATTTCTACGTTTTTAGAGTCTGAAATGAACATTTTTCGTTTACTCGCCTAAATATAGTGATATTTTAAAATTGTTTAAACTTTTTAACTTTTTACTAGGTACAAACATTACGTTTGGTTAAAGTTTGATTCTACCATTTACTTTAGGTGAGATATGGTACCAAGGCGTATTTCAACTTGAAACACGATTTCTGCGGTTTTAGAGTCTGAAATAAACATTTTTCGTTTACAAGGCGTATTTCAACTTGAAAGACGATTTCTACGTTTTTAGAGTCTGAAATGAACATTTTTCGTTTACTCGCCTAAATATAGTGATATTTTAAAATTGTTTAAACTTTTTAACTTTACCCTAAGTACAAACATTACGTTTGGTTAAAGTTTGATTCTACCATTTACTTTAGGTGAGATATGGTCCCAAGGCGTATTTCAACTTGAAACACGATTTCTGCGGTTTTAGAGTCTGAGACGAACATTTTTCGTTTAAATATAGTGATATTTTCAAATTGTTTAAACTTTTTAACTTTACCCTAGGTACAAACATTACGTTTGGTTAAAGTTTGATTCTACCATTTACTTTAGGTGAGATATGGTCCCAAGGCGTATTTCAACTTGAAACACGATTTCTACGTTATTAGAGTCTGAAATAAACATTTTTCGTTTACAAGGCGTATTTCAACTTGAAACACGATTTCTACGTTTTTAGAGTCTGAAATGAACATTTTTCGTTTACTCGCCTAAATATAGTGATATTTTAAAATTGTTTAAACTTTTTAACTTTATACTAGGTACAAACATTACGTTTGGTTAAAGTTTGATTCTACCATTTACTTTAGGTGAGATATGGTACCAAGGCGTATTTCAACTTGAAACACGATTTCTGCGGTTTTAGAGTCTGAAATAAACATTTTTCGTTTACAAGGCGTATTTCAACTTGAAACACGATTTCTACGTTTTTAGAGTCTGAAATGAACATTTTTCGTTTACTCGCCTAAATATAGTGATATTTTAAAATTGTTTAAACTTTACCCTAAGTACAAACATTACGTTTGGTTAAAGTTTGATTCTACCATTTACTTTAGGTGAGATATGGTACCAAGGCGTATTTCAACTTGAAACACGATTTCTGCGGTTTTAGAGTCTGAAATAAACATTTTTCGTTTACAAGGCGTATTTCAACTTGAAAGACGATTTCTACGTTTTTAGAGTCTGAAATGAACATTTTTCGTTTACTCGCCTAAATATAGTGATATTTTAAAATTGTTTAAACTTTTTAACTTTACCCTAAGTACAAACATTACGTTTGGTTAAAGTTTGATTCTACCATTTACTTTAGGTGAGATATGGTCCCAAGGCGTATTTCAACTTGAAACACGATTTCTGCGGTTTTAGAGTCTGAGACGACCATTTTTCGTTTAAATATAGTGATATTTTCAAATTGTTTAAACTTTTTAACTTTACCCTAGGTACAAACATTACGTTTGGTTAAAGTTTGATTCTACCATTTACTTTAGGTGAGATATGGTCCCAAGGCGTATTTCAACTTGAAACACGATTTCTACGTTATTAGAGTCTGAAATAAACATTTTTCGTTTACAAGGCGTATTTCAACTTGAAACACGATTTCTACGTTTTTAGAGTCTGAAATGAACATTTTTCGTTTACTCGCCTAAATATAGTGATATTTTAAAATTGTTTAAACTTTTTAACTTTATACTAGGTACAAACATTACGTTTGGTTAAAGTTTGATTCTACCATTTACTTTAGGTGAGATATGGTACCAAGGCGTATTTCAACTTGAAACACGATTTCTGCGGTTTTAGAGTCTGAAATAAACATTTTTCGTTTACAAGGCGTATTTCAACTTGAAAGACGATTTCTACGTTTTTAGAGTCTGAAATGAACATTTTTCGTTTACTCGCCTAAATATAGTGATATTTTAAAATTGTTTAAACTTTTTAACTTTACCCTAAGTACAAACATTACGTTTGGTTAAAGTTTGATTCTACCATTTACTTTAGGTGAGATATGGTCCCAAGGCGTATTTCAACTTGAAACACGATTTCTGCGATTTTAGAATCTGAGACGACCATTTTTCGTTTAAATATAGTGATATTTTCAAATTGTTTAAACTTTTTAACTTTACCCTAGGTACAAACATTACGTTTGGTTAAAGTTTGATTCTACCATTTACTTTAGGTGAGATATGGTCCCAAGGCGTATTTCAACTTGAAACACGATTTCTACGTTATTAGAGTCTGAAATAAACATTTTTCGTTTACAAGGCGTATTTCAACTTGAAACACGATTTCTACGTTTTTAGAGTCTGAAATGAACATTTTTCGTTTACTCGCCTAAATATAGTGATATTTTAAAATTGTTTAAACTTTTTAACTTTATACTAGGTACAAACATTACGTTTGGTTAAAGTTTGATTCTACCATTTACTTTAGGTGAGATATGGTACCAAGGCGTATTTCAACTTGAAACACGATTTCTGCGGTTTTAGAGTCTGAAATAAACATTTTTCGTTTACAAGGCGTATTTCAACTTGAAACACGATTTCTACGTTTTTAGAGTCTGAAATGAACATTTTTCGTTTACTCGCCTAAATATAGTGATATTTTAAAATTGTTTAAACTTTTTAACTTTATACTAGGTACAAACATTACGTTTGGTTAAAGTTTGATTCTACCATTTACTTTAGGTGAGATATGGTCCCAAGGCGTATTTCAACTTGAAACACGATTTCTACGTTATTAGAGTCTGAAATAAACATTTTTCGTTTACAAGGCGTATTTCAACTTGAAAGACGATTTCTACGTTTTTAGAGTCTGAAATGAACATTTTTCGTTTACTCGCCTAAATATAGTGATATTTTAAAATTGTTTAAACTTTTTAACTTTACCCTAAGTACAAACATTACGTTTGGTTAAAGTTTGATTCTACCATTTACTTTAGGTGAGATATGGTACCAAGGCGTATTTCAACTTGAAACACGATTTCTGTGGTTTTAGAGTCTGAAATAAACATTTTTCGTTTACAAGGCGTATTTCAACTTGAAAGACGATTTCTATGTTTTTAGAGTCTGAAATGAACATTTTTCGTTTACTCGCCTAAATATAGTGATATTTTAAAATTGTTTAAACTTTTTAACTTTACCGTAGGTACAAACATTACGTTTGGTTAAAGTTTGATTCTACCATTTACTTTAGGTGAGATATGGTCCCAAGGAGTATTTCAACTTGAAACACGATTTCTACGTTAGTAGAGTCTGAAATAAACATTTTTCGTTTACAAGGCGTATTTCAACTTGAAACACGATTTCTACGTTTTTAGAGTCTGAAATGAACATTTTTCGTTTACTCGCCTAAATATAGTGATATTTTAAAATTGTTTAAACTTTACCCTAAGTACAAACATTACGTTTGGTTAAAGTTTGATTCTACCATTTACTTTAGGTGAGATATGGTACCAAGGCGTATTTCAACTTGAAACACGATTTCTGCGGTTTTAGAGTCTGAAATAAACATTTTTCGTTTACAAGGCGTATTTCAACTTGAAAGACGATTTCTACGTTTTTAGAGTCTGAAATGAACATTTTTCGTTTACTCGCCTAAATATAGTGATATTTTAAAATTGTTTAAACTTTTTAACTTTACCCTAAGTACAAACATTACGTTTGGTTAAAGTTTGATTCTACCATTTACTTTAGGTGAGATATGGTCCCAAGGCGTATTTCAACTTGAAACACGATTTCTGCGGTTTTAGAGTCTGAGACGACCATTTTTCGTTTAAATATAGTGATATTTTCAAATTGTTTAAACTTTTTAACTTTACCCTAGGTACAAACATTACGTTTGGTTAAAGTTTGATTCTACCATTTACTTTAGGTGAGATATGGTCCCAAGGCGTATTTCAACTTGAAACACGATTTCTACGTTATTAGAGTCTGAAATAAACATTTTTCGTTTACAAGGCGTATTTCAACTTGAAACACGATTTCTACGTTTTTAGAGTCTGAAATGAACATTTTTCGTTTACTCGCCTAAATATAGTGATATTTTAAAATTGTTTAAACTTTTTAACTTTATACTAGGTACAAACATTACGTTTGGTTAAAGTTTGATTCTACCATTTACTTTAGGTGAGATATGGTACCAAGGCGTATTTCAACTTGAAACACGATTTCTGCGGTTTTAGAGTCTGAAATAAACATTTTTCGTTTACAAGGCGTATTTCAACTTGAAAGACGATTTCTACGTTTTTAGAGTCTGAAATGAACATTTTTCGTTTACTCGCCTAAATATAGTGATATTTTAAAATTGTTTAAACTTTTTAACTTTACCCTAAGTACAAACATTACGTTTGGTTAAAGTTTGATTCTACCATTTACTTTAGGTGAGATATGGTCCCAAGGCGTATTTCAACTTGAAACACGATTTCTGCGATTTTAGAATCTGAGACGACCATTTTTCGTTTAAATATAGTGATATTTTCAAATTGTTTAAACTTTTTAACTTTACCCTAGGTACAAACATTACGTTTGGTTAAAGTTTGATTCTACCATTTACTTTAGGTGAGATATGGTCCCAAGGCGTATTTCAACTTGAAACACGATTTCTACGTTATTAGAGTCTGAAATAAACATTTTTCGTTTACAAGGCGTATTTCAACTTGAAACACGATTTCTACGTTTTTAGAGTCTGAAATGAACATTTTTCGTTTACTCGCCTAAATATAGTGATATTTTAAAATTGTTTAAACTTTTTAACTTTATACTAGGTACAAACATTACGTTTGGTTAAAGTTTGATTCTACCATTTACTTTAGGTGAGATATGGTACCAAGGCGTATTTCAACTTGAAACACGATTTCTGCGGTTTTAGAGTCTGAAATAAACATTTTTCGTTTACAAGGCGTATTTCAACTTGAAACACGATTTCTACGTTTTTAGAGTCTGAAATGAACATTTTTCGTTTACTCGCCTAAATATAGTGATATTTTAAAATTGTTTAAACTTTTTAACTTTATACTAGGTACAAACATTACGTTTGGTTAAAGTTTGATTCTACCATTTACTTTAGGTGAGATATGGTCCCAAGGCGTATTTCAACTTGAAACACGATTTCTACGTTATTAGAGTCTGAAATAAACATTTTTCGTTTACAAGGCGTATTTCAACTTGAAAGACGATTTCTACGTTTTTAGAGTCTGAAATGAACATTTTTCGTTTACTCGCCTAAATATAGTGATATTTTAAAATTGTTTAAACTTTTTAACTTTACCCTAAGTACAAACATTACGTTTGGTTAAAGTTTGATTCTACCATTTACTTTAGGTGAGATATGGTACCAAGGCGTATTTCAACTTGAAACACGATTTCTGTGGTTTTAGAGTCTGAAATAAACATTTTTCGTTTACAAGGCGTATTTCAACTTGAAAGACGATTTCTATGTTTTTAGAGTCTGAAATGAACATTTTTCGTTTACTCGCCTAAATATAGTGATATTTTAAAATTGTTTAAACTTTTTAACTTTACCGTAGGTACAAACATTACGTTTGGTTAAAGTTTGATTCTACCATTTACTTTAGGTGAGATATGGTCCCAAGGAGTATTTCAACTTGAAACACGATTTCTACGTTAGTAGAGTCTGAAATAAACATTTTTCGTTTACAAGGCGTATTTCAACTTGAAACACGATTTCTACGTTTTTAGAGTCTGAAATGAACATTTTTCGTTTACTCGCCTAAATATAGTGATATTTTAAAATTGTTTAAACTTTTTAACTTTATACTAGGTACAAACATTACGTTTGGTTAAAGTTTGATTCTACCATTTACTTTAGGTGAGATATGGTACCAAGGCGTATTTCAACTTGAAACACGATTTCTGCGGTTTTAGAGTCTGAAATAAACATTTTTCGTTTACAAGGCGTATTTCAACTTGAAACACGATTTCTACGTTTTTAGAGTCTGAAATGAACATTTTTCGTTTCCTCGCCTAAATATAGTGATATTTTAAAATTGTTTAAACTTTTTAACTTTATACTAGGTACAAACATTACGTTTGGTTAAAGTTTGATTCTACCATTTACTTTAGGTGAGATATGGTCCCAAGGCGTATTTCAACTTGAAACACGATTTCTACGTTATTAGAGTCTGAAATAAACATTTTTCGTTTACAAGGCGTATTTCAACTTGAAACACGATTTCTACGTGTTTAGAGTCTGAAATGAACATTTTTCGTTTACTCGCCTAAATATAGTGATATTTTAAAATTGTTTAAACTTTTTAACTTTACCCTAGGTACAAACATTACGTTTGGTTAAAGTTTGATTCTACCATTTACTTTAGGTGAGATATGGTACCAAGGCGTATTTCAACTTGAAACACGATTTCTGCGTTTTTAGAGTCTGAAATAAACATTTTTCGTTTACAAGGCGTATTTCAACTTGAAAGACGATTTCTACGTTTTTAGAGTCTGAAATGAACATTTTTCGTTTACTCGCCTAAATATAGTGATATTTTAAAATTGTTTAAACTTTTTAACTTTACCCTAAGTACAAACATTACGTTTGGTTAAAGTTTGATTCTACCATTTACTTTAGGTGAGATATGGTACCAAGGCGTATTTCAACTTGAAACACGATTTCTGCGGTTTTAGAGTCTGAAATAAACATTTTTCGTTTACAAGGCGTATTTCAACTTGAAAGACGATTTCTACGTTTTTAGAGTCTGAAATGAACATTTTTCGTTTACTCGCCTAAATATAGTGATATTTTAAAATTGTTTAAACTTTTTAACTTTACCCTAAGTACAAACATTACGTTTGGTTAAAGTTTGATTCTACCATTTACTTTAGGTGAGATATGGTCCCAAGGCGTATTTCAACTTGAAACACGATTTCTACGTTATTAGAGTCTGAAATAAACATTTTTCGTTTACAAGGCGTATTTCAACTTGAAAGACGATTTCTACGTTATTAGAGTCTGAAATAAACATTTTTCGTTTACAAGGCGTATTTCAACTTGAAAGACGATTTCTACGTTTTTAGAGTCTGAAATGAACATTTTTCGTTTACAAGGCGTATTTCAACTTGAAACACGATTTCTGCGGTTTTAGAGTCTGAGACGAACATTTTTCGTTTACTCGCCTAAATATAGTGATATTTTCAAATTGTTTAAACTTTTTAACTTTACCCTAGGTACAAACATTACGTTTGGTTAAAGTTTGATTCTACCATTTACTTTAGGTGAGATATGGTCCCAAGGCGTATTTCAACTTGAAACACGATTTCTACGTTATTAGAGTCTGAAATAAACATTTTTCGTTTACAAGGCGTATTTCAACTTGAAAGACGATTTCTACGTTTTTAGAGTCTGAAATGAACATTTTTCGTTTACTCGCCTAAATATAGTGATATTTTAAAATTGTTTAAACTTTACCCTAAGTACAAACATTACGTTTGGTTAAAGTTTGATTCTACCATTTACTTTAGGTGAGATATGGTACCAAGGCGTATTTCAACTTGAAACACGATTTCTGCGGTTTTAGAGTCTGAAATAAACATTTTTCGTTTACAAGGCGTATTTCAACTTGAAAGACGATTTCTACGTTTTTAGAGTCTGAAATGAACATTTTTCGTTTACTCGCCTAAATATAGTGATATTTTAAAATTGTTTAAACTTTTTAACTTTACCCTAAGTACAAACATTACGTTTGGTTAAAGTTTGATTCTACCATTTACTTTAGGTGAGATATGGTCCCAAGGCGTATTTCAACTTGAAACACGATTTCTGCGGTTTTAGAGTCTGAGACGAACATTTTTCGTTTAAATATAGTGATATTTTCAAATTGTTTAAACTTTTTAACTTTACCCTAGGTACAAACATTACGTTTGGTTAAAGTTTGATTCTACCATTTACTTTAGGTGAGATATGGTCCCAAGGCGTATTTCAACTTGAAACACGATTTCTACGTTATTAGAGTCTGAAATAAACATTTTTCGTTTACAAGGCGTATTTCAACTTGAAACACGATTTCTACGTTTTTAGAGTCTGAAATGAACATTTTTCGTTTACTCGCCTAAATATAGTGATATTTTAAAATTGTTTAAACTTTTTAACTTTATACTAGGTACAAACATTACGTTTGGTTAAAGTTTGATTCTACCATTTACTTTAGGTGAGATATGGTACCAAGGCGTATTTCAACTTGAAACACGATTTCTGCGGTTTTAGAGTCTGAAATAAACATTTTTCGTTTACAAGGCGTATTTCAACTTGAAACACGATTTCTACGTTTTTAGAGTCTGAAATGAACATTTTTCGTTTACTCGCCTAAATATAGTGATATTTTAAAATTGTTTAAACTTTACCCTAAGTACAAACATTACGTTTGGTTAAAGTTTGATTCTACCATTTACTTTAGGTGAGATATGGTACCAAGGCGTATTTCAACTTGAAACACGATTTCTGCGGTTTTAGAGTCTGAAATAAACATTTTTCGTTTACAAGGCGTATTTCAACTTGAAAGACGATTTCTACGTTTTTAGAGTCTGAAATGAACATTTTTCGTTTACTCGCCTAAATATAGTGATATTTTAAAATTGTTTAAACTTTTTAACTTTACCCTAAGTACAAACATTACGTTTGGTTAAAGTTTGATTCTACCATTTACTTTAGGTGAGATATGGTCCCAAGGCGTATTTCAACTTGAAACACGATTTCTGCGGTTTTAGAGTCTGAGACGACCATTTTTCGTTTAAATATAGTGATATTTTCAAATTGTTTAAACTTTTTAACTTTACCCTAGGTACAAACATTACGTTTGGTTAAAGTTTGATTCTACCATTTACTTTAGGTGAGATATGGTCCCAAGGCGTATTTCAACTTGAAACACGATTTCTACGTTATTAGAGTCTGAAATAAACATTTTTCGTTTACAAGGCGTATTTCAACTTGAAACACGATTTCTACGTTTTTAGAGTCTGAAATGAACATTTTTCGTTTACTCGCCTAAATATAGTGATATTTTAAAATTGTTTAAACTTTTTAACTTTATACTAGGTACAAACATTACGTTTGGTTAAAGTTTGATTCTACCATTTACTTTAGGTGAGATATGGTACCAAGGCGTATTTCAACTTGAAACACGATTTCTGCGGTTTTAGAGTCTGAAATAAACATTTTTCGTTTACAAGGCGTATTTCAACTTGAAACACGATTTCTACGTTTTTAGAGTCTGAAATGAACATTTTTCGTTTACTCGCCTAAATATAGTGATATTTTAAAATTGTTTAAACTTTACCCTAAGTACAAACATTACGTTTGGTTAAAGTTTGATTCTACCATTTACTTTAGGTGAGATATGGTACCAAGGCGTATTTCAACTTGAAACACGATTTCTGCGGTTTTAGAGTCTGAAATAAACATTTTTCGTTTACAAGGCGTATTTCAACTTGAAAGACGATTTCTACGTTTTTAGAGTCTGAAATGAACATTTTTCGTTTACTCGCCTAAATATAGTGATATTTTAAAATTGTTTAAACTTTTTAACTTTACCCTAAGTACAAACATTACGTTTGGTTAAAGTTTGATTCTACCATTTACTTTAGGTGAGATATGGTCCCAAGGCGTATTTCAACTTGAAACACGATTTCTGCGATTTTAGAATCTGAGACGACCATTTTTCGTTTAAATATAGTGATATTTTCAAATTGTTTAAACTTTTTAACTTTACCCTAGGTACAAACATTACGTTTGGTTAAAGTTTGATTCTACCATTTACTTTAGGTGAGATATGGTCCCAAGGCGTATTTCAACTTGAAACACGATTTCTACGTTATTAGAGTCTGAAATAAACATTTTTCGTTTACAAGGCGTATTTCAACTTGAAACACGATTTCTACGTTTTTAGAGTCTGAAATGAACATTTTTCGTTTACTCGCCTAAATATAGTGATATTTTAAAATTGTTTAAACTTTTTAACTTTATACTAGGTACAAACATTACGTTTGGTTAAAGTTTGATTCTACCATTTACTTTAGGTGAGATATGGTACCAAGGCGTATTTCAACTTGAAACACGATTTCTGCGGTTTTAGAGTCTGAAATAAACATTTTTCGTTTACAAGGCGTATTTCAACTTGAAACACGATTTCTACGTTTTTAGAGTCTGAAATGAACATTTTTCGTTTACTCGCCTAAATATAGTGATATTTTAAAATTGTTTAAACTTTTTAACTTTACCCTAGGTACAAACATTACGTTTGGTTAAAGTTTGATTCTACCATTTACTTTAGGTGAGATATGGTCCCAAGGCGTATTTCAACTTGAAACACGATTTCTGCGATTTTAGAATCTGAGACGACCATTTTTCGTTTAAATATAGTGATATTTTCAAATTGTTTAAACTTTTTAACTTTACCCTAGGTACAAACATTACGTTTGGTTAAAGTTTGATTCTACCATTTACTTTAGGTGAGATATGGTCCCAAGGCGTATTTCAACTTGAAACACGATTTCTACGTTATTAGAGTCTGAAATAAACATTTTTCGTTTACAAGGCGTATTTCAACTTGAAACACGATTTCTACGTTTTTAGAGTCTGAAATGAACATTTTTCGTTTACTCGCCTAAATATAGTGATATTTTAAAATTGTTTAAACTTTTTAACTTTATACTAGGTACAAACATTACGTTTGGTTAAAGTTTGATTCTACCATTTACTTTAGGTGAGATATGGTACCAAGGCGTATTTCAACTTGAAACACGATTTCTGCGGTTTTAGAGTCTGAAATAAACATTTTTCGTTTACAAGGCGTATTTCAACTTGAAACACGATTTCTACGTTTTTAGAGTCTGAAATGAACATTTTTCGTTTACTCGCCTAAATATAGTGATATTTTAAAATAATTTAAACTTTTTAACTTTATACTAGGTACAAACATTACGTTTGGTTAAAGTTTGATTCTACCATTTACTTTAGGTGAGATATGGTCCCAAGGCGTATTTCAACTTGAAACACGATTTCTACGTTATTAGAGTCTGAAATAAACATTTTTCGTTTACAAGGCGTATTTCAACTTGAAAGACGATTTCTACGTTTTTAGAGTCTGAAATGAACATTTTTCGTTTACTCGCCTAAATATAGTGATATTTTAAAATTGTTTAAACTTTTTAACTTTACCCTAAGTACAAACATTACGTTTGGTTAAAGTTTGATTCTACCATTTACTTTAGGTGAGATATGGTACCAAGGCGTATTTCAACTTGAAACACGATTTCTGTGGTTTTAGAGTCTGAAATAAACATTTTTCGTTTACAAGGCGTATTTCAACTTGAAAGACGATTTCTATGTTTTTAGAGTCTGAAATGAACATTTTTCGTTTACTCGCCTAAATATAGTGATATTTTAAAATTGTTTAAACTTTTTAACTTTACCGTAGGTACAAACATTACGTTTGGTTAAAGTTTGATTCTACCATTTACTTTAGGTGAGATATGGTCCCAAGGAGTATTTCAACTTGAAACACGATTTCTACGTTAGTAGAGTCTGAAATAAACATTTTTCGTTTACAAGGCGTATTTCAACTTGAAACACGATTTCTACGTTTTTAGAGTCTGAAATGAACATTTTTCGTTTACTCGCCTAAATATAGTGATATTTTAAAATTGTTTAAACTTTTTAACTTTATACTAGGTACAAACATTACGTTTGGTTAAAGTTTGATTCTACCATTTACTTTAGGTGAGATATGGTACCAAGGCGTATTTCAACTTGAAACACGATTTCTGCGGTTTTAGAGTCTGAAATAAACATTTTTCGTTTACAAGGCTTATTTCAACTTGAAACACGATTTCTACGTTTTTAGAGTCTGAAATGAACATTTTTCGTTTCCTCGCCTAAATATAGTGATATTTTAAAATTGTTTAAACTTTTTAACTTTATACTAGGTACAAACATTACGTTTGGTTAAAGTTTGATTCTACCATTTACTTTAGGTGAGATATGGTCCCAAGGCGTATTTCAACTTGAAACACGATTTCTACGTTATTAGAGTCTGAAATAAACATTTTTCGTTTACAAGGCGTATTTCAACTTGAAACACGATTTCTACGTGTTTAGAGTCTGAAATGAACATTTTTCGTTTACTCGCCTAAATATAGTGATATTTTAAAATTGTTTAAACTTTTTAACTTTACCCTAGGTACAAACATTACGTTTGGTTAAAGTTTGATTCTACCATTTACTTTAGGTGAGATATGGTACCAAGGCGTATTTCAACTTGAAACACGATTTCTGCGTTTTTAGAGTCTGAAATAAACATTTTTCGTTTACAAGGCGTATTTCAACTTGAAAGACGATTTCTACGTTTTTAGAGTCTGAAATGAACATTTTTCGTTTACTCGCCTAAATATAGTGATATTTTAAAATTGTTTAAACTTTTTAACTTTACCCTAAGTACAAACATTACGTTTGGTTAAAGTTTGATTCTACCATTTACTTTAGGTGAGATATGGTACCAAGGCGTATTTCAACTTGAAACACGATTTCTGCGGTTTTAGAGTCTGAAATAAACATTTTTCGTTTACAAGGCGTATTTCAACTTGAAAGACGATTTCTACGTTTTTAGAGTCTGAAATGAACATTTTTCGTTTACTCGCCTAAATATAGTGATATTTTAAAATTGTTTAAACTTTTTAACTTTACCCTAAGTACAAACATTACGTTTGGTTAAAGTTTGATTCTACCATTTACTTTAGGTGAGATATGGTCCCAAGGCGTATTTCAACTTGAAACACGATTTCTACGTTATTAGAGTCTGAAATAAACATTTTTCGTTTACAAGGCGTATTTCAACTTGAAAGACGATTTCTACGTTATTAGAGTCTGAAATAAACATTTTTCGTTTACAAGGCGTATTTCAACTTGAAAGACGATTTCTACGTTTTTAGAGTCTGAAATGAACATTTTTCGTTTACAAGGCGTATTTCAACTTGAAACACGATTTCTGCGGTTTTAGAGTCTGAGACGACCATTTTTCGTTTAAATATAGTGATATTTTCAAATTGTTTAAACTTTTTAACTTTACCCTAGGTACAAACATTACGTTTGGTTAAAGTTTGATTCTACCATTTACTTTAGGTGAGATATGGTCCCAAGGCGTATTTCAACTTGAAACACGATTTCTACGTTATTAGAGTCTGAAATAAACATTTTTCGTTTACAAGGCGTATTTCAACTTGAAACACGATTTCTACGTTTTTAGAGTCTGAAATGAACATTTTTCGTTTACTCGCCTAAATATAGTGATATTTTAAAATTGTTTAAACTTTTTAACTTTATACTAGGTACAAACATTACGTTTGGTTAAAGTTTGATTCTACCATTTACTTTAGGTGAGATATGGTACCAAGGCGTATTTCAACTTGAAACACGATTTCTGCGGTTTTAGAGTCTGAAATAAACATTTTTCGTTTACAAGGCGTATTTCAACTTGAAACACGATTTCTACGTTTTTAGAGTCTGAAATGAACATTTTTCGTTTACTCGCCTAAATATAGTGATATTTTAAAATTGTTTAAACTTTTTAACTTTATACTAGGTACAAACATTACGTTTGGTTAAAGTTTGATTCTACCATTTACTTTAGGTGAGATATGGTCCCAAGGCGTATTTCAACTTGAAACACGATTTCTACGTTATTAGAGTCTGAAATAAACATTTTTCGTTTACAAGGCGTATTTCAACTTGAAAGACGATTTCTACGTTTTTAGAGTCTGAAATGAACATTTTTCGTTTACTCGCCTAAATATAGTGATATTTTAAAATTGTTTAAACTTTTTAACTTTACCCTAAGTACAAACATTACGTTTGGTTAAAGTTTGATTCTACCATTTACTTTAGGTGAGATATGGTACCAAGGCGTATTTCAACTTGAAACACGATTTCTGTGGTTTTAGAGTCTGAAATAAACATTTTTCGTTTACAAGGCGTATTTCAACTTGAAAGACGATTTCTATGTTTTTAGAGTCTGAAATGAACATTTTTCGTTTACTCGCCTAAATATAGTGATATTTTAAAATTGTTTAAACTTTTTAACTTTACCGTAGGTACAAACATTACGTTTGGTTAAAGTTTGATTCTACCATTTACTTTAGGTGAGATATGGTCCCAAGGCGTATTTCAACTTGAAACACGATTTCTACGTTATTAGAGTCTGAAATAAACATTTTTCGTTTACAAGGCGTATTTCAACTTGAAACACGATTTCTACGTTTTTAGAGTCTGAAATGAACATTTTTCGTTTACTCGCCTAAATATAGTGATATTTTAAAATTGTTTAAACTTTTTAACTTTATACTAGGTACAAACATTACGTTTGGTTAAAGTTTGATTCTACCATTTACTTTAGGTGAGGTATGGTACCAAGGCGTATTTCAACTTGAAACACGATTTCTGCGGTTTTAGAGTCTGAGACGAACATTTTTCGTTTACTCGCCTAAATATAGTGATATTTTCAAATTGTTTAAACTTTTTAACTTTACCCTAGGTACAAACATTACGTTTGGTTAAAGTTTGATTCTACCATTTACTTTAGGTGAGATATGGTCCCAAGGCGTATTTCAACTTGAAACACGATTTCTACGTTATTAGAGTCTGAAATAAACATTTTTCGTTTACAAGGCGTATTTCAACTTGAAACACGATTTCTACGTTTTTAGAGTCTGAAATGAACATTTTTCGTTTACTCGCCTAAATATAGTGATATTTTAAAATTGTTTAAACTTTTTAACTTTATACTAGGTACAAACATTACGTTTGGTTAAAGTTTGATTCTACCATTTACTTTAGGTGAGATATGGTACCAAGGCGTATTTCAACTTGAAACACGATTTCTGCGGTTTTAGAGTCTGAAATAAACATTTTTCGTTTACAAGGCGTATTTCAACTTGAAACACGATTTCTACGTTTTTAGAGTCTGAAATGAACATTTTTCGTTTACTCGCCTAAATATAGTGATATTTTAAAAATGTTTAAACTTTTTAACTTTATACTAGGTACAAACATTACGTTTGGTTAAAGTTTGATTCTACCATTTACTTTAGGTGAGATATGGTCCCAAGGCGTATTTCAACTTGAAACACGATTTCTACGTTATTAGAGTCTGAAATAAACATTTTTCGTTTACAAGGCGTATTTCAACTTGAAACACGATTTCTACGTTTTTAGAGTCTGAAATGAACATTTTTCGTTTACTCGCCTAAATATAGTGATATTTTAAAATTGTTTAAACTTTTTAACTTTACCCTAGGTACAAACATTACGTTTGGTTAAAGTTTGATTCTACCATTTACTTTAGGTGAGATATGGTACCAAGGCGTATTTCAACTTGAAACACGATTTCTGCGTTTTTAGAGTCTGAAATAAACATTTTTCGTTTACAAGGCGTATTTCAACTTGAAAGACGATTTCTACGTTTTTAGAGTCTGAAATGAACATTTTTCGTTTACTCGCCTAAATATAGTGATATTTTAAAATTGTTTAAACTTTTTAACTTTACCCTAAGTACAAACATTACGTTTGGTTAAAGTTTGATTCTACCATTTACTTTAGGTGAGATATGGTACCAAGGCGTATTTCAACTTGAAACACGATTTCTGCGGTTTTAGAGTCTGAAATAAACATTTTTCGTTTACAAGGCGTATTTCAACTTGAAAGACGATTTCTACGTTTTTAGAGTCTGAAATGAACATTTTTCGTTTACTCGCCTAAATATAGTGATATTTTAAAATTGTTTAAACTTTTTAACTTTACCCTAAGTACAAACATTACGTTTGGTTAAAGTTTGATTCTACCATTTACTTTAGGTGAGATATGGTCCCAAGGCGTATTTCAACTTGAAACACGATTTCTACGTTATTAGAGTCTGAAATAAACATTTTTCGTTTACAAGGCGTATTTCAACTTGAAAGACGATTTCTACGTTATTAGAGTCTGAAATAAACATTTTTCGTTTACAAGGCGTATTTCAACTTGAAAGACGATTTCTACGTTTTTAGAGTCTGAAATGAACATTTTTCGTTTACTCGCCTAAATATAGTGATATTTTCAAATTGTTTAAACTTCTAACTTTACCCTAGGTACAAACATTACGTTTGGTTAAAGTTTGATTCTACCATTTACTTTAGGTGAGATATGGTCCCAAGGCGTATTTCAACTTGAAACACGATTTCTACGTTATTAGAGTCTGAAATAAACATTTTTCGTTTACAAGGCGTATTTCAACTTGAAAGACGATTTCTACGTTTTTAGAGTCTGAAATGAACATTTTTCGTTTACTCGCCTAAATATAGTGATATTTTAAAATTGTTTAAACTTTACCCTAAGTACAAACATTACGTTTGGTTAAAGTTTGATTCTACCATTTACTTTAGGTGAGATATGGTCCCAAGGCGTATTTCAACTTGAAACACGATTTCTGCGGTTTTAGAGTCTGAAATAAACATTTTTCGTTTACAAGGCGTATTTCAACTTGAAAGACGATTTCTACGTTTTTAGAGTCTGAAATGAACATTTTTCGTTTACTCGCCTAAATATAGTGATATTTTAAAATTGTTTAAACTTTTTAACTTTACCCTAGGTACAAACATTACGTTTGGTTAAAGTTTGATTCTACCATTTACTTTAGGTGAGATATGGTACCAAGGCGTATTTCAACTTGAAACACGATTTCTGCGTTTTTAGAGTCTGAAATAAACATTTTTCGTTTACAAGGCGTATTTCAACTTGAAAGACGATTTCTACGTTTTTAGAGTCTGAAATGAACATTTTTCGTTTACTCGCCTAAATATAGTGATATTTTAAAATTGTTTAAACTTTTTAACTTTACCCTAAGTACAAACATTACGTTTGGTTAAAGTTTGATTCTACCATTTACTTTAGGTGAGATATGGTACCAAGGCGTATTTCAACTTGAAACACGATTTCTGCGGTTTTAGAGTCTGAAATAAACATTTTTCGTTTACAAGGCGTATTTCAACTTGAAAGACGATTTCTACGTTTTTAGAGTCTGAAATGAACATTTTTCGTTTACTCGCCTAAATATAGTGATATTTTAAAATTGTTTAAACTTTTTAACTTTACCCTAAGTACAAACATTACGTTTGGTTAAAGTTTGATTCTACCATTTACTTTAGGTGAGATATGGTCCCAAGGCGTATTTCAACTTGAAACACGATTTCTACGTTATTAGAGTCTGAAATAAACATTTTTCGTTTACAAGGCGTATTTCAACTTGAAAGACGATTTCTACGTTATTAGAGTCTGAAATAAACATTTTTCGTTTACAAGGCGTATTTCAACTTGAAAGACGATTTCTACGTTTTTAGAGTCTGAAATGAACATTTTTCGTTTACAAGGCGTATTTCAACTTGAAACACGATTTCTGCGGTTTTAGAGTCTGAGACGAACATTTTTCGTTTACTCGCCTAAATATAGTGATATTTTCAAATTGTTTAAACTTTTTAACTTTACCCTAGGTACAAACATTACGTTTGGTTAAAGTTTGATTCTACCATTTACTTTAGGTGAGATATGGTCCCAAGGCGTATTTCAACTTGAAACACGATTTCTACGTTATTAGAGTCTGAAATAAACATTTTTCGTTTACAAGGCGTATTTCAACTTGAAAGACGATTTCTACGTTTTTAGAGTCTGAAATGAACATTTTTCGTTTACTCGCCTAAATATAGTGATATTTTAAAATTGTTTAAACTTTACCCTAAGTACAAACATTACGTTTGGTTAAAGTTTGATTCTACCATTTACTTTAGGTGAGATATGGTACCAAGGCGTATTTCAACTTGAAACACGATTTCTGCGGTTTTAGAGTCTGAAATAAACATTTTTCGTTTACAAGGCGTATTTCAACTTGAAAGACGATTTCTACGTTTTTAGAGTCTGAAATGAACATTTTTCGTTTACTCGCCTAAATATAGTGATATTTTAAAATTGTTTAAACTTTTTAACTTTACCCTAAGTACAAACATTACGTTTGGTTAAAGTTTGATTCTACCATTTACTTTAGGTGAGATATGGTCCCAAGGCGTATTTCAACTTGAAACACGATTTCTACGTTATTAGAGTCTGAAATAAACATTTTTCGTTTACAAGGCGTATTTCAACTTGAAAGACGATTTCTACGTTTTTAGAGTCTGAAATGAACATTTTTCGTTTACTCGCCTAAATATAGTGATATTTTAAAATTGTTTAAACTTTTTAACTTTACCCTAAGTACAAACATTACGTTTGGTTAAAGTTTGATTCTACCATTTACTTTAGGTGAGATATGGTCCCAAGGCGTATTTCAACTTGAAACACGATTTCTACGTTATTAGAGTCTGAAATAAACATTTTTCGTTTACAAGGCGTATTTCAACTTGAAAGACGATTTCTACGTTATTAGAGTCTGAAATAAACATTTTTCGTTTACAAGGCGTATTTCAACTTGAAAGACGATTTCTACGTTTTTAGAGTCTGAAATGAACATTTTTCGTTTACTCGCCTAAATATAGTGATATTTTCAAATTGTTTAAACTTCTAACTTTACCCTAGGTACAAACATTACGTTTGGTTAAAGTTTGATTCTACCATTTACTTTAGGTGAGATATGGTCCCAAGGCGTATTTCAACTTGAAACACGATTTCTACGTTATTAGAGTCTGAAATAAACATTTTTCGTTTACAAGGCGTATTTCAACTTGAAAGACGATTTCTACGTTTTTAGAGTCTGAAATGAACATTTTTCGTTTACTCGCCTAAATATAGTGATATTTTAAAATTGTTTAAACTTTACCCTAAGTACAAACATTACGTTTGGTTAAAGTTTGATTCTACCATTTACTTTAGGTGAGATATGGTCCCAAGGCGTATTTCAACTTGAAACACGATTTCTGCGGTTTTAGAGTCTGAAATAAACATTTTTCGTTTACAAGGCGTATTTCAACTTGAAAGACGATTTCTACGTTTTTAGAGTCTGAAATGAACATTTTTCGTTTACTCGCCTAAATATAGTGATATTTTAAAATTGTTTAAACTTTTTAACTTTACCCTAGGTACAAACATTACGTTTGGTTAAAGTTTGATTCTACCATTTACTTTAGGTGAGATATGGTACCAAGGCGTATTTCAACTTGAAACACGATTTCTGCGTTTTTAGAGTCTGAAATAAACATTTTTCGTTTACAAGGCGTATTTCAACTTGAAAGACGATTTCTACGTTTTTAGAGTCTGAAATGAACATTTTTCGTTTACTCGCCTAAATATAGTGATATTTTAAAATTGTTTAAACTTTTTAACTTTACCCTAAGTACAAACATTACGTTTGGTTAAAGTTTGATTCTACCATTTACTTTAGGTGAGATATGGTACCAAGGCGTATTTCAACTTGAAACACGATTTCTGCGGTTTTAGAGTCTGAAATAAACATTTTTCGTTTACAAGGCGTATTTCAACTTGAAAGACGATTTCTACGTTTTTAGAGTCTGAAATGAACATTTTTCGTTTACTCGCCTAAATATAGTGATATTTTCAAATTGTTTAAACTTTTTAACTTTACCCTAGGTACAAACATTACGTTTGGTTAAAGTTTGATTCTACCATTTACTTTAGGTGAGATATGGTCCCAAGGCGTATTTCAACTTGAAACACGATTTCTGCGGTTTTAGAGTCTGAAATAAACATTTTTCGTTTACAAGGCGTATTTCAACTTGAAACACGATTTCTACGTTTTTAGAGTCTGAAATGAACATTTTTCGTATACTCGCCTAAATATAGTGATATTTTAAAATTGTTTAAACTTTTTAACTTTATACTAGGTACAAACATTACGTTTGGTTAAAGTTTGATTCTACCATTTACTTTAGGTGAGATATGGTCCCAAGGCGTATTTCAACTTGAAACACGATTTCTACGTTATTAGAGTCTGAAATAAACATTTTTCGTTTACAAGGCGTATTTCAACTTGAAACACGATTTCTACGTTTTTAGAGTCTGAAATGAACATTTTTCGTTTACTCGCCTAAATATAGTGATATTTTAAAATTGTTTAAACTTTTTAACTTTATACTAGGTACAAACATTACGTTTGGTTAAAGTTTGATTCTACCATTTACTTTAGGTGAGATATGGTCCCAAGGCGTATTTCAACTTGAAACACGATTTCTACGTTATTATAGTCTGAAATAAACATTTTTCGTTTACAAGGCGTATTTCAACTTGAAAGACGATTTCTACGTTTTTAGAGTCTGAAATGAACATTTTTCGTTTACTCGCCTAAATATAGTGATATTTTAAAATTGTTTAAACTTTTTAACTTTACCCTAAGTACAAACATTACGTTTGGTTAAAGTTTGATTCTACCATTTACTTTAGGTGAGATATGGTACCAAGGCGTATTTCAACTTGAAACACGATTTCTGCGGTTTTAGAGTCTGAAATAAACATTTTTCGTTTACAAGGCGTATTTCAACTTGAAAGACGATTTCTATGTTTTTAGAGTCTGAAATGAACATTTTTCGTTTACTCGCCTAAATATAGTGATATTTTAAAATTGTTTAAACTTTTTAACTTTACCCTAAGTACAAACATTACGTTTGGTTAAAGTTTGATTCTACCATTTACTTTAGGTGAGATATGGTACCAAGGCGTATTTCAACTTGAAACACGATTTCTGCGGTTTTAGAGTCTGCGACGAACATTTTTCGTTTACTCGCCTAAATATAGTGATATTTTCAAATTGTTTAAACTTTTTAACTTTACCGTAGGTACAAACATTACGTTTGGTTAAAGTTTGATTCTACCATTTACTTTAGGTGAGATATGGTCCCAAGGCGTATTTCAACTTGAAACACGATTTCTACGTTATTAGAGTATGAAATAAACATTTTTCGTTTACAAGGCGTATTTCAACTTGAAACACGATTTCTACGTTTTTAGAGTCTGAAATGAACATTTTTCGTTTACTCGCCTAAATATAGTGATATTTTAAAATTGTTTAAACTTTTTAACTTTACCCTAGGTACAAACATTACGTTTGGTTAAAGTTTGATTCTACCATTTACTTTAGGTGAGATATGGTACCAAGGCGTATTTCAACTTGAAACACGATTTCTGCGTTTTTAGAGTCTGAAATAAACATTTTTCGTTTACAAGGCGTATTTCAACTTGAAAGACGATTTCTACGTTTTTAGAGTCTGAAATGAACATTTTTCGTTTACTCGCCTAAATATAGTGATATTTTAAAATTGTTTAAACTTTTTAACTTTACCCTAAGTACAAACATTACGTTTGGTTAAAGTTTGATTCTACCATTTACTTTAGGTGAGATATGGTCCCAAGGCGTATTTCAACTTGAAACACGATTTCTGCGGTTTTAGAGTCTGAGACGAACATTTTTCGTTTACTCGCCTAAATATAGTGATATTTTCAAATTGTTTAAACTTTTTAACTTTATACTAGGTACAAACATTACGTTTGGTTAAAGTTTGATTCTACCATTTACTTTAGGTGAGATATGGTACCAAGGCGTATTTCAACTTGAAACACGATTTCTGCGGTTTTAGAGTCTGAAATAAACATTTTTCGTTTACAAGGCGTATTTCAACTTGAAACACGATTTCTACGTTTTTAGAGTCTGAAATGAACATTTTTCGTTTACTCGCCTAAATATAGTGATATTTTAAAATTGTTTAAACTTTTTAACTTTATACTAGGTACAAACATTACGTTTGGTTAAAGTTTGATTCTACCATTTACTTTAGGTGAGATATGGTCCCAAGGCGTATTTCAACTTGAAACACGATTTCTACGTTATTATAGTCTGAAATAAACATTTTTCGTTTACAAGGCGTATTTCAACTTGAAAGACGATTTCTACGTTTTTAGAGTCTGAAATGAACATTTTTCGTTTACTCGCCTAAATATAGTGATATTTTAAAATTGTTTAAACTTTTTAACTTTACCCTAAGTACAAACATTACGTTTGGTTAAAGTTTGATTCTACCATTTACTTTAGGTGAGATATGGTACCAAGGCGTATTTCAACTTGAAACACGATTTCTGCGGTTTTAGAGTCTGAAATAAACATTTTTCGTTTACAAGGCGTATTTCAACTTGAAAGACGATTTCTATGTTTTTAGAGTCTGAAATGAACATTTTTCGTTTACTCGCCTAAATATAGTGATATTTTAAAATTGTTTAAACTTTTTAACTTTACCCTAAGTACAAACATTACGTTTGGTTAAAGTTTGATTCTACCATTTACTTTAGGTGAGATATGGTACCAAGGCGTATTTCAACTTGAAACACGATTTCTGCGGTTTTAGAGTCTGCGACGAACATTTTTCGTTTACTCGCCTAAATATAGTGATATTTTAAAATTGTTTAAACTTTTTAACTTTACCCTAGGTACAAACATTACGTTTGGTTAAAGTTTGATTCTACCATTTACTTCAGGTGAGATATGGTACCAAGGCGTATTTCAACTTGAAACACGATTTCTGCGTTTTTAGAGTCTGAAATAAACATTTTTCGTTTACAAGGCGTATTTCAACTTGAAAGACGATTTCTACGTTTTTAGAGTCTGAAATGAACATTTTTCGTTTACTCGCCTAAATATAGTGATATTTTAAAATTGTTTAAACTTTTTAACTTTACCCTAAGTACAAACATTACGTTTGGTTAAAGTTTGATTCTACCATTTACTTTAGGTGAGATATGGTACCAAGGCGTATTTCAACTTGAAACACGATTTCTGCGGTTTTAGAGTCTGAGACGAACATTTTTCGTTTACTCGCCTAAATATAGTGATATTTTCAAATTGTTTAAACTTTTTAACTTTACCCTAGGTACAAACATTACGTTTGGTTAAAGTTTGATTCTACCATTTACTTTAGGTGAGATATGGTCCCAAGGCGTATTTCAACTTGAAACACGATTTCTACGTTATTAGAGTCTGAAATAAACATTTTTCGTTTACAAGGCGTATTTCAACTTGAAAGACGATTTCTACGTTTTTAGAGTCTGAAATGAACATTTTTCGTTTACTCGCCTAAATATAGTGATATTTTAAAATTGTTTAAACTTTACCCTAAGTACAAACATTACGTTTGGTTAAAGTTTGATTCTACCATTTACTTTAGGTGAGATATGGTACCAAGGCGTATTTCAACTTGAAACACGATTTCTGCGGTTTTAGAGTCTGAAATAAACATTTTTCGTTTACAAGGCGTATTTCAACTTGAAAGACGATTTCTACGTTTTTAGAGTCTGAAATGAACATTTTTCGTTTACTCGCCTAAATATAGTGATATTTTAAAATTGTTTAAACTTTTTAACTTTACCCTAAGTACAAACATTACGTTTGGTTAAAGTTTGATTCTACCATTTACTTTAGGTGAGATATGGTCCCAAGGCGTATTTCAACTTGAAACACGATTTCTGCGGTTTTAGAGTCTGAGACGACCATTTTTCGTTTAAATATAGTGATATTTTCAAATTGTTTAAACTTTTTAACTTTACCCTAGGTACAAACATTACGTTTGGTTAAAGTTTGATTCTACCATTTACTTTAGGTGAGATATGGTCCCAAGGCGTATTTCAACTTGAAACACGATTTCTACGTTATTAGAGTCTGAAATAAACATTTTTCGTTTACAAGGCGTATTTCAACTTGAAAGACGATTTCTACGTTTTTAGAGTCTGAAATGAACATTTTTCGTTTACTCGCCTAAATATAGTGATATTTTAAAATTGTTTAAACTTTTTAACTTTACCCTAAGTACAAACATTACGTTTGGTTAAAGTTTGATTCTACCATTTACTTTAGGTGAGATATGGTCCCAAGGCGTATTTCAACTTGAAACACGATTTCTGCGGTTTTAGAGTCTGAGACGAACATTTTTCGTTTAAATATAGTGATATTTTCAAATTGTTTAAACTTTTTAACTTTACCCTAGGTACAAACATTACGTTTGGTTAAAGTTTGATTCTACCATTTACTTTAGGTGAGATATGGTCCCAAGGCGTATTTCAACTTGAAACGCGATTTGTACGTTATTAGAGTCTGAAATAAACATTTTTCGTTTACAAGGCGTATTTCAACTTGAAACACGATTTCTACGTTTTTAGAGTCTGAAATGAACATTTTTCGTTTACTCGCCTAAATATAGTGATATTTTAAAATTGTTTAAACTTTTTAACTTTATACTAGGTACAAACATTACGTTTGGTTAAAGTTTGATTCTACCATTTACTTTAGGTGAGATATGGTACCAAGGCGTATTTCAACTTGAAACACGATTTCTGCGGTTTTAGAGTCTGAAATAAACATTTTTCGTTTACAAGGCGTATTTCAACTTGAAACACGATTTCTACGTTTTTAGAGTCTGAAATGAACATTTTTCGTTTACTCGCCTAAATATAGTGATATTTTAAAATTGTTTAAACTTTTTAACTTTATACTAGGTACAAACATTACGTTTGGTTAAAGTTTGATTCTACCATTTACTTTAGGTGAGATATGGTCTCAAGGCGTATTTCAACTTGAAACACGATTTCTACGTTATTAGAGTCTGAAATAAACATTTTTCGTTTACAAGGCGTATTTCAACTTGAAAGACGATTTCTACGTTTTTAGAGTCTGAAATGAACATTTTTCGTTTACTCGCCTAAATATAGTGATATTTTAAAATTGTTTAAACTTTTTAACTTTATACTAGGTACAAACATTACGTTTGGTTAAAGTTTGATTCTACCATTTACTTTAGGTGAGATATGGTCCCAAGGCGTATTTCAACTTGAAACACGATTTCTACGTTATTAGAGTCTGAAATAAACATTTTTCGTTTACAAGGCGTATTTCAACTTGAAAGACGATTTCTACGTTTTTAGAGTCTGAAATGAACATTTTTCGTTTACTCGCCTAAATATAGTGATATTTTAAAATTGTTTATACTTTTTAACTTTATACTAGGTACAAACATTACGTTTGGTTAAAGTTTGATTCTACCATTTACTTTAGGTGAGATATGGTACCAAGGCGTATTTCAACTTGAAACACGATTTCTGCGGTTTTAGAGTCTGAAATAAACATTTTTCGTTTACAAGGCGTATTTCAACTTGAAACACGATTTCTACGTTTTTAGAGTCTGAAATGAACATTTTTCGTTTACTCGCCTAAATATAGTGATATTTTAAAATTGTTTAAACTTTTTAACTTTATACTAGGTACAAACATTACGTTTGGTTAAAGTTTGATTCTACCATTTACTTTAGGTGAGATATGGTCCCAAGGCGTATTTCAACTTGAAACACGATTTCTACGTTATCAGAGTCTGAAATAAACATTTTTCGTTTACAAGGCGTATTTCAACTTGAAACACGATTTCTACGTTTTTAGAGTCTGAAATGAACATTTTTCGTTTACTCGCCTAAATATAGTGATATTTTAAAATTGTTTAAACTTTTTAACTTTACCCTAGGTACAAACATTACGTTTGGTTAAAGTTTGATTCTACCATTTACTTTAGGTGAGATATGGTACCAAGGCGTATTTCAACTTGAAACACGATTTCTGCGGTTTTAGAGTATGAAATAAACATTTTTCGTTTACAAAGCGTATTTCAACTTGAAAGACGATTTCTACGTTTTTAGAGTCTGAAATGAACATTTTTCGTTTACTCGCCTAAATATAGTGATATTTTAAAATTGTTTAAACTTTTTAACTTTACCCTAAGTACAAACATTACGTTTGGTTAAAGTTTTGATTCTACCATATACTTTAGGTGAGATATGGTACCAAGGCGTATTTCAACTTGAAACACGATTTCTGCGGTTTTAGAGTCTGAAATAAACATTTTTCGTTTACAAGGCGTATTTCAACTTGAAACACGATTTCTACGTTTTTAGAGTCTGAAATGAACATTTTTCGTTTACTCGCCTAAATATAGTGATATTTTCAAATTGTTTAAACTTTTTAACTTTACCCTAGGTACAAACATTACGTTTGGTTAAAGTTTGATTCTACCATTTACTTTAGGTGAGATATGGTCCCAAGGCGTATTTCAACTTGAAACGCGATTTCTACGTTATTAGAGTCTGAAATAAACATTTTTCGTTTACAAGGCGTATTTCAACTTGAAACACGATTTCTACGTTTTTAGAGTCTGAAATGAACATTTTTCGTTTACTCGCCTAAATATAGTGATATTTTAAAATTGTTTAAACTTTTTAACTTTATACTAGGTACAAACATTACGTTTGGTTAAAGTTTGATTCTACCATTTACTTTAGGTGAGATATGGTACCAAGGCGTATTTCAACTTGAAACACGATTTCTGCGGTTTTAGAGTCTGAAATAAACATTTTTCGTTTACAAGGCGTATTTCAACTTGAAACACGATTTCTACGTTTTTAGAGTCTGAAATGAACATTTTTCGTTTACTCGCCTAAATATAGTGATATTTTAAAATTGTTTAAACTTTTTAACTTTATACTAGGTACAAACATTACGTTTGGTTAAAGTTTGATTCTACCATTTACTTTAGGTGAGATATGGTCTCAAGGCGTATTTCAACTTGAAACACGATTTCTACGTTATTAGAGTCTGAAATAAACATTTTTCGTTTACAAGGCGTATTTCAACTTGAAAGACGATTTCTACGTTTTTAGAGTCTGAAATGAACATTTTTCGTTTACTCGCCTAAATATAGTGATATTTTAAAATTGTTTAAACTTTTTAACTTTACCCTAAGTACAAACATTACGTTTGGTTAAAGTTTGATTCTACCATTTACTTTAGGTGAGATATGGTACCAAGGCGTATTTCAACTTGAAACACGATTTCTGCGGTTTTAGAGTATGAAATAAACATTTTTCGTTTACAAAGCGTATTTCAACTTGAAAGACGATTTCTACGTTTTTAGAGTCTGAAATGAACATTTTTCGTTTACTCGCCTAAATATAGTGATATTTTAAAATTGTTTAAACTTTTTAACTTTACCCTAAGTACAAACATTACGTTTGGTTAAAGTTTTGATTCTACCATATACTTTAGGTGAGATATGGTACCAAGGCGTATTTCAACTTGAAACACGATTTCTGCGGTTTTAGAGTCTGAGACGAACATTTTTCGTTTACTCGCCTAAATATAGTGATATTTTCAAATTGTTTAAACTTTTTAACTTTACCCTAGGTACAAACATTACGTTTGGTTAAAGTTTGATTCTACCATTTACTTTAGGTGAGATATGGTCCCAAGGCGTATTTCAACTTGAAACGCGATTTCTACGTTATTAGAGTCTGAAATAAACATTTTTCGTTTACAAGGCGTATTTCAACTTGAAACACGATTTCTACGTTTTTAGAGTCTGAAATGAACATTTTTCGTTTACTCGCCTAAATATAGTGATATTTTAAAATTGTTTAAACTTTTTAACTTTATACTAGGTACAAACATTACGTTTGGTTAAAGTTTGATTCTACCATTTACTTTAGGTGAGATATGGTACCAAGGCGTATTTCAACTTGAAACACGATTTCTGCGGTTTTAGAGTCTGAAATAAACATTTTTCGTTTACAAGGCGTATTTCAACTTGAAACACGATTTCTACGTTTTTAGAGTCTGAAATGAACATTTTTCGTTTACTCGCCTAAATATAGTGATATTTTAAAATTGTTTAAACTTTTTAACTTTATACTAGGTACAAACATTACGTTTGGTTAAAGTTTGATTCTACCATTTACTTTAGGTGAGATATGGTCTCAAGGCGTATTTCAACTTGAAACACGATTTCTACGTTATTAGAGTCTGAAATAAACATTTTTCGTTTACAAGGCGTATTTCAACTTGAAAGACGATTTCTACGTTTTTAGAGTCTGAAATGAACATTTTTCGTTTACTCGCCTAAATATAGTGATATTTTAAAATTGTTTAAACTTTTTAACTTTACCCTAAGTACAAACATTACGTTTGGTTAAAGTTTTGATTCTACCATATACTTTAGGTGAGATATGGTACCAAGGCGTATTTCAACTTGAAACACGATTTCTGCGGTTTTAGAGTCTGAAATAAACATTTTTCGTTTACAAGGCGTATTTCAACTTGAAACACGATTTCTACGTTTTTAGAGTCTGAAATGAACATTTTTCGTTTACTCGCCTAAATATAGTGATATTTTAAAATTGTTTAAACTTTTTAACTTTACCCTAAGTACAAACATTACGTTTGGTTAAAGTTTGATTCTACCATTTACTTTAGGTGAGATATGGTACCAAGGCGTATTTCAACTTGAAACACGATTTCTGCGGTTTTAGAGTCTGAGACGAACATTTTTCGTTTACTCGCCTAAATATAGTGATATTTTCAAATTGTTTAAACTTTTTAACTTTACCCTAGGTACAAACATTACGTTTGGTTAAAGTTTGATTCTACCATTTACTTTAGGTGAGATATGGTCCCAAGGCGTATTTCAACTTGAAACGCGATTTCTACGTTATTAGAGTCTGAAATAAACATTTTTCGTTTACAAGGCGTATTTCAACTTGAAACACGATTTCTACGTTTTTAGAGTCTGAAATGAACATTTTTCGTTTACTCGCCTAAATATAGTGATATTTTAAAATTGTTTAAACTTTTTAACTTTATACTAGGTACAAACATTACGTTTGGTTAAAGTTTGATTCTACCATTTACTTTAGGTGAGATATGGTACCAAGGCGTATTTCAACTTGAAACACGATTTCTGCGGTTTTAGAGTCTGAAATAAACATTTTTCGTTTACAAGGCGTATTTCAACTTGAAACACGATTTCTACGTTTTTAGAGTCTGAAATGAACATTTTTCGTTTACTCGCCTAAATATAGTGATATTTTAAAATTGTTTAAACTTTTTAACTTTATACTAGGTACAAACATTACGTTTGGTTAAAGTTTGATTCTACCATTTACTTTAGGTGAGATATGGTCTCAAGGCGTATTTCAACTTGAAACACGATTTCTACGTTATTAGAGTCTGAAATAAACATTTTTCGTTTACAAGGCGTATTTCAACTTGAAAGACGATTTCTACGTTTTTAGAGTCTGAAATGAACATTTTTCGTTTACTCGCCTAAATATAGTGATATTTTAAAATTGTTTAAACTTTTTAACTTTATACTAGGTACAAACATTACGTTTGGTTAAAGTTTGATTCTACCATTTACTTTAGGTGAGATATGGTCCCAAGGCGTATTTCAACTTGAAACACGATTTCTACGTTATTAGAGTCTGAAATAAACATTTTTCGTTTACAAGGCGTATTTCAACTTGAAAGACGATTTCTACGTTTTTAGAGTCTGAAATGAACATTTTTCGTTTACTCGCCTAAATATAGTGATATTTTAAAATTGTTTATACTTTTTAACTTTATACTAGGTACAAACATTACGTTTGGTTAAAGTTTGATTCTACCATTTACTTTAGGTGAGATATGGTACCAAGGCGTATTTCAACTTGAAACACGATTTCTGCGGTTTTAGAGTCTGAAATAAACATTTTTCGTTTACAAGGCGTATTTCAACTTGAAACACGATTTCTACGTTTTTAGAGTCTGAAATGAACATTTTTCGTTTACTCGCCTAAATATAGTGATATTTTAAAATTGTTTAAACTTTTTAACTTTATACTAGGTACAAACATTACGTTTGGTTAAAGTTTGATTCTACCATTTACTTTAGGTGAGATATGGTCCCAAGGCGTATTTCAACTTGAAACACGATTTCTACGTTATCAGAGTCTGAAATAAACATTTTTCGTTTACAAGGCGTATTTCAACTTGAAACACGATTTCTACGTTTTTAGAGTCTGAAATGAACATTTTTCGTTTACTCGCCTAAATATAGTGATATTTTAAAATTGTTTAAACTTTTTAACTTTACCCTAGGTACAAACATTACGTTTGGTTAAAGTTTGATTCTACCATTTACTTTAGGTGAGATATGGTACCAAGGCGTATTTCAACTTGAAACACGATTTCTGCGGTTTTAGAGTATGAAATAAACATTTTTCGTTTACAAAGCGTATTTCAACTTGAAAGACGATTTCTACGTTTTTAGAGTCTGAAATGAACATTTTTCGTTTACTCGCCTAAATATAGTGATATTTTAAAATTGTTTAAACTTTTTAACTTTACCCTAAGTACAAACATTACGTTTGGTTAAAGTTTTGATTCTACCATATACTTTAGGTGAGATATGGTACCAAGGCGTATTTCAACTTGAAACACGATTTCTGCGGTTTTAGAGTCTGAAATAAACATTTTTCGTTTACAAGGCGTATTTCAACTTGAAACACGATTTCTACGTTTTTAGAGTCTGAAATGAACATTTTTCGTTTACTCGCCTAAATATAGTGATATTTTCAAATTGTTTAAACTTTTTAACTTTACCCTAGGTACAAACATTACGTTTGGTTAAAGTTTGATTCTACCATTTACTTTAGGTGAGATATGGTCCCAAGGCGTATTTCAACTTGAAACGCGATTTCTACGTTATTAGAGTCTGAAATAAACATTTTTCGTTTACAAGGCGTATTTCAACTTGAAACACGATTTCTACGTTTTTAGAGTCTGAAATGAACATTTTTCGTTTACTCGCCTAAATATAGTGATATTTTAAAATTGTTTAAACTTTTTAACTTTATACTAGGTACAAACATTACGTTTGGTTAAAGTTTGATTCTACCATTTACTTTAGGTGAGATATGGTACCAAGGCGTATTTCAACTTGAAACACGATTTCTGCGGTTTTAGAGTCTGAAATAAACATTTTTCGTTTACAAGGCGTATTTCAACTTGAAACACGATTTCTACGTTTTTAGAGTCTGAAATGAACATTTTTCGTTTACTCGCCTAAATATAGTGATATTTTAAAATTGTTTAAACTTTTTAACTTTATACTAGGTACAAACATTACGTTTGGTTAAAGTTTGATTCTACCATTTACTTTAGGTGAGATATGGTCTCAAGGCGTATTTCAACTTGAAACACGATTTCTACGTTATTAGAGTCTGAAATAAACATTTTTCGTTTACAAGGCGTATTTCAACTTGAAAGACGATTTCTACGTTTTTAGAGTCTGAAATGAACATTTTTCGTTTACTCGCCTAAATATAGTGATATTTTAAAATTGTTTAAACTTTTTAACTTTACCCTAAGTACAAACATTACGTTTGGTTAAAGTTTGATTCTACCATTTACTTTAGGTGAGATATGGTACCAAGGCGTATTTCAACTTGAAACACGATTTCTGCGGTTTTAGAGTATGAAATAAACATTTTTCGTTTACAAAGCGTATTTCAACTTGAAAGACGATTTCTACGTTTTTAGAGTCTGAAATGAACATTTTTCGTTTACTCGCCTAAATATAGTGATATTTTAAAATTGTTTAAACTTTTTAACTTTACCCTAAGTACAAACATTACGTTTGGTTAAAGTTTTGATTCTACCATATACTTTAGGTGAGATATGGTACCAAGGCGTATTTCAACTTGAAACACGATTTCTGCGGTTTTAGAGTCTGAGACGAACATTTTTCGTTTACTCGCCTAAATATAGTGATATTTTCAAATTGTTTAAACTTTTTAACTTTACCCTAGGTACAAACATTACGTTTGGTTAAAGTTTGATTCTACCATTTACTTTAGGTGAGATATGGTCCCAAGGCGTATTTCAACTTGAAACGCGATTTCTACGTTATTAGAGTCTGAAATAAACATTTTTCGTTTACAAGGCGTATTTCAACTTGAAACACGATTTCTACGTTTTTAGAGTCTGAAATGAACATTTTTCGTTTACTCGCCTAAATATAGTGATATTTTAAAATTGTTTAAACTTTTTAACTTTATACTAGGTACAAACATTACGTTTGGTTAAAGTTTGATTCTACCATTTACTTTAGGTGAGATATGGTACCAAGGCGTATTTCAACTTGAAACACGATTTCTGCGGTTTTAGAGTCTGAAATAAACATTTTTCGTTTACAAGGCGTATTTCAACTTGAAACACGATTTCTACGTTTTTAGAGTCTGAAATGAACATTTTTCGTTTACTCGCCTAAATATAGTGATATTTTAAAATTGTTTAAACTTTTTAACTTTATACTAGGTACAAACATTACGTTTGGTTAAAGTTTGATTCTACCATTTACTTTAGGTGAGATATGGTCTCAAGGCGTATTTCAACTTGAAACACGATTTCTACGTTATTAGAGTCTGAAATAAACATTTTTCGTTTACAAGGCGTATTTCAACTTGAAAGACGATTTCTACGTTTTTAGAGTCTGAAATGAACATTTTTCGTTTACTCGCCTAAATATAGTGATATTTTAAAATTGTTTAAACTTTTTAACTTTACCCTAAGTACAAACATTACGTTTGGTTAAAGTTTGATTCTACCATTTACTTTAGGTGAGATATGGTACCAAGGCGTATTTCAACTTGAAACACGATTTCTGCGGTTTTAGAGTCTGAAATAAACATTTTTCGTTTACAAGGCGTATTTCAACTTGAAAGACGATTTCTATGTTTTTAGAGTCTGAAATGAACATTTTTCGTTTACTCGCCTAAATATAGTGATATTTTAAAATTGTTTAAACTTTTTAACTTTACCCTAAGTACAAACATTACGTTTGGTTAAAGTTTGATTCTACCATTTACTTTAGGTGAGATATGGTACCAAGGCGTATTTCAACTTGAAACACGATTTCTGCGGTTTTAGAGTCTGAGACGAACATTTTTCGTTTACTCGCCTAAATATAGTGATATTTTAAAATTGTTTAAACTTTTTAACTTTATACTAGGTACAAACATTACGTTTGGTTAAAGTTTGATTCTACCATTTACTTTAGGTGAGATATGGTCCCAAGGCGTATTTCAACTTGAAACACGATTTCTACGTTATTAGAGTCTGAAATAAACATTTTTCGTTTACAAGGCGTATTTCAACTTGAAAGACGATTTCTACGTTTTTAGAGTCTGAAATGAACATTTTTCGTTTACTCGCCTAAATATAGTGATATTTTAAAATTGTTTATACTTTTTAACTTTATACTAGGTACAAACATTACGTTTGGTTAAAGTTTGATTCTACCATTTACTTTAGGTGAGATATGGTACCAAGGCGTATTTCAACTTGAAACACGATTTCTGCGGTTTTAGAGTCTGAAATAAACATTTTTCGTTTACAAGGCGTATTTCAACTTGAAACACGATTTCTACGTTTTTAGAGTCTGAAATGAACATTTTTCGTTTACTCGCCTAAATATAGTGATATTTTAAAATTGTTTAAACTTTTTAACTTTATACTAGGTACAAACATTACGTTTGGTTAAAGTTTGATTCTACCATTTACTTTAGGTGAGATATGGTCCCAAGGCGTATTTCAACTTGAAACACGATTTCTACGTTATCAGAGTCTGAAATAAACATTTTTCGTTTACAAGGCGTATTTCAACTTGAAACACGATTTCTACGTTTTTAGAGTCTGAAATGAACATTTTTCGTTTACTCGCCTAAATATAGTGATATTTTAAAATTGTTTAAACTTTTTAACTTTACCCTAGGTACAAACATTACGTTTGGTTAAAGTTTGATTCTACCATTTACTTTAGGTGAGATATGGTACCAAGGCGTATTTCAACTTGAAACACGATTTCTGCGGTTTTAGAGTATGAAATAAACATTTTTCGTTTACAAAGCGTATTTCAACTTGAAAGACGATTTCTACGTTTTTAGAGTCTGAAATGAACATTTTTCGTTTACTCGCCTAAATATAGTGATATTTTAAAATTGTTTAAACTTTTTAACTTTACCCTAAGTACAAACATTACGTTTGGTTAAAGTTTTGATTCTACCATATACTTTAGGTGAGATATGGTACCAAGGCGTATTTCAACTTGAAACACGATTTCTGCGGTTTTAGAGTCTGAAATAAACATTTTTCGTTTACAAGGCGTATTTCAACTTGAAACACGATTTCTACGTTTTTAGAGTCTGAAATGAACATTTTTCGTTTACTCGCCTAAATATAGTGATATTTTCAAATTGTTTAAACTTTTTAACTTTACCCTAGGTACAAACATTACGTTTGGTTAAAGTTTGATTCTACCATTTACTTTAGGTGAGATATGGTCCCAAGGCGTATTTCAACTTGAAACGCGATTTCTACGTTATTAGAGTCTGAAATAAACATTTTTCGTTTACAAGGCGTATTTCAACTTGAAACACGATTTCTACGTTTTTAGAGTCTGAAATGAACATTTTTCGTTTACTCGCCTAAATATAGTGATATTTTAAAATTGTTTAAACTTTTTAACTTTATACTAGGTACAAACATTACGTTTGGTTAAAGTTTGATTCTACCATTTACTTTAGGTGAGATATGGTACCAAGGCGTATTTCAACTTGAAACACGATTTCTGCGGTTTTAGAGTCTGAAATAAACATTTTTCGTTTACAAGGCGTATTTCAACTTGAAACACGATTTCTACGTTTTTAGAGTCTGAAATGAACATTTTTCGTTTACTCGCCTAAATATAGTGATATTTTAAAATTGTTTAAACTTTTTAACTTTATACTAGGTACAAACATTACGTTTGGTTAAAGTTTGATTCTACCATTTACTTTAGGTGAGATATGGTCTCAAGGCGTATTTCAACTTGAAACACGATTTCTACGTTATTAGAGTCTGAAATAAACATTTTTCGTTTACAAGGCGTATTTCAACTTGAAAGACGATTTCTACGTTTTTAGAGTCTGAAATGAACATTTTTCGTTTACTCGCCTAAATATAGTGATATTTTAAAATTGTTTAAACTTTTTAACTTTACCCTAAGTACAAACATTACGTTTGGTTAAAGTTTGATTCTACCATTTACTTTAGGTGAGATATGGTACCAAGGCGTATTTCAACTTGAAACACGATTTCTGCGGTTTTAGAGTATGAAATAAACATTTTTCGTTTACAAAGCGTATTTCAACTTGAAAGACGATTTCTACGTTTTTAGAGTCTGAAATGAACATTTTTCGTTTACTCGCCTAAATATAGTGATATTTTAAAATTGTTTAAACTTTTTAACTTTACCCTAAGTACAAACATTACGTTTGGTTAAAGTTTTGATTCTACCATATACTTTAGGTGAGATATGGTACCAAGGCGTATTTCAACTTGAAACACGATTTCTGCGGTTTTAGAGTCTGAGACGAACATTTTTCGTTTACTCGCCTAAATATAGTGATATTTTCAAATTGTTTAAACTTTTTAACTTTACCCTAGGTACAAACATTACGTTTGGTTAAAGTTTGATTCTACCATTTACTTTAGGTGAGATATGGTCCCAAGGCGTATTTCAACTTGAAACGCGATTTCTACGTTATTAGAGTCTGAAATAAACATTTTTCGTTTACAAGGCGTATTTCAACTTGAAACACGATTTCTACGTTTTTAGAGTCTGAAATGAACATTTTTCGTTTACTCGCCTAAATATAGTGATATTTTAAAATTGTTTAAACTTTTTAACTTTATACTAGGTACAAACATTACGTTTGGTTAAAGTTTGATTCTACCATTTACTTTAGGTGAGATATGGTACCAAGGCGTATTTCAACTTGAAACACGATTTCTGCGGTTTTAGAGTCTGAAATAAACATTTTTCGTTTACAAGGCGTATTTCAACTTGAAACACGATTTCTACGTTTTAGAGTCTGAAATGAACATTTTTCGTTTACTCGCCTAAATATAGTGATATTTTAAAATTGTTTAAACTTTTTAACTTTATACTAGGTACAAACATTACGTTTGGTTAAAGTTTGATTCTACCATTTACTTTAGGTGAGATATGGTCTCAAGGCGTATTTCAACTTGAAACACGATTTCTACGTTATTAGAGTCTGAAATAAACATTTTTCGTTTACAAGGCGTATTTCAACTTGAAAGACGAGTACTACGTTTTTAGAGTCTGAAATGAACATTTTTCGTTTACTCGCCTAAATATAGTGATATTTTAAAATTGTTTAAACTTTTTAACTTTATACTAGGTACAAACATTACGTTTGGTTAAAGTTTGATTCTACCATTTACTTTAGGTGAGATATGGTCCCAAGGCGTATTTCAACTTGAAACACGATTTCTACGTTATTAGAGTCTGAAATAAACATTTTTCGTTTACAAGGCGTATTTCAACTTGAAACACGATTTCTACGTTTTTAGAGTCTGAAATGAACATTTTTCGTTTACTCGCCTAAATATAGTGATATTTTAAAATTGTTTAAACTTTTTAACTTTATACTAGGTACAAACTTTACGTTTGGTTAAAGTTTGATTCTACCATTTACTTTAGGTGAGATATGGTCCCAAGGCGTATTTCAACTTGAAACACGATTTCTACGTTATTAGAGTCTGAAATAAACATTTTTCGTTTACAAGGCGTATTTCAACTTGAAACACGATTTCTACGTTTTTAGAGTCTGAAATGAACATTTTTCGTTTACTCGCCTAAATATAGTGATATTTTAAAATTGTTTAAACTTTTTAACTTTACCCTAGGTACAAACATTACGTTTGGTTAAAGTTTGATTCTACCATTTACTTTAGGTGAGATATGGTACCAAGGCGTATTTCAACTTGAAACACGATTTCTGCGGTTTTAGAGTCTGAAATAAACATTTTTCGTTTACAAGGCGTATTTCAACTTGAAAGACGATTTCTACGTTTTTAGAGTCTGAAATGAACATTTTTCGTTTACTCGCCTAAATATAGTGATATTTTAAAATTGTTTAAACTTTTTAACTTTACCCTAAGTACAAACATTACGTTTGGTTAAAGTTTTGATTCTACCATATACTTTAGGTGAGATATGGTACCAAGGCGTATTTCAACTTGAAACACGATTTCTACGTTTTTAGAGTCTGAAATGAACATTTTTCGTTTACTCGCCTAAATATAGTGATATTTTAAAATTGTTTAAACTTTTTAACTTTATACTAGGTACAAACATTACGTTTGGTTAAAGTTTGATTCTACCATTTACTTTAGGTGAGATATGGTCCCAAGGCGTATTTCAACTTGAAACACGATTTCTACGTTATTAGAGTCTGAAATAAACATTTTTCGTTTACAAGGCGTATTTCAACTTGAAAGACGATTTCTACGTTTTTAGAGTCTGAAATGAACATTTTTCGTTTACTCGCCTAAATATAGTGATATTTTAAAATTGTTTAAACTTTTTAACTTTACCCTAAGTACAAACATTACGTTTGGTTAAAGTTTGATTCTACCATTTACTTTAGGTGAGATATGGTCCCAAGGCGTATTTCAACTTGAAACACGATTTCTACGTTATTAGAGTCTGAAATAAACATTTTCGTTTACAAGGCGTATTTCAACTTAAAACACGATTTCTACGTTTTTAGAGTCTGAAATGAACATTTTTCGTTTACTCGCCTAAATATAGTGATATTTTCAAATTGTTTAAACTTTTTAACTTTACCCTAGGTACAAACATTACGTTTGGTTAAAGTTTGATTCTACCATTTACTTTAGGTGAGATATGGTCCCAAGGCGTATTTCAACTTGAAACGCGATTTCTACGTTATTAGAGTCTGAAATAAACATTTTTCGTTTACAAGGCGTATTTCAACTTGAAACACGATTTCTACGTTTTTAGAGTCTGAAATGAACATTTTTCGTTTACTCGCCTAAATATAGTGATATTTTAAAATTGTTTAAACTTTTTAACTTTATACTAGGTACAAACATTACGTTTGGTTAAAGTTTGATTCTACCATTTACTTTAGGTGAGATATGGTACCAAGGCGTATTTCAACTTGAAACACGATTTCTGCGGTTTTAGAGTCTGAAATAAACATTTTTCGTTTACAAGGCGTATTTCAACTTGAAACACGATTTCTACGTTTTTAGAGTCTGAAATGAACATTTTTCGTTTACTCGCCTAAATATAGTGATATTTTAAAATTGTTTAAACTTTTTAACTTTATACTAGGTACAAACATTACGTTTGGTTAAAGTTTGATTCTACCATTTACTTTAGGTGAGATATGGTCCCAAGGCGTATTTCAACTTGAAACACGATTTCTACGTTATTAGAGTCTGAAATAAACATTTTTCGTTTACTCGCCTAAATATAGTGATATTTTAAAATTGTTTAAACTTTTTAGCTTTACCCTAAGTACAAACATTACGTTTGGTTAAAGTTTGATTCTACCATTTACTTTAGGTGAGATATGGTACCAAGGCGTATTTCAACTTGAAACACGATTTCTGCGGTTTTAGAGTCTGAAATAAACATTTTTCGTTTACAAGGCGTATTTCAACTTGAAAGACGATTTCTATGTTTTTAGAGTCTGAAATGAACATTTTTCGTTTACTCGCCTAAATATAGTGATATTTTAAAATTGTTTAAACTTTTTAACTTTACCCTAAGTACAAACATTACGTTTGGTTAAAGTTTGATTCTACCATTTACTTTAGGTGAGATATGGTACCAAGGCGTATTTCAACTTGAAACACGATTTCTGCGGTTTTAGAGTCTGAGACGAACATTTTTCGTAAACTCGCCTAAATATAGTGATATTTTCAAATTGTTTAAACTTTTTAACTTTACCGTAGGTACAAACATTACGTTTGGTTAAAGTTTGATTCTACCATTTACTTTAGGTGAGATATGGTCCCAAGGCGTATTTCAACTTGAAACACGATTTCTACGTTATTAGAGTCTGAAATAAACATTTTTCGTTTACAAGGCGTATTTCAACTTGAAAGACGATTTCTACGTTTTTAGAGTCTGAAATGAACATTTTTCGTTTACTCGCCTAAATATAGTGATATTTTAAAATTGTTTAAACTTTTTAACTTTACCCTAAGTACAAACATTACGTTTGGTTAAAGTTTGATTCTACCATTTACTTTAGGTGAGATATGGTCCCAAGGCGTATTTCAACTTGAAACACGATTTCTACGTTATTAGAGTCTGAAATAAACATTTTCGTTTACAAGGCGTATTTCAACTTAAAACACGATTTCTACGTTTTTAGAGTCTGAAATAACCATTTTTCGTTTACTCGCCTAAATATAGTGATATTTTCAAATTGTTTAAACTTTTTAACTTTACCCTAGGTACAAACATTACGTTTGGTTAAAGTTTGATTCTACCATTTACTTTAGGTGAGATATGGTCCCAAGGCGTATTTCAACTTGAAACGCGATTTCTACGTTATTAGAGTCTGAAATAAACATTTTTCGTTTACAAGGCGTATTTCAACTTGAAACACGATTTCTACGTTTTTAGAGTCTGAAATGAACATTTTTCGTTTACTCGCCTAAATATAGTGATATTTTAAAATTGTTTAAACTTTTTAACTTTATACTAGGTACAAACATTACGTTTGGTTAAAGTTTGATTCTACCATTTACTTTAGGTGAGATATGGTCCCAAGGCGTATTTCAACTTGAAACACGATTTCTACGTTATTAGAGTCTGAAATAAACATTTTTCGTTTACAAGGCGTATTTCAACTTGAAACACGATTTCTACGTTTTTAGAGTCTGAAATGAACATTTTTCGTTTACTCGCCTAAATATAGTGATATTTTAAAATTGTTTAAACTTTTTAACTTTACCCTAGGTACAAACATTACGTTTGGTTAAAGTTTGATTCTACCATTTACTTTAGGTGAGATATGGTACCAAGGCGTATTTCAACTTGAAACACGATTTCTGCGGTTTTAGAGTCTGAAATAAACATTTTTCGTTTACAAGGCGTATTTCAACTTGAAAGACGATTTCTACGTTTTTAGAGTCTGAAATGAACATTTTTCGTTTACTCGCCTAAATATAGTGATATTTTAAAATTGTTTAAACTTTTTAACTTTACCCTAAGTACAAACATTACGTTTGGTTAAAGTTTTGATTCTACCATATACTTTAGGTGAGATATGGTACCAAGGCGTATTTCAACTTGAAACACGATTTCTGCGGTTTTAGAGTCTGAAATAAACATTTTTCGTTTACAAGGCGTATTTCAACTTGAAACACGATTTCTACGTTTTTAGAGTCTGAAATGAACATTTTTCGTTTACTCGCCTAAATATAGTGATATTTTAAAATTGTTTAAACTTTTTAACTTTATACTAGGTACAAACATTACGTTTGGTTAAAGTTTGATTCTACCATTTACTTTAGGTGAGATATGGTACCAAGGCGTATTTCAACTTGAAACACGATTTCTGCGGTTTTAGAGTCTGAAATAAACATTTTTCGTTTACAAGGCGTATTTCAACTTGAAACACGATTTCTACGTTTTTAGAGTCTGAAATGAACATTTTTCGTTTACTCGCCTAAATATAGTGATATTTTAAAATTGTTTAAACTTTTTAACTTTATACTAGGTACAAACATTACGTTTGGTTAAAGTTTGATTCTACCATTTACTTTAGGTGAGATATGGTCCCAAGGCGTATTTCAACTTGAAACACGATTTCTACGTTATTAGAGTCTGAAATAAACATTTTTCGTTTACAAGGCGTATTTCAACTTGAAAGACGATTTCTACGTTTTTAGAGTCTGAAATGAACATTTTTCGTTTACTCGCCTAAATATAGTGATATTTTAAAATTGTTTAAACTTTTTAACTTTACCCTAAGTACAAACATTACGTTTGGTTAAAGTTTGATTCTACCATTTACTTTAGGTGAGATATGGTCCCAAGGCGTATTTCAACTTGAAACACGATTTCTACGTTATTAGAGTCTGAAATAAACATTTTCGTTTACAAGGCGTATTTCAACTTAAAACACGATTTCTACGTTTTTAGAGTCTGAAATGAACATTTTTCGTTTACTCGCCTAAATATAGTGATATTTTCAAATTGTTTAAACTTTTTAACTTTACCCTAGGTACAAACATTACGTTTGGTTAAAGTTTGATTCTACCATTTACTTTAGGTGAGATATGGTCCCAAGGCGTATTTAAACTTGAAACGCGATTTCTACGTTATTAGAGTCTGAAATAAACATTTTTCGTTTACAAGGCGTATTTCAACTTGAAACACGATTTCTACGTTTTAAGAGTCTGAAATGAACATTTTTCGTTTACTCGCCTAAATATAGTGATATTTTAAAATTGTTTAAACTTTTTAACTTTATACTAGGTACAAACATTACGTTTGGTTAAAGTTTGATTCTACCATTTACTTTAGGTGAGATATGGTACCAAGGCGTATTTCAACTTGAAACACGATTTCTGCGGTTTTAGAGTCTGAAATAAACATTTTTCGTTTACAAGGCGTATTTCAACTTGAAACACGATTTCTACGTTTTTAGAGTCTGAAATGAACATTTTTCGTTTACTCGCCTAAATATAGTGATATTTTAAAATTGTTTAAAATTTTTAACTTTATACTAGGTACAAACATTACGTTTGGTTAAAGTTTGATTCTACCATTTACTTTAGGTGAGATATGGTCCCAAGGCGTATTTCAACTTGAAACACGATTTCTACGTTATTAGAGTCTGAAATAAACATTTTTCGTTTACTCGCCTAAATATAGTGATATTTTAAAATTGTTTAAACTTTTTAGCTTTACCCTAAGTACAAACATTACGTTTGGTTAAAGTTTGATTCTACCATTTACTTTAGGTGAGATATGGTACCAAGGCGTATTTCAACTTGAAACACGATTTCTGCGGTTTTAGAGTCTGAAATAAACATTTTTCGTTTACAAGGCGTATTTCAACTTGAAAGACGATTTCTATGTTTTTAGAGTCTGAAATGAACATTTTTCGTTTACTCGCCTAAATATAGTGATATTTTAAAATTGTTTAAACTTTTTAACTTTACCCTAAGTACAAACATTACGTTTGGTTAAAGTTTGATTCTACCATTTACTTTAGGTGAGATATGGTACCAAGGCGTATTTCAACTTGAAACACGATTTCTGCGGTTTTAGAGTCTGAGACGAACATTTTTCGTAAACTCGCCTAAATATAGTGATATTTTCAAATTGTTTAAACTTTTTAACTTTACCGTAGGTACAAACATTACGTTTGGTTAAAGTTTGATTCTACCATTTACTTTAGGTGAGATATGGTCCCAAGGCGTATTTCAACTTGAAACACGATTTCTACGTTATTAGAGTCTGAAATAAACATTTTTCGTTTACAAGGCGTATTTCAACTTGAAAGACGATTTCTACGTTTTTAGAGTCTGAAATGAACATTTTTCGTTTACTCGCCTAAATATAGTGATATTTTAAAATTGTTTAAACTTTTTAACTTTACCCTAAGTACAAACATTACGTTTGGTTAAAGTTTGATTCTACCATTTACTTTAGGTGAGATATGGTCCCAAGGCGTATTTCAACTTGAAACACGATTTCTACGTTATTAGAGTCTGAAATAAACATTTTCGTTTACAAGGCGTATTTCAACTTAAAACACGATTTCTACGTTTTTAGAGTCTGAAATAACCATTTTTCGTTTACTCGCCTAAATATAGTGATATTTTCAAATTGTTTAAACTTTTTAACTTTACCCTAGGTACAAACATTACGTTTGGTTAAAGTTTGATTCTACCATTTACTTTAGGTGAGATATGGTCCCAAGGCGTATTTCAACTTGAAACGCGATTTCTACGTTATTAGAGTCTGAAATAAACATTTTTCGTTTACAAGGCGTATTTCAACTTGAAACACGATTTCTACGTTTTTAGAGTCTGAAATGAACATTTTTCGTTTACTCGCCTAAATATAGTGATATTTTAAAATTGTTTAAACTTTTTAACTTTATACTAGGTACAAACATTACGTTTGGTTAAAGTTTGATTCTACCATTTACTTTAGGTGAGATATGGTCCCAAGGCGTATTTCAACTTGAAACACGATTTCTACGTTATTAGAGTCTGAAATAAACATTTTTCGTTTACAAGGCGTATTTCAACTTGAAACACGATTTCTACGTTTTTAGAGTCTGAAATGAACATTTTTCGTTTACTCGCCTAAATATAGTGATATTTTAAAATTGTTTAAACTTTTTAACTTTACCCTAGGTACAAACATTACGTTTGGTTAAAGTTTGATTCTACCATTTACTTTAGGTGAGATATGGTACCAAGGCGTATTTCAACTTGAAACACGATTTCTGCGGTTTTAGAGTCTGAAATAAACATTTTTCGTTTACAAGGCGTATTTCAACTTGAAAGACGATTTCTACGTTTTTAGAGTCTGAAATGAACATTTTTCGTTTACTCGCCTAAATATAGTGATATTTTAAAATTGTTTAAACTTTTTAACTTTACCCTAAGTACAAACATTACGTTTGGTTAAAGTTTTGATTCTACCATATACTTTAGGTGAGATATGGTACCAAGGCGTATTTCAACTTGAAACACGATTTCTGCGGTTTTAGAGTCTGAAATAAACATTTTTCGTTTACAAGGCGTATTTCAACTTGAAACACGATTTCTACGTTTTTAGAGTCTGAAATGAACATTTTTCGTTTACTCGCCTAAATATAGTGATATTTTAAAATTGTTTAAACTTTTTAACTTTATACTAGGTACAAACATTACGTTTGGTTAAAGTTTGATTCTACCATTTACTTTAGGTGAGATATGGTACCAAGGCGTATTTCAACTTGAAACACGATTTCTGCGGTTTTAGAGTCTGAAATAAACATTTTTCGTTTACAAGGCGTATTTCAACTTGAAACACGATTTCTACGTTTTTAGAGTCTGAAATGAACATTTTTCGTTTACTCGCCTAAATATAGTGATATTTTAAAATTGTTTAAACTTTTTAACTTTATACTAGGTACAAACATTACGTTTGGTTAAAGTTTGATTCTACCATTTACTTTAGGTGAGATATGGTCCCAAGGCGTATTTCAACTTGAAACACGATTTCTACGTTATTAGAGTCTGAAATAAACATTTTTCGTTTACAAGGCGTATTTCAACTTGAAAGACGATTTCTACGTTTTTAGAGTCTGAAATGAACATTTTTCGTTTACTCGCCTAAATATAGTGATATTTTAAAATTGTTTAAACTTTTTAACTTTACCCTAAGTACAAACATTACGTTTGGTTAAAGTTTGATTCTACCATTTACTTTAGGTGAGATATGGTCCCAAGGCGTATTTCAACTTGAAACACGATTTCTACGTTATTAGAGTCTGAAATAAACATTTTCGTTTACAAGGCGTATTTCAACTTAAAACACGATTTCTACGTTTTTAGAGTCTGAAATGAACATTTTTCGTTTACTCGCCTAAATATAGTGATATTTTCAAATTGTTTAAACTTTTTAACTTTACCCTAGGTACAAACATTACGTTTGGTTAAAGTTTGATTCTACCATTTACTTTAGGTGAGATATGGTCCCAAGGCGTATTTCAACTTGAAACGCGATTTCTACGTTATTAGAGTCTGAAATAAACATTTTTCGTTTACAAGGCGTATTTCAACTTGAAACACGATTTCTACGTTTTTAGAGTCTGAAATGAACATTTTTCGTTTACTCGCCTAAATATAGTGATATTTTAAAATTGTTTAAACTTTTTAACTTTATACTAGGTACAAACATTACGTTTGGTTAAAGTTTGATTCTACCATTTACTTTAGGTGAGATATGGTACCAAGGCGTATTTCAACTTGAAACACGATTTCTGCGGTTTTAGAGTCTGAAATAAACATTTTTCGTTTACAAGGCGTATTTCAACTTGAAACACGATTTCTACGTTTTTAGAGTCTGAAATGAACATTTTTCGTTTACTCGCCTAAATATAGTGATATTTTAAAATTGTTTAAACTTTTTAACTTTATACTAGGTACAAACATTACGTTTGGTTAAAGTTTGATTCTACCATTTACTTTAGGTGAGATATGGTCCCAAGGCGTATTTCAACTTGAAACACGATTTCTACGTTATTAGAGTCTGAAATAAACATTTTTCGTTTACTCGCCTAAATATAGTGATATTTTAAAATTGTTTAAACTTTTTAGCTTTACCCTAAGTACAAACATTACGTTTGGTTAAAGTTTGATTCTACCATTTACTTTAGGTGAGATATGGTACCAAGGCGTATTTCAACTTGAAACACGATTTCTGCGGTTTTAGAGTCTGAAATAAACATTTTTCGTTTACAAGGCGTATTTCAACTTGAAAGACGATTTCTATGTTTTTAGAGTCTGAAATGAACATTTTTCGTTTACTCGCCTAAATATAGTGATATTTTAAAATTGTTTAAACTTTTTAACTTTACCCTAAGTACAAACATTACGTTTGGTTAAAGTTTGATTCTACCATTTACTTTAGGTGAGATATGGTACCAAGGCGTATTTCAACTTGAAACACGATTTCTGCGGTTTTAGAGTCTGAGACGAACATTTTTCGTAAACTCGCCTAAATATAGTGATATTTTCAAATTGTTTAAACTTTTTAACTTTACCGTAGGTACAAACATTACGTTTGGTTAAAGTTTGATTCTACCATTTACTTTAGGTGAGATATGGTCCCAAGGCGTATTTCAACTTGAAACACGATTTCTACGTTATTAGAGTCTGAAATAAACATTTTTCGTTTACAAGGCGTATTTCAACTTGAAAGACGATTTCTACGTTTTTAGAGTCTGAAATGAACATTTTTCGTTTACTCGCCTAAATATAGTGATATTTTAAAATTGTTTAAACTTTTTAACTTTACCCTAAGTACAAACATTACGTTTGGTTAAAGTTTGATTCTACCATTTACTTTAGGTGAGATATGGTCCCAAGGCGTATTTCAACTTGAAACACGATTTCTACGTTATTAGAGTCTGAAATAAACATTTTCGTTTACAAGGCGTATTTCAACTTAAAACACGATTTCTACGTTTTTAGAGTCTGAAATGAACATTTTTCGTTTACTCGCCTAAATATAGTGATATTTTCAAATTGTTTAAACTTTTTAACTTTACCCTAGGTACAAACATTACGTTTGGTTAAAGTTTGATTCTACCATTTACTTTAGGTGAGATATGGTCCCAAGGCGTATTTCAACTTGAAACGCGATTTCTACGTTATTAGAGTCTGAAATAAACATTTTTCGTTTACAAGGCGTATTTCAACTTGAAACACGATTTCTACGTTTTTAGAGTCTGAAATGAACATTTTTCGTTTACTCGCCTAAATATAGTGATATTTTAAAATTGTTTAAACTTTTTAACTTTATACTAGGTACAAACATTACGTTTGGTTAAAGTTTGATTCTACCATTTACTTTAGGTGAGATATGGTACCAAGGCGTATTTCAACTTGAAACACGATTTCTGCGGTTTTAGAGTCTGAAATAAACATTTTTCGTTTACAAGGCGTATTTCAACTTGAAACACGATTTCTACGTTTTTAGAGTCTGAAATGAACATTTTTCGTTTACTCGCCTAAATATAGTGATATTTTAAAATTGTTTAAACTTTTTAACTTTATACTAGGTACAAACATTACGTTTGGTTAAAGTTTGATTCTACCATTTACTTTAGGTGAGATATGGTCCCAAGGCGTATTTCAACTTGAAACACGATTTCTACGTTATTAGAGTCTGAAATAAACATTTTTCGTTTACAAGGCGTATTTCAACTTGAAAGACGATTTCTACGTTTTTAGAGTCTGAAATGAACATTTTTCGTTTACTCGCCTAAATATAGTGATATTTTAAAATTGTTTAAACTTTTTAACTTTACCCTAAGTACAAACATTACGTTTGGTTAAAGTTTGATTCTACCATTTACTTTAGGTGAGATATGGTCCCAAGGCGTATTTCAACTTGAAACACGATTTCTACGTTATTAGAGTCTGAAATAAACATTTTCGTTTACAAGGCGTATTTCAACTTAAAACACGATTTCTACGTTTTTAGAGTCTGAAATGAACATTTTTCGTTTACTCGCCTAAATATAGTGATATTTTCAAATTGTTTAAACTTTTTAACTTTACCCTAGGTACAAACATTACGTTTGGTTAAAGTTTGATTCTACCATTTACTTTAGGTGAGATATGGTCCCAAGGCGTATTTCAACTTGAAACGCGATTTCTACGTTATTAGAGTCTGAAATAAACATTTTTCGTTTACAAGGCGTATTTCAACTTGAAACACGATTTCTACGTTTTTAGAGTCTGAAATGAACATTTTTCGTTTACTCGCCTAAATATAGTGATATTTTAAAATTGTTTAAACTTTTTAACTTTATACTAGGTACAAACATTACGTTTGGTTAAAGTTTGATTCTACCATTTACTTTAGGTGAGATATGGTACCAAGGCGTATTTCAACTTGAAACACGATTTCTGCGGTTTTAGAGTCTGAAATAAACATTTTTCGTTTACAAGGCGTATTTCAACTTGAAACACGATTTCTACGTTTTTAGAGTCTGAAATGAACATTTTTCGTTTACTCGCCTAAATATAGTGATATTTTAAAATTGTTTAAACTTTTTAACTTTATACTAGGTACAAACATTACGTTTGGTTAAAGTTTGATTCTACCATTTACTTTAGGTGAGATATGGTCCCAAGGCGTATTTCAACTTGAAACACGATTTCTACGTTATTAGAGTCTGAAATAAACATTTTTCGTTTACTCGCCTAAATATAGTGATATTTTAAAATTGTTTAAACTTTTTAGCTTTACCCTAAGTACAAACATTACGTTTGGTTAAAGTTTGATTCTACCATTTACTTTAGGTGAGATATGGTACCAAGGCGTATTTCAACTTGAAACACGATTTCTGCGGTTTTAGAGTCTGAAATAAACATTTTTCGTTTACAAGGCGTATTTCAACTTGAAAGACGATTTCTATGTTTTTAGAGTCTGAAATGAACATTTTTCGTTTACTCGCCTAAATATAGTGATATTTTAAAATTGTTTAAACTTTTTAACTTTACCCTAAGTACAAACATTACGTTTGGTTAAAGTTTGATTCTACCATTTACTTTAGGTGAGATATGGTCCCAAGGCGTATTTCAACTTGAAACACGATTTCTACGTTATTAGAGTCTGAAATAAACATTTTCGTTTACAAGGCGTATTTCAACTTAAAACACGATTTCTACGTTTTTAGAGTCTGAAATGAACATTTTTCGTTTACTCGCCTAAATATAGTGATATTTTCAAATTGTTTAAACTTTTTAACTTTACCCTAGGTACAAACATTACGTTTGGTTAAAGTTTGATTCTACCATTTACTTTAGGTGAGATATGGTCCCAAGGCGTATTTCAACTTGAAACGCGATTTCTACGTTATTAGAGTCTGAAATAAACATTTTTCGTTTACAAGGCGTATTTCAACTTGAAACACGATTTCTACGTTTTTAGAGTCTGAAATGAACATTTTTCGTTTACTCGCCTAAATATAGTGATATTTTAAAATTGTTTAAACTTTTTAACTTTATACTAGGTACAAACATTACGTTTGGTTAAAGTTTGATTCTACCATTTACTTTAGGTGAGATATGGTACCAAGGCGTATTTCAACTTGAAACACGATTTCTGCGGTTTTAGAGTCTGAAATAAACATTTTTCGTTTACAAGGCGTATTTCAACTTGAAACACGATTTCTACGTTTTTAGAGTCTGAAATGAACATTTTTCGTTTACTCGCCTAAATATAGTGATATTTTAAAATTGTTTAAACTTTTTAACTTTATACTAGGTACAAACATTACGTTTGGTTAAAGTTTGATTCTACCATTTACTTTAGGTGAGATATGGTCTCAAGGCGTATTTCAACTTGAAACACGATTTCTACGTTATTAGAGTCTGAAATAAACATTTTTCGTTTACTCGCCTAAATATAGTGATATTTTAAAATTGTTTAAACTTTTTAGCTTTACCCTAAGTACAAACATTACGTTTGGGTAAAGTTTGATTCTACCATTTACTTTAGGTGAGATATGGTACCAAGGCGTATTTCAACTTGAAACACGATTTCTGCGGTTTTAGAGTCTGAAATAAACATTTTTCGTTTACAAGGCGTATTTCAACTTGAAAGACGATTTCTATGTTTTTAGAGTCTGAAATGAACATTTTTCGTTTACTCGCCTAAATATAGTGATATTTTAAAATTGTTTAAACTTTTTAACTTTACCCTAAGTACAAACATTACGTTTGGTTAAAGTTTGATTCTACCATTTACTTTAGGTGAGATATGGTACCAAGGCGTATTTCAACTTGAAACACGATTTCTGCGGTTTTAGAGTCTGAAATAAACATTTTTCGTTTACAAGGCGTATTTCAACTTGAAACACGATTTCTACGTTTTTAGAGTCTGAAATGAACATTTTTCGTTTACTCGCCTAAATATAGTGATATTTTAAAATTGTTTAAACTTTTTAACTTTATACTAGGTACAAACATTACGTTTGGTTAAAGTTTGATTCTACCATTTACTTTAGGTGAGATATGGTCTCAAGGCGTATTTCAACTTGAAACACGATTTCTACGTTATTAGAGTCTGAAATAAACATTTTTCGTTTACAAGGCGTATTTCAACTTGAAAGACGATTTCTACGTTTTTAGAGTCTGAAATGAACATTTTTCGTTTACTCGCCTAAATATAGTGATATTTTAAAATTGTTTAAACTTTTTAACTTTACCCTAAGTACAAACATTACGTTTGGTTAAAGTTTGATTCTACCATTTACTTTAGGTGAGATATGGTACCAAGGCGTATTTCAACTTGAAACACGATTTCTGCGGTTTTAGAGTCTGAAATAAACATTTTTCGTTTACAAGGCGTATTTCAACTTGAAAGACGATTTCTATGTTTTTAGAGTCTGAAATGAACATTTTTCGTTTACTCGCCTAAATATAGTGATATTTTAAAATTGTTTAAACTTTTTAACTTTACCCTAAGTACAAACATTACGTTTGGTTAAAGTTTGATTCTACCATTTACTTTAGGTGAGATATGGTACCAAGGCGTATTTCAACTTGAAACACGATTTCTGCGGTTTTAGAGTCTGAGACGAACATTTTTCGTTTACTCGCCTAAATATAGTGATATTTTAAAATTGTTTAAACTTTTTAACTTTATACTAGGTACAAACATTACGTTTGGTTAAAGTTTGATTCTACCATTTACTTTAGGTGAGATATGGTCCCAAGGCGTATTTCAACTTGAAACACGATTTCTACGTTATTAGAGTCTGAAATAAACATTTTTCGTTTACAAGGCGTATTTCAACTTGAAACACGATTTCTACGTTTTTAGAGTCTGAAATGAACATTTTTCGTTTACTCGCCTAAATATAGTGATATTTTAAAATTGTTTAAACTTTTTAACTTTACCCTAGGTACAAACATTACGTTTGGTTAAAGTTTGATTCTACCATTTACTTTAGGTGAGATATGGTACCAAGGCGTATTTCAACTTGAAACACGATTTCTGCGGTTTTAGAGTCTGAAATAAACATTTTTCGTTTACAAGGCGTATTTCAACTTGAAAGACGATTTCTACGTTTTTAGAGTCTGAAATGAACATTTTTCGTTTACTCGCCTAAATATAGTGATATTTTAAAATTGTTTAAACTTTTTAACTTTACCCTAAGTACAAACATTACGTTTGGTTAAAGTTTTGATTCTACCATATACTTTAGGTGAGATATGGTACCAAGGCGTATTTCAACTTGAAACACGATTTCTGCGGTTTTAGAGTCTGAAATAAACATTTTTCGTTTACAAGGCGTATTTCAACTTGAAACACGATTTCTACGTTTTTAGAGTCTGAAATGAACATTTTTCGTTTACTCGCCTAAATATAGTGATATTTTAAAATTGTTTAAACTTTTTAACTTTATACTAGGTACAAACATTACGTTTGGTTAAAGTTTGATTCTACCATTTACTTTAGGTGAGATATGGTACCAAGGCGTATTTCAACTTGAAACACGATTTCTGCGGTTTTAGAGTCTGAAATAAACATTTTTCGTTTACAAGGCGTATTTCAACTTGAAACACGATTTCTACGTTTTTAGAGTCTGAAATGAACATTTTTCGTTTACTCGCCTAAATATAGTGATATTTTAAAATTGTTTAAACTTTTTAACTTTATACTAGGTACAAACATTACGTTTGGTTAAAGTTTGATTCTACCATTTACTTTAGGTGAGATATGGTCCCAAGGCGTATTTCAACTTGAAACACGATTTCTACGTTATTAGAGTCTGAAATAAACATTTTTCGTTTACAAGGCGTATTTCAACTTGAAAGACGATTTCTACGTTTTTAGAGTCTGAAATGAACATTTTTCGTTTACTCGCCTAAATATAGTGATATTTTAAAATTGTTTAAACTTTTTAACTTTACCCTAAGTACAAACATTACGTTTGGTTAAAGTTTGATTCTACCATTTACTTTAGGTGAGATATGGTCCCAAGGCGTATTTCAACTTGAAACACGATTTCTACGTTATTAGAGTCTGAAATAAACATTTTCGTTTACAAGGCGTATTTCAACTTAAAACACGATTTCTACGTTTTTAGAGTCTGAAATGAACATTTTTCGTTTACTCGCCTAAATATAGTGATATTTTCAAATTGTTTAAACTTTTTAACTTTACCCTAGGTACAAACATTACGTTTGGTTAAAGTTTGATTCTACCATTTACTTTAGGTGAGATATGGTCCCAAGGCGTATTTCAACTTGAAACGCGATTTCTACGTTATTAGAGTCTGAAATAAACATTTTTCGTTTACAAGGCGTATTTCAACTTGAAACACGATTTCTACGTTTTTAGAGTCTGAAATGAACATTTTTCGTTTACTCGCCTAAATATAGTGATATTTTAAAATTGTTTAAACTTTTTAACTTTATACTAGGTACAAACATTACGTTTGGTTAAAGTTTGATTCTACCATTTACTTTAGGTGAGATATGGTACCAAGGCGTATTTCAACTTGAAACACGATTTCTGCGGTTTTAGAGTCTGAAATAAACATTTTTCGTTTACAAGGCGTATTTCAACTTGAAACACGATTTCTACGTTTTTAGAGTCTGAAATGAACATTTTTCGTTTACTCGCCTAAATATAGTGATATTTTAAAATTGTTTAAACTTTTTAACTTTATACTAGGTACAAACATTACGTTTGGTTAAAGTTTGATTCTACCATTTACTTTAGGTGAGATATGGTCCCAAGGCGTATTTCAACTTGAAACACGATTTCTACGTTATTAGAGTCTGAAATAAACATTTTTCGTTTACTCGCCTAAATATAGTGATATTTTAAAATTGTTTAAACTTTTTAGCTTTACCCTAAGTACAAACATTACGTTTGGTTAAAGTTTGATTCTACCATTTACTTTAGGTGAGATATGGTACCAAGGCGTATTTCAACTTGAAACACGATTTCTGCGGTTTTAGAGTCTGAAATAAACATTTTTCGTTTACAAGGCGTATTTCAACTTGAAACACGATTTCTACGTTTTTAGAGTCTGAAATGAACATTTTTCGTTTACTCGCCTAAATATAGTGATATTTTAAAATTGTTTAAACTTTTTAACTTTATACTAGGTACAAACATTACGTTTGGTTAAAGTTTGATTCTACCATTTACTTTAGGTGAGATATGGTCCCAAGGCGTATTTCAACTTGAAACACGATTTCTACGTTATTAGAGTCTGAAATAAACATTTTTCGTTTACAAGGCGTATTTCAACTTGAAACACGATTTCTACGTTTTTAGAGTCTGAAATGAACATTTTTCGTTTACTCGCCTAAATATAGTGATATTTTAAAATTGTTTAAACTTTTTAACTTTATACTAGGTACAAACATTACGTTTGGTTAAAGTTTGATTCTACCATTTACTTTAGGTGAGATATGGTACCAAGGCGTATTTCAACTTGAAACACGATTTCTGCGGTTTTAGAGTCTGAAATAAACATTTTTCGTTTACAAGGCGTATTTCAACTTGAAACACGATTTCTACGTTTTTAGAGTCTGAAATGAACATTTTTCGTTTACTCGCCTAAATATAGTGATATTTTAAAATTGTTTAAACTTTTTAACTTTATACTAGGTACAAACATTACGTTTGGTTAAAGTTTGATTCTACCATTTACTTTAGGTGAGATATGGTCCCAAGGCGTATTTCAACTTGAAACACGATTTCTACGTTATTAGAGTCTGAAATAAACATTTTTCGTTTACAAGGCGTATTTCAACTTGAAAGACGATTTCTACGTTTTTAGAGTCTGAAATGAACATTTTTCGTTTACTCGCCTAAATATAGTGATATTTTAAAATTGTTTAAACTTTTTAACTTTACCCTAAGTACAAACATTACGTTTGGTTAAAGTTTGATTCTACCATTTACTTTAGGTGAGATATGGTCCCAAGGCGTATTTCAACTTGAAACACGATTTCTACGTTATTAGAGTCTGAAATAAACATTTTCGTTTACAAGGCGTATTTCAACTTAAAACACGATTTCTACGTTTTTAGAGTCTGAAATGAACATTTTTCGTTTACTCGCCTAAATATAGTGATATTTTCAAATTGTTTAAACTTTTTAACTTTACCCTAGGTACAAACATTACGTTTGGTTAAAGTTTGATTCTACCATTTACTTTAGGTGAGATATGGTCCCAAGGCGTATTTCAACTTGAAACGCGATTTCTACGTTATTAGAGTCTGAAATAAACATTTTCGTTTACAAGGCGTATTTCAACTTGAAACACGATTTCTACGTTTTTAGAGTCTGAAATGAACATTTTTCGTTTACTCGCCTAAATATAGTGATATTTTAAAATTGTTTAAACTTTTTAACTTTATACTAGGTACAAACATTACGTTTGGTTAAAGTTTGATTCTACCATTTACTTTAGGTGAGATATGGTACCAAGGCGTATTTCAACTTGAAACACGATTTCTGCGGTTTTAGAGTCTGAAATAAACATTTTTCGTTTACAAGGCGTATTTCAACTTGAAACACGATTTCTACGTTTTTAGAGTCTGAAATGAACATTTTTCGTTTACTCGCCTAAATATAGTGATATTTTAAAATTGTTTAAACTTTTTAACTTTATACTAGGTACAAACATTACGTTTGGTTAAAGTTTGATTCTACCATTTACTTTAGGTGAGATATGGTCCCAAGGCGTATTTCAACTTGAAACACGATTTCTACGTTATTAGAGTCTGAAATAAACATTTTTCGTTTACTCGCCTAAATATAGTGATATTTTAAAATTGTTTAAACTTTTTAGCTTTACCCTAAGTACAAACATTACGTTTGGTTAAAGTTTGATTCTACCATTTACTTTAGGTGAGATATGGTACCAAGGCGTATTTCAACTTGAAACACGATTTCTGCGGTTTTAGAGTCTGAAATAAACATTTTTCGTTTACAAGGCGTATTTCAACTTGAAACACGATTTCTACGTTTTTAGAGTCTGAAATGAACATTTTTCGTTTACTCGCCTAAATATAGTGATATTTTAAAATTGTTTAAACTTTTTAACTTTATACTAGGTACAAACATTACGTTTGGTTAAAGTTTGATTCTACCATTTACTTTAGGTGAGATATGGTCCCAAGGCGTATTTCAACTTGAAACACGATTTCTACGTTATTAGAGTCTGAAATAAACATTTTTCGTTTACAAGGCGTATTTCAACTTGAAACACGATTTCTACGTTTTTAGAGTCTGAAATGAACATTTTTCGTTTACTCGCCTAAATATAGTGATATTTTAAAATTGTTTAAACTTTTTAACTTTATACTAGGTACAAACATTACGTTTGGTTAAAGTTTGATTCTACCATTTACTTTAGGTGAGATATGGTACCAAGGCGTATTTCAACTTGAAACACGATTTCTGCGGTTTTAGAGTCTGAAATAAACATTTTTCGTTTACAAGGCGTATTTCAACTTGAAACACGATTTCTACGTTTTTAGAGTCTGAAATGAACATTTTTCGTTTACTCGCCTAAATATAGTGATATTTTAAAATTGTTTAAACTTTTTAACTTTATACTAGGTACAAACATTACGTTTGGTTAAAGTTTGATTCTACCATTTACTTTAGGTGAGATATGGTCCCAAGGCGTATTTCAACTTGAAACACGATTTCTACGTTATTAGAGTCTGAAATAAACATTTTTCGTTTACAAGGCGTATTTCAACTTGAAAGACGATTTCTACGTTTTTAGAGTCTGAAATGAACATTTTTCGTTTACTCGCCTAAATATAGTGATATTTTAAAATTGTTTAAACTTTTTAACTTTACCCTAAGTACAAACATTACGTTTGGTTAAAGTTTGATTCTACCATTTACTTTAGGTGAGATATGGTCCCAAGGCGTATTTCAACTTGAAACACGATTTCTACGTTATTAGAGTCTGAAATAAACATTTTCGTTTACAAGGCGTATTTCAACTTAAAACACGATTTCTACGTTTTTAGAGTCTGAAATGAACATTTTTCGTTTACTCGCCTAAATATAGTGATATTTTCAAATTGTTTAAACTTTTTAACTTTACCCTAGGTACAAACATTACGTTTGGTTAAAGTTTGATTCTACCATTTACTTTAGGTGAGATATGGTCCCAAGGCGTATTTCAACTTGAAACGCGATTTCTACGTTATTAGAGTCTGAAATAAACATTTTTCGTTTACAAGGCGTATTTCAACTTGAAACACGATTTCTACGTTTTTAGAGTCTGAAATGAACATTTTTCGTTTACTCGCCTAAATATAGTGATATTTTAAAATTGTTTAAACTTTTTAACTTTATACTAGGTACAAACATTACGTTTGGTTAAAGTTTGATTCTACCATTTACTTTAGGTGAGATATGGTACCAAGGCGTATTTCAACTTGAAACACGATTTCTGCGGTTTTAGAGTCTGAAATAAACATTTTTCGTTTACAAGGCGTATTTCAACTTGAAACACGATTTCTACGTTTTTAGAGTCTGAAATGAACATTTTTCGTTTACTCGCCTAAATATAGTGATATTTTAAAATTGTTTAAACTTTTTAACTTTATACTAGGTACAAACATTACGTTTGGTTAAAGTTTGATTCTACCATTTACTTTAGGTGAGATATGGTCCCAAGGCGTATTTCAACTTGAAACACGATTTCTACGTTATTAGAGTCTGAAATAAACATTTTTCGTTTACTCGCCTAAATATAGTGATATTTTAAAATTGTTTAAACTTTTTAGCTTTACCCTAAGTACAAACATTACGTTTGGTTAAAGTTTGATTCTACCATTTACTTTAGGTGAGATATGGTACCAAGGCGTATTTCAACTTGAAACACGATTTCTGCGGTTTTAGAGTCTGAAATAAACATTTTTCGTTTACAAGGCGTATTTCAACTTGAAAGACGATTTCTATGTTTTTAGAGTCTGAAATGAACATTTTTCGTTTACTCGCCTAAATATAGTGATATTTTAAAATTGTTTAAACTTTTTAACTTTACCCTAAGTACAAACATTACGTTTGGTTAAAGTTTGATTCTACCATTTACTTTAGGTGAGATATGGTACCAAGGCGTATTTCAACTTGAAACACGATTTCTGCGGTTTTAGAGTCTGAGACGAACATTTTTCGTTTACTCGCCTAAATATAGTGATATTTTCAAATTGTTTAAACTTTTTAACTTTACCGTAGGTACAAACATTACGTTTGGTTAAAGTTTGATTCTACCATTTACTTTAGGTGAGATATGGTCCCAAGGCGTATTTCAACTTGAAACACGATTTCTACGTTATTAGAGTCTGAAATAAACATTTTTCGTTTACAAGGCGTATTTCAACTTGAAAGACGATTTCTACGTTTTTAGAGTCTGAAATGAACATTTTTCGTTTACTCGCCTAAATATAGTGATATTTTAAAATTGTTTAAACTTTTTAACTTTACCCTAAGTACAAACATTACGTTTAGTTAAAGTTTGATTCTACCATTTACTTTAGGTGAGATATGGTCCCAAGCCGTATTTCAACTTGAAACACGATTTCTACGTTATTAGAGTCTGAAATAAACATTTTCGTTTACAAGGCGTATTTCAACTTAAAACACGATTTCTACGTTTTTAGAGTCTGAAATGAACATTTTTCGTTTACTCGCCTAAATATAGTGATATTTTCAAATTGTTTAAACTTTTTAACTTTACCCTAGGTACAAACATTACGTTTGGTTAAAGTTTGATTCTACCATTTACTTTAGGTGTATTTCAACTTGAAACGCGATTTCTACGTTATTAGAGTCTGAAATAAACATTTTTCGTTTACAAGGCGTATTTCAACTTGAAACACGATTTCTACGTTTTTAGAGTCTGAAATGAACATTTTTCGTTTACTCGCCTAAATATAGTGATATTTTAAAATTGTTTAAACTTTTTAACTTTATACTAGGTACAAACATTACGTTTGGTTAAAGTTTGATTCTACCATTTACTTTAGGTGAGATATGGTACCAAGGCGTATTTCAACTTGAAACACGATTTCTGCGGTTTTAGAGTCTGAAATAAACATTTTTCGTTTACAAGGCGTATTTCAACTTGAAACACGATTTCTACGTTTTTAGAGTCTGAAATGAACATTTTTCGTTTACTCGCCTAAATATAGTGATATTTTAAAATTGTTTAAACTTTTTAACTTTATACTAGGTACAAACATTACGTTTGGTTAAAGTTTGATTCTACCATTTACTTTAGGTGAGATATGGTCTCAAGGCGTATTTCAACTTGAAACACGATTTCTACGTTATTAGAGTCTGAAATAAACATTTTTCGTTTACAAGGCGTATTTCAACTTGAAAGACGATTTCTACGTTTTTAGAGTCTGAAATGAACATTTTTCGTTTACTCGCCTAAATATAGTGATATTTTAAAATTGTTTAAACTTTTTAACTTTACCCTAAGTACAAACATTACGTTTGGTTAAAGTTTTGATTCTACCATATACTTTAGGTGAGATATGGTACCAAGGCGTATTTCAACTTGAAACACGATTTCTGCGGTTTTAGAGTCTGAAATAAACATTTTTCGTTTACAAGGCGTATTTCAACTTGAAACACGATTTCTACGTTTTTAGAGTCTGAAATGAACATTTTTCGTTTACTCGCCTAAATATAGTGATATTTTAAAATTGTTTAAACTTTTTAACTTTATACTAGGTACAAACATTACGTTTGGTTAAAGTTTGATTCTACCATTTACTTTAGGTTAGATATGGTACCAAGGCGTATTTCAACTTGAAACACGATTTCTGCGGTTTTAGAGTCTGAAATAAACATTTTTCGTTTACAAGGCGTATTTCAACTTGAAACACGATTTCTACGTTTTTAGAGTCTGAAATGAACATTTTTCGTTTACTCGCCTAAATATAGTGATATTTTAAAATTGTTTAAACTTTTTAACTTTATACTAGGTACAAACATTACGTTTGGTTAAAGTTTGATTCTACCATTTACTTTAGGTGAGATATGGTCCCAAGGCGTATTTCAACTTGAAACACGATTTCTACGTTATTAGAGTCTGAAATAAACATTTTTCGTTTACAAGGCGTATTTCAACTTGAAACACGATTTCTACGTTTTTAGAGTCTGAAATGAACATTTTTCGTTTACTCGCCTAAATATAGTGATATTTTAAAATTGTTTAAACTTTTTAACTTTACCCTAAGTACAAACATTACGTTTGGTTAAAGTTTGATTCTACCATTTACTTTAGGTGAGATATGGTACCAAGGCGTATTTCAACTTGAAACACGATTTCTGCGGTTTTAGAGTCTGAGACGAACATTTTTCGTTTACTCGCCTAAATATAGTGATATTTTAAAATTGTTTAAACTTTTTAACTTTACCCTAAGTACAAACATTACGTTTGGTTAAAGTTTGATTCTACCATTTACTTTAGGTGAGATATGGTACCAAGGCGTATTTCAACTTGAAACACGATTTCTGCGGTTTTAGAGTCTGAAATAAACATTTTTCGTTTACAAGGCGTATTTCAACTTGAAACACGATTTCTACGTTTTTAGAGTCTGAAATGAACATTTTTCGTTTACTCGCCTAAATATAGTGATATTTTAAAATTGTTTAAACTTTTTGACTTTACCCTAAGTACAAACATTACGTTTGGTTAAAGTTTGATTCTACCATTTACTTTAGGTGAGATATGGTCCCAAGGCGTATTTCAACTTGAAACACGATTTCTACGTTATTAGAGTCTGAAATAAACATTTTCGTTTACAAGGCGTATTTCAACTTAAAACACGATTTCTACGTTTTTAGAGTCTGAAATGAACATTTTTCGTTTACTCGCCTAAATATAGTGATATTTTCAAATTGTTTAAACTTTTTAACTTTACCCTAGGTACAAACATTACGTTTGGTTAAAGTTTGATTCTACCATTTACTTTAGGTGAGATATGGTCCCAAGGCGTATTTCAACTTGAAACGCGATTTCTACGTTATTAGAGTCTGAAATAAACATTTTTCGTTTACAAGGCGTATTTCAACTTGAAACACGATTTCTATGTTTTTAGAGTCTGAAATGAACATTTTTCGTTTACTCGCCTAAATATAGTGATATTTTAAAATTGTTTAAACTTTTTAACTTTACCCTAAGTACAAACATTACGTTTGGTTAAAGTTTGATTCTACCATTTACTTTAGGTGAGATATGGTACCAAGGCGTATTTCAACTTGAAACACGATTTCTGCGGTTTTAGAGTCTGAAATAAACATTTTTCGTTTACAAGGCGTATTTCAACTTGAAACACGATTTCTACGTTTTTAGAGTCTGAAATGAACATTTTTCGTTTACTCGCCTAAATATAGTGATATTTTAAAATTGTTTAAACTTTTTAACTTTATACTAGGTACAAACATTACGTTTGGTTAAAGTTTGATTCTACCATTTACTTTAGGTGAGATATGGTCTCAAGGCGTATTTCAACTTGAAACACGATTTCTACGTTATTAGAGTCTGAAATAAACATTTTTCGTTTACAAGGCGTATTTCAACTTGAAAGACGATTTCTACGTTTTTAGAGTCTGAAATGAACATTTTTCGTTTACTCGCCTAAATATAGTGATATTTTAAAATTGTTTAAACTTTTTAACTTTACCCTAAGTACAAACATTACGTTTGGTTAAAGTTTTGATTCTACCATATACTTTAGGTGAGATATGGTACCAAGGCGTATTTCAACTTGAAACACGATTTCTGCGGTTTTAGAGTCTGAAATAAACATTTTTCGTTTACAAGGCGTATTTCAACTTGAAACACGATTTCTACGTTTTTAGAGTCTGAAATGAACATTTTTCGTTTACTCGCCTAAATATAGTGATATTTTAAAATTGTTTAAACTTTTTAACTTTATACTAGGTACAAACATTACGTTTGGTTAAAGTTTGATTCTACCATTTACTTTAGGTTAGATATGGTACCAAGGCGTATTTCAACTTGAAACACGATTTCTGCGGTTTTAGAGTCTGAAATAAACATTTTTCGTTTACAAGGCGTATTTCAACTTGAAACACGATTTCTACGTTTTTAGAGTCTGAAATGAACATTTTTCGTTTACTCGCCTAAATATAGTGATATTTTAAAATTGTTTAAACTTTTTAACTTTATACTAGGTACAAACATTACGTTTGGTTAAAGTTTGATTCTACCATTTACTTTAGGTGAGATATGGTCCCAAGGCGTATTTCAACTTGAAACACGATTTCTACGTTATTAGAGTCTGAAATAAACATTTTTCGTTTACAAGGCGTATTTCAACTTGAAACACGATTTCTACGTTTTTAGAGTCTGAAATGAACATTTTTCGTTTACTCGCCTAAATATAGTGATATTTTAAAATTGTTTAAACTTTTTAACTTTACCCTAAGTACAAACATTACGTTTGGTTAAAGTTTGATTCTACCATTTACTTTAGGTGAGATATGGTACCAAGGCGTATTTCAACTTGAAACACGATTTCTGCGGTTTTAGAGTCTGAGACGAACATTTTTCGTTTACTCGCCTAAATATAGTGATATTTTAAAATTGTTTAAACTTTTTAACTTTACCCTAAGTACAAACATTACGTTTGGTTAAAGTTTGATTCTACCATTTACTTTAGGTGAGATATGGTACCAAGGCGTATTTCAACTTGAAACACGATTTCTGCGGTTTTAGAGTCTGAAATAAACATTTTTCGTTTACAAGGCGTATTTCAACTTGAAACACGATTTCTACGTTTTTAGAGTCTGAAATGAACATTTTTCGTTTACTCGCCTAAATATAGTGATATTTTAAAATTGTTTAAACTTTTTGACTTTACCCTAAGTACAAACATTACGTTTGGTTAAAGTTTGATTCTACCATTTACTTTAGGTGAGATATGGTCCCAAGGCGTATTTCAACTTGAAACACGATTTCTACGTTATTAGAGTCTGAAATAAACATTTTCGTTTACAAGGCGTATTTCAACTTAAAACACGATTTCTACGTTTTTAGAGTCTGAAATGAACATTTTTCGTTTACTCGCCTAAATATAGTGATATTTTCAAATTGTTTAAACTTTTTAACTTTACCCTAGGTACAAACATTACGTTTGGTTAAAGTTTGATTCTACCATTTACTTTAGGTGAGATATGGTCCCAAGGCGTATTTCAACTTGAAACGCGATTTCTACGTTATTAGAGTCTGAAATAAACATTTTTCGTTTACAAGGCGTATTTCAACTTGAAACACGATTTCTATGTTTTTAGAGTCTGAAATGAACATTTTTCGTTTACTCGCCTAAATATAGTGATATTTTAAAATTGTTTAAACTTTTTAACTTTACCCTAAGTACAAACATTACGTTTGGTTAAAGTTTGATTCTACCATTTACTTTAGGTGAGATATGGTACCAAGGCGTATTTCAACTTGAAACACGATTTCTGCGGTTTTAGAGTCTGAAATAAACATTTTTCGTTTACAAGGCGTATTTCAACTTGAAACACGATTTCTACGTTTTTAGAGTCTGAAATGAACATTTTTCGTTTACTCGCCTAAATATAGTGATATTTTAAAATTGTTTAAACTTTTTAACTTTATACTAGGTACAAACATTACGTTTGGTTAAAGTTTGATTCTACCATTTACTTTAGGTGAGATATGGTCCCAAGGCGTATTTCAACTTGAAACACGATTTCTACGTTTTTAGAGTCTGAAATGAACATTTTTCGTTTACTCGCCTAAATATAGTGATATTTTAAAATTGTTTAAACTTTTTAACTTTATACTAGGTACAAACATTACGTTTGGTTAAAGTTTGATTCTACCATTTACTTTAGGTGAGATATGGTCTCAAGGCGTATTTCAACTTGAAACACGATTTCTACGTTATTAGAGTCTGAAATAAACATTTTTCGTTTACAAGGCGTATTTCAACTTGAAAGACGATTTCTACGTTTTTAGAGTCTGAAATGAACATTTTTCGTTTACTCGCCTAAATATAGTGATATTTTAAAATTGTTTAAACTTTTTAACTTTATACTAGGTACAAACATTACGTTTGGTTAAAGTTTGATTCTACCATTTACTTTAGGTGAGATATGGTACCAAGGCGTATTTCAACTTGAAACACGATTTCTGCGGTTTTAGAGTCTGAAATAAACATTTTTCGTTTACAAGGCGTATTTCAACTTGAAACACGATTTCTACGTTTTTAGAGTCTGAAATGAACATTTTTCGTTTACTCGCCTAAATATAGTGATATTTTAAAATTGTTTAAACTTTTTAACTTTATACTAGGTACAAACATTACGTTTGGTTAAAGTTTGATTCTACCATTTACTTTAGGTGAGATATGGTCCCAAGGCGTATTTCAACTTGAAACACGATTTCTACGTTATTAGAGTCTGAAATAAACATTTTTCGTTTACAAGGCGTATTTCAACTTGAAAGACGATTTCTACGTTTTTAGAGTCTGAAATGAACATTTTTCGTTTACTCGCCTAAATATAGTGATATTTTAAAATTGTTTAAACTTTTTAACTTTACCCTAAGTACAAACATTACGTTTGGTTAAAGTTTGATTCTACCATTTACTTTAGGTGAGATATGGTCCCAAGGCGTATTTCAAATTGAAACACGATTTCTACGTTATTAGAGTCTGAAATAAACATTTTCGTTTACAAGGCGTATTTCAACTTAAAACACGATTTCTACGTTTTTAGAGTCTGAAATGAACATTTTTCGTTTACTCGCCTAAATATAGTGATATTTTCAAATTGTTTAAACTTTTTAACTTTACCCTAGGTACAAACATTACGTTTGGTTAAAGTTTGATTCTACCATTTACTTTAGGTGAGATATGGTCCCAAGGCGTATTTCAACTTGAAACGCGATTTCTACGTTATTAGAGTCTGAAATAAACATTTTTCGTTTACAAGGCGTATTTCAACTTGAAACACGATTTCTACGTTTTTAGAGTCTGAAATGAACATTTTTCGTTTACTCGCCTAAATATAGTGATATTTTAAAATTGTTTAAACTTTTTAACTTTACCCTAAGTACAAACATTACGTTTGGTTAAAGTTTGATTCTACCATTTACTTTAGGTGAGATATGGTCCCAAGGCGTATTTCAACTTGAAACACGATTTCTACGTTATTAGAGTCTGAAATAAACATTTTCGTTTACAAGGCGTATTTCAACTTAAAACACGATTTCTACGTTTTTAGAGTCTGAAATGAACATTTTTCGTTTACTCGCCTAAATATAGTGATATTTTCAAATTGTTTAAACTTTTTAACTTTACCCTAGGTACAAACATTACGTTTGGTTAAAGTTTGATTCTACCATTTACTTTAGGTGAGATATGGTCCCAAGGCGTATTTCAACTTGAAACGCGATTTCTACGTTATTAGAGTCTGAAATAAACATTTTTCGTTTACAAGGCGTATTTCAACTTGAAACACGATTTCTACGTTTTTAGAGTCTGAAATGAACATTTTTCGTTTACTCGCCTAAATATAGTGATATTTTAAAATTGTTTAAACTTTTTAACTTTATACTAGGTACAAACATTACGTTTGGTTAAAGTTTGATTCTACCATTTACTTTAGGTGAGATATGGTACCAAGGCGTATTTCAACTTGAAACACGATTTCTGCGGTTTTAGAGTCTGAAATAAACATTTTTCGTTTACAAGGCGTATTTCAACTTGAAACACGATTTCTACGTTTTTAGAGTCTGAAATGAACATTTTTCGTTTACTCGCCTAAATATAGTGATATTTTAAAATTGTTTAAACTTTTTAACTTTATACTAGGTACAAACATTACGTTTGGTTAAAGTTTGATTCTACCATTTACTTTAGGTGAGATATGGTCTCAAGGCGTATTTCAACTTGAAACACGATTTCTACGTTATTAGAGTCTGAAATAAACATTTTTCGTTTACAAGGCGTATTTCAACTTGAAAGACGATTTCTACGTTTTTAGAGTCTGAAATGAACATTTTTCGTTTACTCGCCTAAATATAGTGATATTTTAAAATTGTTTAAACTTTTTAACTTTACCCTAAGTACAAACATTACGTTTGGTTAAAGTTTGATTCTACCATTTACTTTAGGTGAGATATGGTACCAAGGCGTATTTCAACTTGAAACACGATTTCTGCGGTTTTAGAGTCTGAAATAAACATTTTTCGTTTACAAGGCGTATTTCAACTTGAAAGACGATTTCTATGTTTTTAGAGTCTGAAATGAACATTTTTCGTTTACTCGCCTAAATATAGTGATATTTTAAAATTGTTTAAACTTTTTAACTTTACCCTAAGTACAAACATTACGTTTGGTTAAAGTTTGATTCTACCATTTACTTTAGGTGAGATATGGTACCAAGGCGTATTTCAACTTGAAACACGATTTCTGCGGTTTTAGAGTCTGAGACGAACATTTTTCGTTTACTCGCCTAAATATAGTGATATTTTCAAATTGTTTAAACTTTTTAACTTTACCCTAGGTACAAACATTACGTTTGGTTAAAGTTTGATTCTACCATTTACTTTAGGTGAGATATGGTCCCAAGGCGTATTTCAACTTGAAACACGATTTCTACGTTATTAGAGTCTGAAATAAACATTTTTCGTTTACAAGGCGTATTTCAACTTGAAACACGATTTCTACGTTTTTAGAGTCTGAAATGAACATTTTTCGTTTACTCGCCTAAATATAGTGATATTTTAAAATTGTTTAAACTTTTTAACTTTATACTAGGTACAAACATTACGTTTGGTTAAAGTTTGATTCTACCATTTACTTTAGGTGAGATATGGTCCCAAGGCGTATTTCAACTTGAAACACGATTTCTACGTTATTAGAGTCTGAAATAAACATTTTTCGTTTACAAGGCGTATTTCAACTTGAAACACGATTTCTACGTTTTTAGAGTCTGAAATGAACATTTTTCGTTTACTCGCCTAAATATAGTGATATTTTAAAATTGTTTAAACTTTTTAACTTTACCCTAGGTACAAACATTACGTTTGGTTAAAGTTTGATTCTACCATTTACTTTAGGTGAGATATGGTACCAAGGCGTATTTCAACTTGAAACACGATTTCTGCGGTTTTAGAGTCTGAAATAAACATTTTTCGTTTACAAGGCGTATTTCAACTTGAAAGACGATTTCTACGTTTTTAGAGTCTGAAATGAACATTTTTCGTTTACTCGCCTAAATATAGTGATATTTTAAAATTGTTTAAACTTTTTAACTTTACCCTAAGTACAAACATTACGTTTGGTTAAAGTTTTGATTCTACCATATACTTTAGGTGAGATATGGTACCAAGGCGTATTTCAACTTGAAACACGATTTCTGCGGTTTTAGAGTCTGAAATAAACATTTTTCGTTTACAAGGCGTATTTCAACTTGAAACACGATTTCTACGTTTTTAGAGTCTGAAATGAACATTTTTCGTTTACTCGCCTAAATATAGTGATATTTTCAAATTGTTTAAACTTTTTAACTTTACCCTAGGTACAAACATTACGTTTGGTTAAAGTTTGATTCTACCATTTACTTTAGGTGAGATATGGTCCCAAGGCGTATTTCAACTTGAAACGCGATTTCTACGTTATTAGAGTCTGAAATAAACATTTTTCGTTTACAAGGCGTATTTCAACTTGAAACACGATTTCTACGTTTTTAGAGTCTGAAATGAACATTTTTCGTTTACTCGCCTAAATATAGTGATATTTTAAAATTGTTTAAACTTTTTAACTTTATACTAGGTACAAACATTACGTTTGGTTAAAGTTTGATTCTACCATTTACTTTAGGTGAGATATGGTACCAAGGCGTATTTCAACTTGAAACACGATTTCTGCGGTTTTAGAGTCTGAAATAAACATTTTTCGTTTACAAGGCGTATTTCAACTTGAAACACGATTTCTACGTTTTTAGAGTCTGAAATGAACATTTTTCGTTTACTCGCCTAAATATAGTGATATTTTAAAATTGTTTAAACTTTTTAACTTTATACTAGGTACAAACATTACGTTTGGTTAAAGTTTGATTCTACCATTTACTTTAGGTGAGATATGGTCCCAAGGCGTATTTCAACTTGAAACACGATTTCTACGTTATTAGAGTCTGAAATAAACATTTTTCGTTTACTCGCCTAAATATAGTGATATTTTAAAATTGTTTAAACTTTTTAGCTTTACCCTAAGTACAAACATTACGTTTGGTTAAAGTTTGATTCTACCATTTACTTTAGGTGAGATATGGTACCAAGGCGTATTTCAACTTGAAACACGATTTCTGCGGTTTTAGAGTCTGAAATAAACATTTTTCGTTTACAAGGCGTATTTCAACTTGAAAGACGATTTCTACGTTTTTAGAGTCTGAAATGAACATTTTTCGTTTACTCGCCTAAATATAGTGATATTTTAAAATTGTTTAAACTTTTTAACTTTATACTAGGTACAAACATTACGTTTGGTTAAAGTTTGATTCTACCATTTACTTTAGGTGAGATATGGTACCAAGGCGTATTTCAACTTGAAACACGATTTCTACGTTATTAGAGTCTGAAATAAACATTTTTCGTTTACAAGGCGTATTTCAACTTGAAACACGATTTCTACGTTTTTAGAGTCTGAAATGAACATTTTTCGTTTACTCGCCTAAATATAGTGATATTTTAAAATTGTTTAAACTTTTTAACTTTACCCTAGGTACAAACATTACGTTTGGTTAAAGTTTGATTCTACCATTTACTTTAGGTGAGATATGGTACCAAGGCGTATTTCAACTTGAAACACGATTTCTGCGGTTTTAGAGTCTGAAATAAACATTTTTCGTTTACAAGGCGTATTTCAACTTGAAAGACGATTTCTACGTTTTTAGAGTCTGAAATGAACATTTTTCGTTTACTCGCCTAAATATAGTGATATTTTAAAATTGTTTAAACTTTTTAACTTTACCCTAAGTACAAACATTACGTTTGGTTAAAGTTTTGATTCTACCATATACTTTAGGTGAGATATGGTACCAAGGCGTATTTCAACTTGAAACACGATTTCTGCGGTTTTAGAGTCTGAAATAAACATTTTTCGTTTACAAGGCGTATTTCAACTTGAAACACGATTTCTACGTTTTTAGAGTCTGAAATGAACATTTTTCGTTTACTCGCCTAAATATAGTGATATTTTAAAATTGTTTAAACTTTTTAACTTTATACTAGGTACAAACATTACGTTTGGTTAAAGTTTGATTCTACCATTTACTTTAGGTGAGATATGGTACCAAGGCGTATTTCAACTTGAAACACGATTTCTGCGGTTTTAGAGTCTGAAATAAACATTTTTCGTTTACAAGGCGTATTTCAACTTGAAACACGATTTCTACGTTTTTAGAGTCTGAAATGAACATTTTTCGTTTACTCGCCTAAATATAGTGATATTTTAAAATTGTTTAAACTTTTTAACTTTATACTAGGTACAAACATTACGTTTGGTTAAAGTTTGATTCTACCATTTACTTTAGGTGAGATATGGTCCCAAGGCGTATTTCAACTTGAAACACGATTTCTACGTTATTAGAGTCTGAAATAAACATTTTTCGTTTACAAGGCGTATTTCAACTTGAAAGACGATTTCTACGTTTTTAGAGTCTGAAATGAACATTTTTCGTTTACTCGCCTAAATATAGTGATATTTTAAAATTGTTTAAACTTTTTAACTTTACCCTAAGTACAAACATTACGTTTGGTTAAAGTTTGATTCTACCATTTACTTTAGGTGAGATATGGTCCCAAGGCGTATTTCAACTTGAAACACGATTTCTACGTTATTAGAGTCTGAAATAACATTTTCGTTTACAAGGCGTATTTCAACTTAAAACACGATTTCTACGTTTTTAGAGTCTGAAATGAACATTTTTCGTTTACTCGCCTAAATATAGTGATATTTTCAAATTGTTTAAACTTTTTAACTTTACCCTAGGTACAAACATTACGTTTGGTTAAAGTTTGATTCTACCATTTACTTTAGGTGAGATATGGTCCCAAGGCGTATTTCAACTTGAAACGCGATTTCTACGTTATTAGAGTCTGAAATAAACATTTTTCGTTTACAAGGCGTATTTCAACTTGAACACGATTTCTACGTTTTTAGAGTCTGAAATGAACATTTTTCGTTTACTCGCCTAAATATAGTGATATTTTAAAATTGTTTAAACTTTTTAACTTTATACTAGGTACAAACATTACGTTTGGTTAAAGTTTGATTCTACCATTTACTTTAGGTGAGATATGGTACCAAGGCGTATTTCAACTTGAAACACGATTTCTGCGGTTTTAGAGTCTGAAATAAACATTTTTCGTTTACAAGGCGTATTTCAACTTGAAACACGATTTCTACGTTTTTAGAGTCTGAAATGAACATTTTTCGTTTACTCGCCTAAATATAGTGATATTTTAAAATTGTTTAAACTTTTTAACTTTATACTAGGTACAAACATTACGTTTGGTTAAAGTTTGATTCTACCATTTACTTTAGGTGAGATATGGTCCCAAGGCGTATTTCAACTTGAAACACGATTTCTACGTTATTAGAGTCTGAAATAAACATTTTTCGTTTACTCGCCTAAATATAGTGATATTTTAAAATTGTTTAAACTTTTTAGCTTTACCCTAAGTACAAACATTACGTTTGGTTAAAGTTTGATTCTACCATTTACTTTAGGTGAGATATGGTACCAAGGCGTATTTCAACTTGAAACACGATTTCTGCGGTTTTAGAGTCTGAAATAAACATTTTTCGTTTACAAGGCGTATTTCAACTTGAAAGACGATTTCTATGTTTTTAGAGTCTGAAATGAACATTTTTCGTTTACTCGCCTAAATATAGTGATATTTTAAAATTGTTTAAACTTTTTAACTTTACCCTAAGTACAAACATTACGTTTGGTTAAAGTTTGATTCTACCATTTACTTTAGGTGAGATATGGTACCAAGGCGTATTTCA